>OZ020257.1:10011995-10559475 GCA_963971285.1 Astropecten irregularis
AAAGCTAGATCCGCCCCTGAAACCAGTTACCAGTTATAAAGATGGTGATGGTAGAAACATACTGTTAGTTTTTTTGTTCTGCGTGATAATGCTGTATAATCCACAACCAATTTTGGTATTTTAGAGATAACAAATAACGGTGAACAGATTTAAGAAAGATTTTCTCAAAAAGTGGGCACCATATGGGAGTGAAATTTTCACAGATGGCTGTTACTGTATCTTATCCGTGATATTTTTGCCCTTGAATCTGCATTTCTGTGACAAAAACCAAAGCATGACACTACCTTTAAACAAGGATTACATTTCTTATACTATTGATATTCTGTGTATTTATCGTTATAGCTATGTGTGCCCTAGCTCACCCATGGGAAGGTCTTATCATTGGGATAGTTGGATCTCTGATAGCTTGCACAGGACGTGTATTCATTGAACACTTCAAGATTGATGATCCTGTCAATGTTGTTCCAATACACGCAATGGCTGGTGCCTGGTCGCTTATATCCGTTGGAATATTCAGTCGGAAGGATCAACTGGCTCCCGATGTAACCGTTTATAATGGTGAGAATTTAGTGTAGACCGATTACAAAATGCTCCCGAAACTGTCAGTTGCCAATTATTAACAATTGAAAGTAGAGAATCTTACGAATCAGTTTGTAAATATTTCAATAACAAAATACCCAACTCGGAATAAAAGTAATATAATACCGAGTAATAGTGCATTTCTTCCGTTACTGGACTCTGTATCATTTCTTAAGCCAGTTTTACTTGGTCTTAAGGTTTTTGCGCATTATACGTGATGGCACCTTCGAAAAAACAACAGTTCAACGGAAATCAGGAGTGATGGACAGACGTGCAGAAACGCACGTGTGTTGCACTGAATGCCATCTGTCTTTGTTATTAAGTGAATGGGCGTCGATGTTCTTTACCATTTCCAGCCATCAGACGTCTTGTTCTCTACAATAAGCTTCATTTTGCTGGGTACGCCACAAAATGTAAAGTAATATTGTGTACTATAATTACACAGCACTGTCGTCTTGTACAGGCTGCTCAATCCAAAATAACAATAACAACAACAACAACAACAGCATTGTGGAGCCCAAATTGTCTGGAATGAATGAATTTGGAATGTAGATCTATTATGATATGCATGTTCAATTAATTGATACTTATTTGTCATTTCTTCTTGTAGGACTACTTGGTGGTGGTGGATTTAAGCTCCTTGGAATTCAAACTCTTGCAATCATTAGCATTTCCATATGGACTGTTATCATATCTTTCATTTTATTGAAGGTTATAGATTTAATCCTGGGATTACGTGTCCCTTTACATGAAGAGATATTAGGAGCTGATCTAGTTGAACATTCTTTGAACGGTACCTATGATAAATCAAGTAGGAAATGGTATAACCGAGATGGTCAATTCGTGATGGTAGTCCAACGGTTTGACAAGGAGGCAGACTTACGCGATATGAACTCCCATCTCCATCAAAAACGTAGAATTAATCAAACACAAAGAATGAAATCTGCTTTTCGTTTTGTAAGAGGAGGTAAATTACACTGACAAAATTAATAAACATAAATTCCGATCAGTTGTTAACTAGAAATAATAATATTGAATGTATACGTGACTATACGTTGTCGTCAAAATAAAGCGCATTTGTGCTCCTTCGAATTGACTATGAATATAAAACTGATGAAGCTTATTGAAGAAAAAACTGACGGTTCCATCTCATTTTTGCAAAATGCCTGAATTTTTTTATGAAGTTTTCTTAGGTAAATGATATAAATTATGGGCGTCATTTGACAGAATTCATGAATGACGTTTATTGTGATGTATTTGTTGTACTATGTGGAGCCAGTGGAGTTCATTATTTATAGCATGCAGTTGTACAACATTGTATGATAAATCATCGTCCATATAGTTAGACATTGGCGATTATGAATAAATGCAGAGATTATGTCAATACAAGAAGCTTGTGAAATGAACACACTGTGGAGTGTTTGAATCTCATATCTTTAACTTTAATAATAATAATGTATACGATAATTTAAAATTTAATAATTTAAAATGATTGTTTTTATTATGTCATTACAACTTGTGTTGAAGATGTAAAATATTGGTCTGTTCAGAATGGTCTTAAGTTAAATCCTGACAAAACTGAGATCCTTCATTTTAGTAGTAAATTTAGAAAGTGTAAACAAATTGAATCTGTAACTTTGGTAGATACTGTAGTCAATGTCACTGATTCTGCTAGAAATCTTGGTATAAAACTTGATAGACAACTCACAATGAATGCTTACATTAATGATGTTTGTAAAGCCACCTCTTTTGCACTCCACAAAATTGGGTCAATCCGATCATTCTTGACAAATAATGCCACTGAGAGACTTGTACAAGCACATGTAATGTCTCGAATTGATTTTTGTAATAGTGTATTATATGGTCTCCCTGATAAACAAATTGAAAAGCTTCAACGGATTCAAAATTCAGCAGCCAGATTAGTAACACGCACTGGAAAAATGGAACATATATCTCCAGTCTTGCGTAAACTGCATTGGCTTCCGGTTAAAAAGCATATTGACTACAAAATACTTTCACTTACATTTTTAAGTTTGCAAGGGTTAGGTCCAATTTATCTTCGGTCATTGGTTCAACAATACAATCCTACAAGAAACCTCCGGTCCTCATCCAAGTCTCAATTGGTGTGCCCTCAAACTTCAACAAAATCATATGGGTGTAGAGCTTTTTCAGCAGCAGCAGCACAACTCTGGAACACTATTCCAGAGAACATCAAGCAAGCTGGTACTATTGAACAGTTTAAGGCGCTCCTTAAAACACATCTATTCTTAAATTGATTGTTTGGTTTATTCTGATATTTTTGACTGTGTTTATGTGAATCTTCTAGATGTTCATGTTTATTTATTTCTTTCTTCTCTTTCTTACAAGCGCTTAGAGACATGTTTGATTGTGATTTGCGCTATATAAAAGTGGTTTATTATTATTATTATTAAGGTGAGGGCTGTTTTGGTTGTTAAGGGCAGATTATAATGAATGTGTATCATGAAGAGCGAAAGATTATCTCAGTACATGTTTGTAGTCGCGTATTGTGGAATAAAAACAAATAGTCAAACTGTTCTGTCAATGTCTACTGTTCAAAATTGCAATATTTTAGCCTGATTTAGGCTCAATCATACTATTCATTTGATAGAGAAACCGTTGTCAAATCGATCATTACATGCAGCTCACATTAAGTGCAATAAGCACATTGTGCCTATATAAACCTAGTAATATATTTCTATTAGATAGAGTGCTTGGGAGCAAGTCGGTTGAGGAAGATCTATAGGCTTATCATTGTCAGTCTTTGTCTTATTGATAGATATTACCTTAGCCAAATGTGACCCAGGTTTGTCTGATCTGGTTTCCTCCTGTTTTTTATATATATATATATTTTTAGTGTAGAACCAGGCCTGGTGCAAATTAGGCTTGCCCTTTCAAAATAAAAGCCATAGAAAACATGCTTACACAATGTGGCCTTACTGAACGGTAGTCAATATATAGAACTTAAATAGAATAAAGAGTTATTACAGCAGCTCCGTTGTTGCTTCTTCTTTAATACTTTAAACATGCTTGCCTTCAACCTTCAATCTAACCGGTTGCATTCCTGAACTTTATTCTTCTTGTGACATTTATCCTTGCTTGAAGATCTATAAATATTAATTATCGTGTGCACATGGTGTATAACATGCAGACGGTAATGTGGTTACAAAATGTCTCGGAGAAGTCTTGAATGACATAATTTTGACTCGCACCTTACTTTTGAAAAAAGAAAAGAAGAAAGAAACCCACATCTCTAACGTTTGCTGTCTTATTTTCATGTAATTCAAGATGCACGATTGCATTTGTAACTTTATGTGCAGAGATGGGGTTGTTATTTTGATCTTCTGTGGCATCCACTCCTACCGTATAGTCAGTATCTTACACAGAAACATTTTGACTATAAATCTTAACATAAAGATATGAACTTCGTTTTATAAAATGTGTTAGTTTTATCCATGCATGTAGTTTTGTGGAATTATTCCAATAACAAATATGAACAAATAATAATTAATAACGTTGTCATTTTATCCACGTCTTTTTTATTTGTTAGTCATTTTTAAGAAAGCTTTTCCTGCCTTACTTTGCCAAGTTACTTACAATTTCTTTTACAGCTAGGTCTCCAAACAAAAGAAAATTGCCATTCTCTTTGTAAGTTGGAGCTTATAGCTTATTAGCTGACTTTGACAGACAAATATGGTGTAGTGAGGCGATTAGAATGGGGTTCAATGACAAACGACGTCACCACATTAATCGCAGTGTCTCATTGCCCTAACAGTTGCTTCAATCAATGACAACTCAATAGGAGAGACCCATCAACTTTTAAGACTTTTAACATAGAGGTCAAGGGACTTGAAGACGTAAATGCACCAAGAAGGTATACTATATTTGTCTCTTTAACGGCGGCAGGAAGATGCCCGTCTTGGACCCTATGGCGTAACTGTCTGAGGGGACAGGCAAGGAGCACCACATTTACAAGGTTACCATGGAGACAATGAAGTGAACATCAATCAGACAATACCTTCAATATTGAGGATTCCAATGGGGACACCGGGAGGGGGAGGGGGGGGGGGGGCACGGACATCCAATAAGTAGGGGGACACATTTGCCCCAGTGCCCCATACTTACATCACTGCTTGGACTCAATACACACTTGTACTGTGAGTGACAACATCGCGTATTCTGGACAATAATATTCGTATAAAGAAATTGCTTGATTGGCCTGCCCTTTCTCTAGTAATGAATTGTGATGATTTTGATAATTCAGCAGAATTCGTAAGCCACTCTTATTAAAGTATCATTATGAACAAATAAAAACTTACTGGAGCGGGATTCAAACCAGTGACATCAGGAGTACTGTACCGGCGATCTTCCCAACTGCGCCGGTATTCCGGAGATCGCTGGTTCGACTCCCGCTCCAGTCAATTTAAAATTTATCCAGTCAGTTTCCCTTGCGGTTATTTGATGATTGTATTATTATGAATTCTTTGTTCATATTAAGTCTATTCCCGAGAGTACACGTAAGTCAATTTGTAATATTCGTGGATTTCGTAAAAATTCCATTCTATCAAATCTGGATTCTTGAATGTTCACATTAGTTTTACGAATCTCACATGAATGTTGTATTAAGTATTACATCGGTCTCCTGTTTTGCCCCAATGGTCGGAAGACTTACATGAAATAGTCTCCCTGTTAAAGTGTTCCTGTTTTTCCATTCACGCCATATGGAGTGTATTTCCATTAATACATACAGGCTTCTTCAAGTACAGAGCAAGTGAAGTTCAAGATTGTCCATACAAGACTGTAAACGAATGATATACGTCCGCCATATAGGGTTAATTCACGCCAACAATGAAGTATGTGAACACGTTATGGCTGTAATTCAATTGCATGTATCTTCATTCCCCTTGTATAAGCAGCAACGTTATTAAATTCCATAGTTCCATGGAGTGATAGTAGGGGATCCTTTAACTTTAAAGAGAGGTAGAGGCAGCTGTATGGAGTGAATATACAAAATGCTTGATCAGCATTTCCAGGCAATATTCCCTGAATACACCGATGTATAATCGCCCACTTTGTATTCATCTTTGGGACCCCTCCCATCTTGTCTTTATAAATTACCAATGAAAGCAAGAGAACAACTATATAAGCATTTTAGGGTACATGGGAGTAATCACCTCATATCAGTATTTGTATGTGATTCCGTGTTGCCTTATTTCCACCTTGCCCCCTTCTATCAATTAGTTTAGTTTTCTGATTTTTTTAATTATCTTGACAATGTTTTTAATTGACAGGTTTTTAAATTATCTTGCCACAGTGTTATCAGTTGTACCGAATGACCTCCAATACATTTAGATTACTGTCTCGCCCATATTCAGACAGAACATTTCACCTTGCGTGTGTGTTTCAGTTCACATAATGAAATTTTTCCGCAACATCATTTTCGTGTGTTCAGAAAACGAATCACACCACACTCGTAAATCTATTACCATAGAATTTTCGCTCGGCAAAGTACTTCTATCTTGAAGATTTATTTCCGATGATATAACCGAGACTAACTTGTGCTTTTTTTTTGCAGGTTTCAAATGCAGTTTTCTCGAATTGAGTGTACTTTGAAAATGTTCACAGAATAATAGGTTTTGTGTGCAATGTATTCAAAGTAAGACCGATACAATCCTATATTATATACCTTTAAGGATTGAAGAGCTTCAGTTGTCTATAATGTTTCGATGAAGCAGTTATCTTAATTATGCTAATTAAATAGAATATGCACTTGTAAGCAGGAGGTCGTGGGTTCAATTCCCGTTAAACTTGGAGCCAAGTCTTTCGAAGTCGCGGTGATCGTCTCTAACTCTTTCACGCAACTTTCGCGAAACCGCTCTTCTTTCTCGGGAGACTCATGGATACGGCGAGAGTTCGGCTGTAGGCTCGGGACCACTCAAAAGGAAAGACTTGACAAACATGATTTCAGTTTGTACACGACCTATGGGCTCTTCAGCCGATTTCGTACGGACGCGTCTGATTGGCATTTTTTTATTGAACATTATGAATATTCAATGTGATTAAATGAATATGTGTCTAAATCCTGTTTTGCCAAGTCTTTCTTTTTGAGTGGTCCCAAGCCGAGAGCCGAACTCTCGCCGTAGCCATGAGTCTCGCGAGAAAGTAGAGCGGTTTCACGAGAGTGAACGCGACTTCAAAAGACTTGGCTCCAAGTCTTGAATCCCACCTGAGCCAGCGCATGCTTTTTTCATTTGTGCTCAAAAGCACTTAGTGAAGTGCTTACCTACGTAGTTGAAGGGCAATTATTGTTTGCATAAAGAAGATAATGCTTGTCCATATCAAGTAAAGTATATTCCGCAAAGGCAAAGCTCTATTAAAAAAAGGAAAGAATTATACAAAATGACAAGATGTATTCTCTGTGTACCCAACTAAATTTTTCACCACCAGTTGGATTGGCTTTTTTCTATACATTAATACATAAAAGGGTAAAAAGCATAGATGTTAAATAGTCTCTAGATGACGTTAACATGACGTCATAGTCATACAAACTTACACAATTATAAATGGATAATTTATTCATGAAATCAGTCGATTATTTACATAACATATTCCATTTTATAAAACACTTGCAATTATGTGATACAACTGAGCATAATTACGCTTTTTATTTTATTCAGGATATACGCATGTATAAATGATTTGCAATTAAGGACACACAACAAAATATATTTTGCACATAAAGATAAAAACATGTCAAGGACGATCAAGAAACGAGACTTGCCACGAAGGGAAAAACCAAGAAGCCATCAATGATAAGGACCAACACTCTAAACACATAGACAGCAAATGGATCAACAACAGTCTTCAATCTGAATAGAAGACTCGGCAATGAGCCACGTGGACTGTGCTGTACAAAACATGAAATCAAATGCTCAAGCTCAACCCAATACAAAAACAAAAGGAAAAGCTTAGACACACAAACACGCAGACCAACTGACAATCACACTCTAATGACTTCCCGGCATGCCCTGTACTGCTTGTCAGGAATGCTACTCGTATACATAACGCGCGAAATTCTGAGGATGTCCCCTAGCGTGGAGTTACCATTTACAACCAGCCGATACAATGGAATACACAGGGTTAAAATGGTTAAATAAATAATAAAAACTAGCATTTGTTTTCTCAACCGCTTCAAAATCATTTAGGCCTACTTGTATAGTTATGCATGAACAAAATGATGAGTATTACAAGTCGTTTTGAAGGCTATTGGGCGGTTTTACCTTAAAGGTAGTATCATACTTTGGCAAGAGACCAAAACAGAAATCTTCACAGATTTACGTATAACTTACAGTGTATGAATATGGTGCTGGTAGAAATCTACCGTTAAAATTGTTCCGCCTGAAATGGTGTATTTATCCAGAAATTAGTAAAACAACGACCGAAAATCTTTTTGATCTTTTCAAAGATCAAAAATAAAAGAGAAAAGACTTAAGAAATACTGTGGCCGTTTTTCACGATTTTCTCCAGAAGTGGTCACCGTAGGGACTGAAATTTTCACAGATGACTTTGACTGTATCTTCCTTGAATTTTTTGCCCATGAATCTGTACTTCTTTGACAAAAACCAAAGTATGATGCTACCTTTAAGACACTAGAAGTAAATACTCAGTGCACAAAATGGCAGTGTCCGTTAATGCTATCTGTAAGGAGAGCTCTTTGTTTACAGAGTGTCCACATGTAAATAATGTCGATTTCAGCGATAGATTATAGAGTGATAATATAACCCATCATTTATTCGAATATTCTGGATCCAAATCGTTCCTTATGTAAACTACTACAGTGCAGTTACCACATACTGCTTTTTATAGTGTACATATATATGTACACACATGGTTACTCATGTAACACAATAGGCCTATTGTTAAAAGTAGGCCTACTCATTAACCTCTTGGTAGCATGATATGCTGAACAAAACAAAACCTTTAAATCGTACCAATTTTAAGGTAATATCATACTTTGGTTTTTATCAAAGAAATAAATACAGATTTATTGGGCAAAAATATCAAGACAGATACAGCAACAGTCATCTGTGAAAATTTCAGTCCATACGTACCCCCACTTTTTGAGAGAACAGTGAAACACAGCCACAGTATTTCTGAAGTATTTTCTCTTTTATTTTTGATCTTTTAAAAGATCAAAAAGATTTTCGGTCGTTGTTTTACTAATTTCTAGATGACACCATTTTATGCGGAAAAATTTTAACGGTTTGTTTCGGCCACCACCATCTTCATACCTTGTAAGTTATACGTAAATCTGTGAACATTTCTGTTTTGGTTTCTTACCAAAGTATGATACAACCTTTAAGCACTCGAACTTCTTAAAATATTTTGCTAGTTTTTACATTACACATTACGACTCATTAAGTTGCTTGTGTTTAGACTGAGGATGAAGACTATAACATGTTGTATCTTACCAGGAGTTAATAGCCAATAGCAAGGGTGTCAACTGCTTCAGAAAAATGTGTGGGGGATTTGCTAGGGAACCAAGTTGCCACAGCCCTCAGCTTCGTGAATAAGAAAAGATACAATGTCTTGTTCAATCCAGTTAAGAGAAAAATAAAATGTCCCCCGCCACGTGTCCGCCTAATGACGCCCATGGCTAATAGCTATTATGCCCATAATGATAGTTATCATTCTTTAGTAATCTGGTGTGATTTGTTTTCAAATATACGTGGCTGTGATACATCACTCTAACATGAAACAAGAGACAAGAGCATTGGAACCCGCTTGCAATGCACAGTCTAAATTCTCTCAATTATTGGTCTAAGGATAGACCTCCCAGCCATGCTTGCAATGCACAGTCTAAATTCTCTCAATTACTGGTCTAAGGATAGACCTCCCAGCCATGCTTGCAATGCACAGTCTAAATTCTCTCAATTATTGGTCTAAGGATAGACCTCCCAGCCATGCTTGCAATGCACAGTCTAAATTCTCTCAATTACTGGTCTAAGGATAGACCTCCCAGCCATGCTTGCAATGCACAGTCTAAATTCTCTCAATTACTGGTCTAAGGATAGACCTCCCAGCCATGCTTGCAATGCACAGTCTAAATTCTCTCAATTACTGGTCTAAGGATAGACCTCCCAGCCATGCTTGCAATGCACAGTCTAAATTCTCTCAATTATTGGTCTAAGGATAGACCTCCCAGCCATGCTTGCAATGCACAGTCTAAATTCTCTCAATTATTGGTCTAAGGATAGACCTCCCAGCCATGCTTGCAATGCACAGTCTAAATTCTCTCAATTATTGGTCTAAGGATAGACCTCCCAGCCATGCTTGCAATGCACAGTCTAAATTCTCTCAATTACTGGTCTAAGGATAGACCTCCCAGCCATGCTTGCAATGCACAGTCTAAATTCTCTCAATTACTGGTCTAAGGATAGACCTCCCAGCCATGCTTGCAATGCACAGTCTAAATTCTCTCAATTACTGGTCTAAGGATAGACCTCCCAGCCATGCTTGCAATGCACAGTCTAAATTCTCTCAATTATTGGTCTAAGGATAGACCTCCCAGCCATGCTTGCAATGCACAGTCTAAATTCTCTCAATTACTGGTCTAAGGATAGACCTCCCAGCCATGCTTGCAATGCACAGTCTAAATTCTCTCAATTACTGGTCTAAGGATAGACCTCCCAGCCATGCTTTAGACGATGCGTTTAGGTAACAACATTGCAAAAGTCATTTTGTAACATATTTGTTACGGCATAATAAAGTCTACTCACGATACATACATTGACATAAAACTGCCAATTGCTGAGTACAAAGTTAATATTTTATGTGCATGATATAAAACCAATTGATAAAAACTGATTGATTTTGTCTTATAAGGAATACAAATATTAACATTACAATGTGTTCACTATGAGTATTTATCATAGCAGTGATGTCATGTTCAACCAATATTTACACCATCTTCTTTTTACATGATTAAGCAATGTATATACTGTTATACGTTCAAGCACAGAATTCCAAATGAATGATTGCTATAATCAACCGACAATGGAGTTGAACTGTCCATCATGTAAGTGCAAGACATCAAACCTAGAATGGTATAGATAGTATCGGTGTATGCCCCAAATTGGGCTATAGCTAAGTGGTGCCATTATAATTTATTTTGTACATAAAGGTAATTAGTTTATTCCAAATTATAAGGCCTATATGATGATTACCCGCAAAATATCGGGAAGAGACACAACTGCACACGTAGTTACATAGACAATATTGTCACGCCGATTCCTTGACAAACGTTATTGAATGAATATGATATTTTTCTGTGATATGGCTAACCATAAGATCGTCACAGGTTCCAATAACTGCCAACCTTGAGAATTACTCCTACTGACGTTTCATAGAAACAGTTGAGTATGGTAATTATAATTCTGATGATGGCTCTTTCGATTGTCCATTTTCTACCAAAAATGAAATAAGGAGAAAGTGCACCTTAATACATTATGTTTACATCGTTAAAGCCGTCATCTTTATAATGTGAGCCATCATACCACAATACGTCCCTATAGTCACACTAAATATTCGATTCGTGCATTAGTTTGGCCTGTTGATTCATCCTCCATGCCTTCTCTGCTTCGTCTGCTGGAAAGATTCTTTGTTCCAGGGCTTTCCTCTGGTTCATGCAAGTTTCCGTTACGGCTGTCTGATTCAAAGCTGACTTCCATTTCGATTGAGCTACATTCTGCATCAATTGCAATGTTCCTAAGAAATATATCCTCTGGGTTAGTCTGCACACACATTGAACATACAGATATACCAGAGATTGCATTTGTTTGTGTGCTGTTATCAACCATATTAGATCTGATGATTGGATTAGACTGTACGCTAACATCGTTTGGGATTCGGGTAATGCCATAAACCTCTCCTAATGCACCGCCCTTGACACTTGTTTCCGGTTCTTCGTAAATGCTTTGATTTGAAGAAGACGGCAATTTCATGTCGCGAGCGGGAACAGTATCTGTCGGAATGGTTTGTTCATTTTCCATATAAGACGCATTTTCTATACCTAATTTCCGTTGCCATTTTGGTAAAACAGATTTTCTACGCCGAAATGCGCCCCGGATTAACTGGGCACTGAATCTGCGCTTTTTGTTGATGTGTTCTTTTTCAACAGCCTCTTCAAGAATAATGACCTGGTGCTTCGTTCCATGACAGTCGCCATTACTTACATCTTCTTGTCCTTGAGAATTATGATCAGTCTTATCCTCATTTGTTTGTGGTCTGTGTCTCTTGGATTCTCTATCATGAAAGCGTTGCATGGTTTCATCATAACTCGAAGTTACAGTAGTATCACGCATGCTTAAGAAATCTTCAGCTTGTCTCATGGATGAGTGAAGCCGTCTACGTGGGTGCTCAAACCGCCTGTGTCTCGAAGAATCAATTAGGCGTTTCTTGATTTTGTCATACTTACGAGGTCCGATGGAGTGTTCAACCATATCTGCTCCGAGCAATTCTTCGTGGAATGGAAATCGTAGTCCGATTGTAAGTGAAAGGATTTTCAAAGTTACAAAGGCAATACATCCACACCAAGCTGTAATACAGACAACTGTCAAGAGTTGAACTCCTAGTAATTCCCAGCCACCTCCCTGTAATTCACAAAGAATTCATATATTATTAGTACCGGCATTTCATGACACGTCGCAGACTCGTAACATGCACCACAGCAGGCAGTGGGGCAGTGGTTAAAGTCAGCTTAAAATATGATGTCAACCAGTCAGTGTTGGAGTACTCGTACTCGAACTTGAGTACAACTCGAGTACCACTAAGTACTTGGTCCGTACTCAGTCTTAAGTACTCGGGAAAAACAAGTTCTTGGCCCGTATGCCTACTCGTAATTTCGTACTGGGACTCGTCCCCGAACTAAACCAATTGTACTCGGTGAACTCGATCCCAGTTGCAATTAGTAGGCCTACTCGAAATAAAATTCGAATTTTTTATATTAACTTTCCGATACTAAACATTAAAATAATGATGAATGTATTGCGTCATGAACTATATGCATGCAGCGCATGCAGTATCCCTGGTGTACATTATTTTGTGTATCGTCCTTCCTAAGGAACAATTTAACAAATATCAGCGAAATAAATTGCAACCTTCTTTCCATGGGCTGCATTCATCACAACGCGGCATTTTTTAGTTAACAAGGCGAGGAAAGATGGTATATTTGGGGGAGAGGTTGTGCAGTGGTGCACGTACACAAACGCGTCACATTCTCGAATGGGCGAATGACGCAATGTTCTAGTTTAAAAATGTACTCGGGATGTACTCGATGTCTTTTTCCTCGAACTTGGCCCGTACCGGACTCTGGAAATTTCGAACTCGGTTTTTTTGGCACAGAACGCGATTAAAATGTACTCGAACTTGGCCTGTACTCGGCACTGTGTACATGTGTACCCGGAAAACTCGGTGCTCGAATTTTGGTACTCGACTACAACACTGCCACCAGTAAGACGCTGTCAGTATTAGGAGTAAATAAACCTATAACAAATAATGCAAATGAATCTCTCTGTATTTTTTTTTTTTTTAGTTTTACAGAAAAAAACCCAAGTTTATCATCTATGACAACTTACCATAAACAACCCATCCAGCATTACTTTGCCTTCGGCGTCTTCATAATCATCATGTTTAACCAGAAATCCTGCTGCAACTAAGCTCCATATTCCACAGAAGAAATGCACAGGCACCACGCCAACTGGGTCATCGATCTTCAACTTGTTGAGAAGTTCCACTCCTCCACAAGCAATACATCCACCAATGAAACCAATCAACAGGGAAAACTTGGGCGGACAAAGGGTACACATAGCTGTTCACAAAAAGAATGATATAGGCATACGTAAATAATTATACACACTTAAGAATTATTAGAAACAATTAAAACGGTTACCATTTGAGTCAAGTAGTTGTGGCAGCGACAGAGATGGGTAAAAGATTGCATAAAACAAGACTTCTGAATGACATCACCCTTAAATTATTGCCTATTTGATGACGGTTTCTTAGTTTCAGTAAATTTCACATTTTTTCCATTATACTTCGTTTATTATGTTGATATACAGCCTAGTAAGAAATAAAATCGGTCACAATTTATTAGCCATGACATGATCACGGGTTTGTGGGTATCATAGTTGTGATTTCAAGCACGATGTTTCTGTATTCTGAATAATGGATGAGAGTATCGTAAAAACTTCGATTATTTGGAAAAAAGTGACACTGGTGTAATGTGCTGTTTATAACTCGGGTCGACTCACTGGATATTGTGACTCCAGTCATTGAGCAAAGCCATTATAATTGATATTTAGTCCTTCAATCCACGAAAGTCGAAATGGTGATATCGACTTGAGAGAAGTGAAACAAGGAAATTCCATATTTACATTATTACGAAACATTCATGGTAAGTTGAGCCTACGATGAAAATAAACAGCAGCCTATTTTATATCAACCTCCCTATTCTATTTCTTTCAATGGTTTCATACAATACTCACCTGTTATTGACACTAGTGCACCAAGAACACCGTCAATAAGATAACCAATGTCAAACTTTCTCCGTTTTGTCAGGTAACTGTAAAATAGAATTGTGACATTTCATTAAATGAGAATATCTACGTTGCTTGAAGACAAGAATTGTTATTTTTTTCACAAATCTATTTTATGCCAACAAGACGCCATGTATGAATAATTTTGAATTGCATAAAAGCCACTTTCCATGTGCTTTGCTCACGTCTCGTCAGCAATCTGTCACATAATAATACACCGGGTGTGGATGTCACGTTAGGGCTCGAATGAAGAGCACGCCTCTCATTAAGACGTTTGGTGACACTGGTGTCGATTTATTTTCATGATTGGGGGGGATGATTGGTGATTTCGTGACCTATGCGAGGGAGCGAAGCGACCGAGCGGGGGGAGGCTGTGGGAGATGGGATACCCCCCTCCCGCACCAGGGACTTTTAAAATAAAAACAGAGTCGAAAAGTTGCATTTTAGAGCATTTAAAAACGATATTCATAAGAATTAAACATAGTAGGCCCTATAAATTTACTGCGAAGACACAAAAAACAGCAAGGATCATGTAATATTTCTACACAAGAAACTTAAATGACATTCAACCTCGAAATATTGGGGGGATGAAAATACACATCATCCCCCACCTCAAATTTTTTTGGGGGGATATATCCCCCCATCCCCCGGGATCGACACCCATGTTTGGTGAATTAAGAGCACACACATTATTAGATCTTGTTCACCATGAATTAAAACTACATGCCTTATAAGGGCACAAGATGATCAACAATACACGCCTTACGGCCGAATACAGGGTCACATGGTGTTTGATATAAGCCTTATTCAGATACAATCGAGTTAGCAGTACATAAACTATGATGGAATACGACATAAGCGTTTACAACATGATTGATTTTTGCTGTCCTCCGTGAGTTAAGGATTATTACTGTACGTCCAGTGCGTCCCGGATGATAAGGTGTTCTGTGCAACCATAAATATTAACTTTCACTGAATGATATCTGACACTATATATTCTATATTATAAACACCACAATAACGCTCGAATTATACAATGATTTCATGAAAATACCTTAGAGTTATTCCAGATATCCCACCAGCCATAGATGAACAGATTGTAGCAACTGCAGATCTGAAGATGTAAGTATAAGGGAAGGCAATACATGCATATTGGATTGATGGATATAATTCACATTTTCATTTAGTCTTCAATGTCTTCATTATACATTTGACATAATAACCATCAACCATCGATGCAGGATTTGTTAGGTATGTGCACTCTGAGCGCCTTGTATCATTTATTTCACTTTCAGACTTGCAATTAACATAGATAGAATGAACAGGAAATTGGTGATGTAATTTTCATTTGGATGTTGAAATTGAAATGTGCACTCTCAACACTGAATAATAGATCGTCTATTGCAGGGCACATGTAACATGTCTTGAATTCCGTCACTCAATGGCTACACCCAAATAAGTCTATTTTATTAGATATTCTGATGATAACATGTACCCGACTTTGTTGTACATGGGGTCAGCTGATCACTACGCCAACGTGTTTCCAGTCAGTTTGGATGGAAAACGAAGTTGAAACGAAAGGCCTACGATCAAGACGCAATATACACTATTATCCCGATCGACAGTGTCCATGTAAGTATTTTCCATCTGTGTTTCTTTGTTTCACATCAAAACTACCTTGCATGGTCACGGTAGCAAACCGTAATTAAAAACAAGGTATGATACCGAATCTTATATCATAATTATATCATAATTTTTCAATCTTATATCATAATTATATAATATTTTTTCAATTCAAAAGAAAAATCAATAAATAAACATAAATAAATAAATAAATAAATAATAGGACATTTATCTGTAGAGTAACTCTGTTTGCTTAAGTATTTGAAGTTGAGTCTTTTCTCTTTTTTGAGAAACCCCGCATACGAATTGTTATTTAATCTTAAGTCCTATATCTTATCTATGGGTAATTGAGAATTCGTTGGGATGATGATAATGGTGGATATGGATTCTGTGCTTGTTTCTCATGGTGATCGTAGGCCTAATGATGTTGTTTGCTACTTGTTACTGCATGCTGCTGCTTATATTTGGATGAGTGCTGTTCTTGCTGCTAGACTGCTGCTGCACTGTATAGTATCCCTGCTGGTACTGCGACTCTTTCTAGGTACTGCTACTAATTAACAACTGGGCCTACTGTTCCTAACGCGTTGATATTGATGAATTATTATCAAGACAGGTCCGTCAACATACGACCATTATAAGTAATGTAATTCATTATGTTTTCAGAATACTTAAAGGAATGAAGTACCGTGGGGAATAAGAACAAAGACTTGACCTGACAGTGCTAATATCCCATTTATTGTCATAGCGCAGTGCAGGTAAGTCAGTTATGATAAAGAATCAATAAAGGGGTCAAGTGCACATTGCAACGTTTGCCTTGCCAAAGTGGCAAGTGACTTGTATTTCATTGTCAACAAGTTACATTGCTCTGACCATATGACCTACGTGACCAATGATAGGATCTACGTGACCAATGATAGGATCTACGTGGCCATATGATCTACGTGACCATAGGATCTATGTGACCACAGGATCTACGTGAATGCCGCACTACGCTATTGCATGAAATAATATCAAATTGTCGATATTTTAGTAACCAACCTCATTGGCTCATTTAAGTCATAACAAGAAGCGGCATGTAAATCAATAATATCATTATAACCTTACCAAAAACCTTTCTATGGCCACATTCAGTTCATGAAAACCGATCATAACAGATATAAACACTATTTACATGGAGATGTTAGGGGGGTGTTAAAAGCAATAGTGTTTTCTCTAAACAGTCTTCCTCTAAAATCGCATCAGACAGAATTAATTGACTTACCTTGCAGCCAGTGCCCATTTATCTTTAGTAATTCCTTGAGTACTGCCACAATTAAATCCTAGCCATCCCCACCTAATGAAGAAAAGGAAACCTCAATATATCATCGCATGCATTCAACAACACACAAGACTGTAAGATCAGTGTGACAGTGTGATATTTTGATATGCTATTATTCTCCCCGATGATCATGATGACATACAGTGGGCATGGGACCAGACATGAGTGCCATACATCAGCTGATTATGAGTCAATGTTTCCACGTCAGACAGTCCTAGTATCAACGTTAGTATCATTTAGAGTATAATAAACAGAGGAAAAAACACATCACTAAATGTCACTTCCACTGCATTTCCATTAAATAATATGCTTCCTAAACTGACATATATGCTTGGAGGTTCTCATGGCAACGTATTTGCCTGTGTAAAATAACATTAGCAATCCTACGTCATGATGGAACACCAATTTAGAAGACAACAGCACGTTTTTCGCAAATGCTTAAAGATTGACCGTTTCTATGGAGATGCAATTTGATGACGATATTTTGCCCGCAATACATGTACATCCAAACAATTCAATTGAACATTCAACTGATTCAAGGCGATGTTAATATGTCAATGGAGTATTTGGATTTTCTCAACATTTTAAAACTTTCCATTCTATCTCAGATCACATGTTGATAGACGCAGAATTAAATGGACGTGTATGTTCGTTAACATGTACAAGTTCAAATTCCTCGGAGAAAATTAATGACTTTTACAACGCGCTCATGAAAACCCTCATGGGGAATTATTAGTAGCAGGTTTATGCAGCAGGTTTCGTGTATAGGACAGGATAATTAACTGCCCAAGACACAACGTGCTTCATCTTGATCAATGTGTTGTTTTTCAGTCTTACTTGGGTCACATTATGGCATTTAAAGCTAGCAAGATGAAATTGTTGGATCTGACTAGTCTCAATTGACTATCGTCTTGAGGTAGGCTGAAAAGTTATTAAACTGCAATGCATTTGGTGCATGAATTATGTGCTTCATTGTTACGTTAATGGAGATCTCCATAATTAATGAGGAAGCTACCTACAGTGCATTATTGCTTCTGCCATGTCGTGTTCAGGGATATTATGACAGGTGTCTACAGTTTTAATGGGTCTTATATCCACACGTCGCTGCATGTACGCATGCAAACGGGATGTCACAGTGTCGACTTCATTCAGACTATTATCTGAAGACTGAGTTTTATTTAGTCGACATCATTGTGTATATATATGAAAATACATTGCAAATGACTGTTTAAGGATATAGCGCGTGTGAATCGTATGAGCAGGCGCGGTTCTACGGGGGGTTCTACAAAAAAAATTGTCTAGCCCCCCCCCCAAAAAAAAAACAATCTTGAAAATACTGGATTTTTTCAGTTATTAAGCGCCAATTACATAAAAACGCGTTGTGTGGCCTATAATGTGCATGTTTTTCGACCCCTAATAAGACATAGGAGAAGCGAGTGTTAGAACATGGAGGTAGAAATAGAAATTTCTACCTCCATGGTTAGAAGAACCCAAAATATTGGGTCTTCTAGCCCCCCCCCAAAAAAAAAAAAATAATAACGACTCTTCTAGCCCCCCAAAAATTTTGACTCTAGAACCGCACCTGCGTATGAGACTAAAGTGCAGGTGATAATTGTTTTATAGTTCAGGGAGCATAGACCCACTTGAATTGTGAATTTTGTTGGCAATAACGTCTGTGTATCCAGCAGAGGCATAGGCCTCTCTTTCATTGAGGTCTATACGCCTTTTTCTACAGCCTGAACCGTCCTGCACAAGTGTGCAAAATTGAAAAACGAAATATAAACGAATTGTATGGATTTAACGTAAGGACACAGTTTGTATTTATATACACTACATGATGTATGTATTATTTCTACTCACCATAGCATAAACATGCCTAATATGGCATTAGTAGGTGAACCCATAGGTGGAGGATCTGAAGTCTTATATCTTCTGTGTCTTGGTTTAAGCATTAATGTTGCTACCAGTCCAGTAACACCACCTGCTATGTGAACAGGCCCTCCTCCTGCTACATCAACAACTCCCATCTTGCTCAAAAATCCAACATCAGCCCACACCCAATGTGATGGAAAACTTGATATGAAGGTGTTCAACAAGGAGAAGATAATGTAAGCTTCAAGTCGAGTTCGTTCAACCATAGCTCCTGATACAATTGTTGTGGCTGTTGTGGCAAATGCCAACTGGAATATGAAGTGTGAGTAACGTTGTCCAATGCCCTCATCATCAGGGGCTAGATCTAAGAAGAAATTACCATAGCCAGAAAAGACATTGTTATTGGTATGGTTCTGATCACCGAAACTAAATGCGTATCCAACCATCCAGTAGGTGATGCCTCCAAATATAACATCCACAGCATTCTTGACCATGATATTGACTTCATTCTTGGATGTTGCTGTGCCGCTCTCTAAGAGACCAAACCCTGTCCAAGAAATAAACATGACATAATTATAGTAACCTTGCAAACTGTCATTTTCTTTACAAAATGCACGAAATGCATGCATTTGATCATTACAATATAGCTTTCTTTTTTACCATTAATCACCACAATATACATTCTTAGCATGAATGCTTCATGTAGAAGTATTATGTATGGGGCATCATGATCAGTTATTGTCATTGTCATTTTGATTCTCCCACACATTTCCATATGGCTTCATTGCCAGAATTGCAAAAACATTCTGCTTTGTTTTCACCATACACACAAAACCAAAGTATGATAATTATAACATTGTAACCAAGACCAGATTGCAAACCACAATCCTGCAGTTTTGTTTTGCTTGTTTTTGTTTCATTTCATTATTGTCGTTCTTTTCATTAGGTTTAGTATGAAATGAATACTGGAGGAAGTTATTAGAACCACGAGTTGGCCTACATTGCGCATAATTATAAAAATACTATTTCAAAAGCTGTCTTGAAATAAATTGGAATAAGTTGCTTTGACGTAGGCTAATTGTGCTGAAAACGAAGCGTGTTAATGTTACTAATCTTCGTGTTCAAGTTCAGAGAAATGAAGGTTAGGAAGAAGGTGATCATAGGATGAAGGCTAGCAGTTCCAGCAGCCGAAACGTCGCTATAAATACCAGCAACACGACATCGCGTGACTTTGATCATATTTCCACCTGTATCTAACCGTGATGAATAACCCTTTCCTATATATTGATTCAGAGAAATGGTCATTAAGTGCTTCCAACCTGAAACACCCAATGTACATCGTTATCAGTATCAGTAAGTATTATCATTTCCATTCAATTCTTTAACATCAATTGGTAGCTTGCTGTTCTAAGGCGACCGTTGTACATAATGTGTACCGATAGCTTACATATTGCAATAGTGATGCTTAAGTACCCATGACGGAATATGCAATAATTATGGTTAATAATTATAAACCTCTTTTGATGCAGTTAATGTGTATATTTGAAAATGAGAAACGTTATGATAAACTTACCAGATTGCATAGTAAATATGACAAATGCGCTGGTGAGAATCCATATAGGATCATCCCATTCGTTAGGTACAACATGTCTCTCCACTACATAGATAGGACAACCAGGTATATATGTCACGTTGAATGCTATTTCCGTTGAATTTGGAACAGTGGTTACGTCTGTTGTCGTGCTCATCTTGTTCCTTGTAATTTTAGCAACACCCTAACAACTAATTCTCTGTCATTATATTCCGAATGGGAATATTATCGAAATGAGCATGAGGCAGTTGGAATAATCGATTTGCATCAGTGGAATATTTATGCGCATCGTTGCGTAGTTGCCAATGCACGTACGTGTGTGTAGACGCACCACGAATAGATGCACATAGCACTTGTGAAGATTGCATTGGTGATGAGATGGGGTTCAAGGGTCAAATCATTAGGATATGTAAAGTTGTCTTATATTAACAGCTTGATAGCCGCTTCTACATACAACCAATTCTACTGGTACTCAGGAAATGCATGCACTGTTAATTCCTGAATCACGCCAGTATTAAACACATTTCTAGAAAGATACATACCAGGACAAACATACTGTTGATTTACAGCTCATCAATTTTTATACACATTTCGTATGTGTGGTATTGTGAAAACGACAAGCGTTACATCAAACTGAACTAAGCAATATTTTGACGGGTGATATGGTACCGATGCTACAAACTTTCTATCATTTTAAATCAGTCACATAATAAACAAAACATGAAATGAATATAATTGTCAAGACATTTAAATTGAACAAAGGGCCACATGAACCTTCTCAGGATGGTAGAGGGTTATGATATGGAGCGGATATTCACATTTTGATTACACACGCAGCCCGCAAATAAAACATTACTATTTACATTTCTTAGTTACCTATGATAATGATACTGAGATTAGCATCACACTAACTGCATAATGCAAGGATACCCCTGATGTACAATTAGGGGGCAATTTATATAATTCAATAGTCCTTGAAATTATAATGCTTCATTGTTGTACTAAATGAAAGACTGCAATTTATTGTTACATGTACTTTAATGGTAAGAAGCCAAATTTAGGTAAATGTCCTTGCTTTTTCGTACATGTATATGGCATTCGTATGCATTGTATTAATTTGTATTTTCATCAAAACAATCATCACCACAGAAACCACACAATAAAAGGACTATTGTACCTAATAGGAATAATACTGACAACCAAATTTTCTTCTAAAGTCCCGGGTATCGCTGTTTTATAAATTGTATTGTGAATTCGTATTCAGATAACAAAATTGATAACAAGAAGATCATAAAACCAAATGGCAATAATAAATACGGCACAGATCGCTCACAAGACGCCCGTAATGCAATGTTTAGCATGAAAGCCATGATAGTTCAAGGTTGTGTGTGTGTATTGTGACTCATTTTTACACTATTGTCTGCGTGTAGCTAGCATGTCAAGAACTCCGCATAATAAGCAACTGCATTGTGTCCAAACCACCATTCTTATACTCATTAATCTAACAACGGAAATTATCATCTGTTTCTAATTACTTAACAACAATAATATTGACCTCAAATATTGCACATCATGATATCATTATTATAGTTGGAAGTCGTAACTGTGATATTTATATCGCTTTGGACACACCTATATATAATATTATTAAACCAATGAAAACCCAGGGAGATAACTTGAAACAGAAAGAGACAATGAAGAGGATTCCCACACAATGAATACCGCGGAGTGATATCTTTCATTAAACTATTACACTGTATTTTCCCATCAATATTATTTTGTTATTTATCTTTAAAGGTATAATACAATGTGATTGGTAAAAGTAAAACAACAGCACTCACACTCTGTCTGATCCATGTGCATGAAATGCTAAATCTGTGAACATTTGAGCTCAATCGGCATCTGATTCACGAGAAAAGAGCGAAAACCCGACTCAATTGTTCTTACAAACATAAAGAATGGTTTTGATCTTACCCCGAGATCAAAACTGTTTTCGGTCTTTGTTTTACTAATTTCTGGATAAATACACAATTTCGTGCGGAAACATTTTAACGGTATGTTTCTACCAGCACCATCTTCATACCCTGAAAGTTATACCTAGCAGGGGCGGATCTAGCTTTTTGCTAAGGGGGGAGAGTTTACCCGGAGTGAAATTTTGTAGCCACGCACTGCGAGGGCGCGAAGCGCCTAAGGGAGGGGGGGGAGTTGTGGAAGGGGGGTGATCCCCCTTCTTTGGTAGGGAGCTTTTTCAATTTTTTTTTTATATATACTTTTTTTAGGGATCCCAAGGGGGGGGGGGTAAACCTGTTAAAATTTCTGTTTGGGTATGTTACCAATCCTGTACTTATATTGAAGGAAGATGACATTTTCGCATGTTCTGTCTTGTTTTAATGTGATTTGCTTCATCATATGATGTTTCAGCCTACTGAAGGAACCGTTTTCACAACCACACACGGGCAAAGATTAAAGACGAGCACTCATACTTTAATTCAGGCACTACATGTACAAGTATAGACCTTTCTTTTGTTTACAAACACTGACATGCAGGATAGCAATACTTTGCATGGGCGGCCAAATGTTGCAAATCATTTCGTCTTCTTGACAGACGGCGTGACCAATAAATTGTGAGATACTGTAACCATAGTAGCAATTTTTAATCAAATGAGTCGCCAATTTATTTACACCAAGTCAGTAGGATGGGTGATAATTGTGTTTTAAATTAAAACTGGATGTAAACTAATAATCAATGGTACTACCATGGTTGGCTGGCGTAACTTTTATTTCTAATTCAACTGCAGAGGGCGCTGTGGCCCTGTTAGCATGGCCACAACTCATCAATTTATAGCAGAGGATCTTGCATACGTCATACATTAACTCGATGAATTCGAAAACTGTACACATTGAAATGCCAATCCACAGACCAACCTGACCACCTAGGTTGCTGATGAGTCCAAATTCCTGTCAATTATAAAAATGAAATGACAAATAACAAAGATTGTTAAAATCATGGCAAGATACATTATTGGTCTTTTTTTTTTCTTCTCATTTTAAGGGGGGGGGGCTCATTAATTTCATTCATGTACTTTCATCTAGCACAAACCATGGGCCAATTTCATAGAGCTGCCTCAAGGTACAGGGCAGGATTGGTAACATACTCAGAAATGTTCACAGATTTACGTATAACATTCAGGATATGAAGATGGTGCTGGTAGACACATACCATTAAAATATTTTCCGCCTGAAATGCTGTGTTTATCCAGAAATTAGTCAAACAAAGACCGAAAACAGTTTTGTTCTCGGGGTAAGATCAAAACCTTACTTTATGTTTTATATTGAGTCGGGTTTTGCTGTTCTGTTACCTTTATCAATCTTGTATTATACCTTTAAAGAAAGTAGCATACTTCTTTTATCAAAGAAATCATGACAGATTCATGGGCAAAAATATCAAGACAGATACAGTAACAGCCATCTGTGAAAATTTCAGTCCCATACGTTGCCCACTTTTTGAGAAAACAGTGAAAAACAGCCACAGTATTTCTTAAGTCTTTTCTCTTTTATTTTTGATCTTTTAAAAGATCAAAAAGATTTTCGGCCGTTGTTTGACTAATTTCTGGATAAATACACCGTTTCAGGTGGAAATATTTTAAAGGTATGTTTCTACCACCACTATCTTCATACCCTGTAAGTTATTCGTAAATCTGTGAACATTTCTCTCTTGGTTTCTTACCAAAGCATGATACTACCTTTAAGTACAACTTGTGCTTCAGCACGAAAAGTCTTCCTTGATGAAACAGGATTACCAATCAAATTTGACTTGCATTTGGCTATTGTTCCTGAGCATAACATTAACAAAGAGTTTTGGCTGGTATATACTGATTTAATTAACCAATGTTTTTGGTGCTTAAGCAGCTCTATGAAATTGGCCCATGTATCGTAACACTTATCTGTTAATCAAATTTCACAAATAGGTGTTCATACAAATAGTTTCGAGAAACCGACGAATAAAGATTTGTGTGTTCGTTTTAAATAATAATTTGTTTCAGTTTCTATTGACTTTTATGCAAAACGAAAATTATGATGTGCAATGGCAATATTTGCATGTACTAGACTATACAAATACCCACAATATCAAATGTAATTTAACTGCATGTGCATGTTTATATTTCTTGGACAATTTAAATGATGAAAAATAGGATTTAAAATTCAAGTGCATCATTTAAACTACTTACATTATACTTCGCAGTTTGAGAAATCTTTTCATAATTTAGCTGTTCGTAGTATACTTGCAGCTTCAGAACGTTGTTCCTGTGGCAAATATTGAACATGAATATTTGGCAAAATGATTTGAAATACTTCAATTTGTGAAGACGGACCGCATTGAGCCTCGGAATATGCCGAATAGCAATCAGTTTGAGAGACGATACATCCATCAATATTCTGCATATAGTACATTGATTTCATTATGGTTTGTGCAGCTTCCACTCGGCTACGATTTCATGGTTACAAGGTAAATCGACAAGTTGACTTTCAGCTGCTCGTGGGGATGAAATCATACTTACGACGCGAGACACAAGTAATCGGAGTCTTCCACATCACACAAACACGTTTTCAAATGAAGTCCACTCTATATGCAAACTCAAACCAAGACATTAGAAATTCAAACAATGCTTACTGCACAAAATCCGGATCATTAGCAACTTTACTCCTGAAGACATCAGATATATCAAGCAGATCCTGCCGCACGCTGTCCTGTACATACGAAACAAAATCAGGTATTCAGAGAATTAAGTGTAGGGGTCCCGAATAATAAATATTTACTGTGCTGTGTTCTGTGTGTCGTTTCTTGTCGTCCTTAGTTTTGTTCGTATCCGGTTGCTAGGGAAACATTACACTGTGATCTTTAATTTAGTACGTGTAGTTCGTTATAAGTTTTAATAATTATAAATGTAGGCCACGAACCTTGGAATGTAATAATGTTGTTTATTTCTGTTAATGTATATTTTATTGCAAATTTGTGAGGTTTAACCGCCTGATAATATTTCAATGTTTTTATTTTGGGTTTGGACCGAACTACACGGGTATTATTATGTGCTCACCAAAAACGCGGGTTTTGGGACCGCCTGCCCGACATTTTACAGGTAATCATATCATTTCTTTTGCTCCAATTTTGTAACGTAAATTCATTATTTTTGTAGAAACATTTGGGTTCGGGTGGCCTACCATATTAACCGCAATTTATCATAGACTGGGTTGGTAATGTTTAGGATGACTGTTGTGGGATTGAAAATGTGAAATTTAAGTAAAGTTTTGAGTAGCGTAATGTCGGGGATTTAACGTTGATTTGACAATAGTGGATGTACGTGCGTTGTCATTGTGTCGAATGGTTGACATGTCGAACTTTCGGGATTTATTGAACTGTGGGATAGGATTTGGGTATTGTGTAGCATCCATGGACTAACTCAGTGTGTACCTTTTTAATATTTGTGGGATTTGCGATGATTAATTTTACGGATTAAGGTTATTTCACCCGGGAACTTTGTATTGTTGTCAAGTTTAGTTTTGTGGTCATGGCGGCCGTGTTGGATGCATGGTGAGGGAGTGTGTGTGTGCGGTGAATGCGTGTGTGATCGTCGGTCGGCCAGCGCGCGGGGTTGACCTGTATGTTCGTGTCCCGACCCGCGCAGCCGATGCAGTCGTCATGTTCATCCATTTATATTGTAAAATTCGGTTACATGTATTATTGTTTATTGTGAATGTCTATTGTTTAAAGGGATCTGGTATTATTGTTTACTGTGTATTTTTATTGTCAACTGATGTTTGTATTGTTAAAACTAATGGACCGCCTGCCCGACTTTTTACAGGTTGCCCCTGTCTCGGGGCCTGACTGAGATCTGGAATAAACCCTCAGGGAAGAGAACTTAGTCCGGTGTCACTGCCAAACTCAATACTCGTGAACCTGCGTGCCTGGCCCCCTTCCCCATCACCATCCCCATCATCACCAACCTCCCCTCCCCCCATGGGATTCTCCACAAGCGTAGTCGGCAGGATCGAGTAGTCATGGAAGCAGCAAAAGGAACAAGAGAGGCTCGCCACCCCACAGACTGGTCTGCAAGACTTCCTTGGAATTTTACGGTTGTATTAAAAGCATAAGGTCACATTTCATTGCATTGTTTGTATTTCTGTTTGAAATCTGATTTACAGTTCAGCTTTAACTTCAGAATACAAGAGCCTGGTTGCTTAGTTTAGTACTATTATATCATTGCTTTTATGTATTGAGTGAGCGTTAAAAGTTGTTTAACACTGCATATTTGTCATAACCATCTATTAATAGCGTGATATTGTGCATGGGATTTGTTACGTCATTTCAACACTTGAGTGTTTATAAGTCTTGCCACTGATTGTGTACTGATAGGGGATCCTGTATATTTGAAAAAAAAAGTCTGAGGTGCCCTAATTGAGTTGATCGCTTTTTGGATTATTGCATCTGGGGACATATTGTGTTACACCAAGCGTGTACTGGGGTATTATTTGTGTGTTACACTTATTGAGTTTGGTACCAGTATTGTACATTTGATGGTGTTTAATGAGTGTTTGCCATTTTTTTGAATATTTTGTACACTGCATTTTGATCTGAAGTATTTTAGGCAGTGACTTTGTGGAGGTTTATATGCAAAAATACTGCTTATACTGCCTGGTTCACGAAATATTTTGTCTTAATTTGTCTTAAATTAGACTGCCTTGTCATACTTTTGTACCTGTTGTGTATTTCGGTTGTATTGACTTGCAATATGGCATCTTATGTGAAGATTAAGGGGCCCAAAACCGTCCACCAATTTCCCCTGCAGGATGACGGAGATTCCCTGAGCCTGGCTGTCCTTCAGGCCCAGTACCCGGCAGCGACAGGTCTCCTATATTCTGAGGGTGTCAACCAGGTGGTTGTCCCAGCCTCAGAAGATGTCATTAAACCCCCAGCTGGAGGATGGTTGGAGCGTACCTACTCTGTCTTGCTGCCTGAGCCAATGCCCCCTAGCCCTGGGGAGGCGGCCATGATGAATCTTCAGCTGCAAATGGCCAAGCTACTTCAGAGACCACAGCAGCAGCTGGTGATGGCACCCGAGAGGAAACTCCCTGTGTTTGATGGCAAGGCTGGCGAGGTGGAGGACTTCGTCAAGAGCGTCGAATATGCCTTTGAGCGCTACGCCGTTCCCCCGCCTCAAAGGGGGCCGTTCCTGTTGGACTACCTCCGCGGGGGACCCAAGACCGAGGTAAAGGCCCTTCTGTCGGCAGAGATGAGTGCCGATGAGATTCTTGAATTTCTGCGAGAGTCTTACAGCGACAAGCTACCAGTCGGAGAACTTCAGCGAATGTTCCTGGAGCGACAGCAGAAGTATGGCGAGTCCATCAGGGACTATGCAGTTGATCTCGAGAGGAGGTTTATGCGCCTCGCCCGGCGAGACCCTAAGCTGTACTCCGAGCCAGACACTACCTTAGCAGAGCAGTTCGTAGAGGGCATTCGAGACACCTATCTTCGGAACTCCTGCAGAGACCAGTACGAACGGGGTACAATGGAGGGTTTTAGGGAGGTCAGAGAGTATGCCATCAAGCGTGAAGGAAAGGAAGAGGCAAGGAACAAGGTGTCTGGTCCTGACGGAGTTCACAGTGCCTCTCTACAGACGGGGGAAAGTAGCACCCCTCCGAACGAGCCCCTCCTTACTGCTCTCAACCACATGTCTGACCGTATTGTCGAAGCAGTGAAGCAGGTAGTTGGAGTCCCCCAGCCCAGTCCGGCCTCTTTCAGCCCACCGTATCAACCACCCTATGGAGGGGTAGGCCCAGCATGGTCAGTGAATCGCAACCATGCACCTCGATCTGGTGTTTGTTACAGCTGTGGCATGCCGGGCCACTTCGCCCGGGATTGCCGTATGGGTGGACCACCGCCCCCATCTTCTCGTCGTACAGGACCGTATCGGAGCCAACCGTTTCCACCTGTGGGGCAGAGGACAACTGAATACCCGCCTGACCATTACGGTCGTGGAGGCACAACCCAAGGCAACACATCTGCACCACCAGGACATCAAGCACCCCCGGCGTTAAACGAGCAGCCTCTGCTGTAGAGAGCCATACTGCAGAGGTTGGTGTAACGGGCTCATCTGCTTCGGTGGACGGCCAATTTCTAACTAAAGCTGTCGGCGAGTGCTACGCTGTGACTGTCAAGTTTGCCAACGAAACGGTGTCCTGCCTCCTAGATCCGGGATCCCAAGTGACGACTGTTGGGGAAACGTATTTCCAACAGTTCCTAAAGCCGAAGGGGTTTCGGCTGCAGGAAATCCCGTCGAAGTTCACCCTTGTTTCAGCTAGCGGTGCATCGATACCATATGTCGGCTGCTTTGAAACTGATGTTACTGCGTTGGGCCACGTGATGGTGTCACGGGTGGTATTAGTAATTAAGGAACAGTGTTCCACCCTGAAGAACTGGAGGGCGGCCAATGTACATGGGATCTTGGGGATGAATGTCCTCCGTGATTGTTGGGAGTTCCTGGTCGGCGATCGAGGGTTGAAGCACGTGGAGAAGTTAAACTGGCCCTCCGGACAGGCCTGGGAGAGAGCTCTTCAGACCGTTGGGGAGAAAATGGAATTCGGCAGAGTGACTGGAGAGGTTGGGAAGGCCTACATAGTAACGTCAGGACAATACATAGCAGTATCTGCGAGGCAAGGAGTAACGGTAGAGTGTAAAGGGCTTCCTGGTCCAGGAGGGGAAGTATATGATGCAGTCCTGGAACCGACCAAGAGTGGAGCCATCCCGTACGGTGTCGTCGTACCGCCGTGCCTCGTAAGAGTGGAGTCTGGGGCCTTCAACGTTGCTTTGTACAATGAGACTGGAGCGGAGTTGGCCATCCCGGAGTCGACAGAGATCGGCACGCTGCACATTGGATCCATAGTGGACTGCCATGAGAATAGTCAGACGACCACTGAGCCCCCTGCCGCTGGACTTGCTAGTCTCAGTGTAGCGGAAGGTGAAGGACCAGAGACTGACGGAGCAACAGATGAAAGGGATCACCCTTCCTGCAACATGATGACTGTACCCGAGCAGACTGTTACTGCATGTCTGGCGGGCCACTCTGCTGGTACTTCTCTCCCGATCCCCTTCTGTAATCAGATTGAGGCATGCCGCAACGGGGGCACGCCATGCTTGCCCGGCTACTCAACGACAGAATTGAGGAACATCCAGCAACAAGAGCCAACTCTGCGGGATGTGGTCTTCTATGTCGAACGGCGAAGACCACCTACGCGAGAAGAGCGGGCCCGCTGTACCCATGAAACGATCGTTCTCTTACGTGACTGGAAGCGGCTCCTAATCCAGGATGGCCTACTTCATAGGAAGGTTAAGTCACCATCGACCCAGGAGATGCACTTTCAGCTGGTGGTTCCCTCAGCCCTGCGTCGTGAGATCCTTACCAGATTTCATGATAATGCAGGCCACTTTGGGCATAAGCGTACCTTCCACCTCATTTGGTCACGGTTCTATTGGCATGACATGAAGGCAGCTGTGAAGGAATGGTGCTCAAAATGTGTCCGTTGTGTTGTGAGCAAGCCGCCTGTGCGTCAGGTCCGACCCCCATTGGGCACACTCTCGGCCACTGCCCCGATGGAGACACTTGCCATGGACTTCACTGTCCTCGAAGCCTCTTCTGATGGTTACGAAAATGTCCTGGTTGTCACGGATGTGTTTAGCAAGTTTGTCTGGGCTGTTCCCACGAGGGACCAAAAGGCGTCAACAGTTGCCAGGGCTTTGGTCAAGTGTGTCTTCCTTCCGTTTGGCTGCCCCCTCAGGCTACATTCCGACTGCGGGCGGAATTTTGAATCGCACATTGTCGCCGAACTCTGCCGGATGTACGGGATCCATAAGGGGCACACGACTCCCTACCATCCCGCTGGCAACGGACAGTGCGAGCGATTCAATAGGACGATGCACAACATGTTGGCGGCGCTTCCAGAGGGAAAGAAAGCAAGATGGACGGATCACCTACAGACCTTGGTCTTTGCCTATAATGGTTCTGTACATTCAACCACCGGAGTAGAGCCTTTCTTCCTGATGTTCGGCCGGAACGCCAGGTTCCCACAGAGCACAGTCTTAGGCGGGGAAGTTCCCACGCGGAGATGGAAGGACCTGGGCGACTATGTACAGGGCCATCAAAAGTCCCTGAAGTTTGCCCGTAACGTCGCCTACAAGAGGGCAGCAGATGCAGCCCTGGCCAGAAAGGTGACCCAGGCGCGGAAGGTCTTTGAGAAGCCACTGGGAGTTGGGCACTACGTCCTGGTACGACACCGTGGACACCAGGGGCGAAGCAAGATAAAAGACCACTGGGAGGAGGAACCTTACATGGTCGTCCGGCGGCCGTATCCGGATGGGCCAGTCTATGTGGTTCGAAACGGGCTTGGCAAAGAGAAGGTTCTCCACCGTCAGGACCTTAAGCATTGCCCGTTTCTCCCAGACGTCGCGCAACAGCCGTCCGAGTCATCCTCGAGCGATTGTTTCAGTTCTGATGATGACCAGCCAAGAGGCTATGTACTTCAGCGGCCGTCCGCCAATGGCGACGTTGAGGGTGGAGACACCATGACGGTGACGGTGGATGACCAGGGTTCCCCGGTCGTAGCCACGGAGACGGAGCTTTCGACTCGCCGATACCCAGAGCGTTCAACCAGAGGGAATCCTCCTTGTCGTTTCTCCCCCTAGTGTGCCCGGAGATTACGGTGTTCGAAAGGCTACTCCGGAAGACGCCCGATTGTGTGGTGTTACTCCTGCCAAGTTCAAAGTTCTTAAAGTTTCTAGTTCCAAGTTCGTTGTTGAAAAAAATGCTGTGCATTTTCAGAAAAAGTTCTCGTCCGACTTCATTTTGGGTGCTGTCAGGCTGCCCTCATCGTTGGCCCTTTGTTATACGATAGGCCATGAGTACAGCGACCAGTGCGACTTGAGTCATCAGGGGACGATGACTCCTAGGCGGGGAAGAGATGTAGGGGTCCCGAATAATAAATATTTACTGTGCTGTGTTCTGTGTGTCGTTTCTTGTCGTCCTTAGTTTTGTTCGTATCCGGTTGCTAGGGAAACATTACACTGTGATCTTTAATTTAGTACGTGTAGTTCGTTATAAGTTTTAATAATTATAAATGTAGGCCACGAACCTTGGAATGTAATAATGTTGTTTATTTCTGTTAATGTATATTTTATTGCAAATTTGTGAGGTTTAACCGCCTGATAATATTTCAATGTTTTTATTTTGGGTTTGGACCGAACTACACGGGTATTATTATGTGCTCACCAAAAACGCGGGTTTTGGCACCGCCTGCCCGACTTTTTACAGGTAATCATATCATTTCTTTTGCTCCAATTTTGTAACGTAAATTCATTATTTTTGTAGAAACATTTGGGTTCGGGTGGCCTACCATATTAACCGCAATTTATCATAGACTGGGTTGGTAATGTTTAGGATGACTGTTGTGGGATTGAAAATGTGAAATTTAAGTAAAGTTTTGAGTAGCGTAATGTCGGGGATTTAACGTTGATTTGACAATAGTGGATGTACGTGCGTTGTCATTGTGTCGAATGGTTGACATGTCGAACTTTCGGGATTTATTGAACTGTGGGATAGGATTTGGGTATTGTGTAGCATCCATGGACTAACTCAGTGTGTACCTTTTTAATATTTGTGGGATTTGCGATGATTAATTTTACGGATTAAGGTTATTTCACCCGGGAACTTTGTATTGTTGTCAAGTTTAGTTTTGTGGTCATGGCGGCCGTGTTGGATGCATGGTGAGGGAGTGTGTGTGTGCGGTGAATGCGTGTGTGATCGTCGGTCGGCCAGCGCGCGGGGTTGACCTGTATGTTCGTGTCCCGACCCGCGCAGCCGATGCAGTCGTCATGTTCATCCATTTATATTGTAAAATTCGGTTACATGTATTATTGTTTATTGTGAATGTCTATTGTTTAAAGGGATCTGGTATTATTGTTTACTGTGTATTTTTATTGTCAACTGATGTTTGTATTGTTAAAACTAATGGACCGCCTGCCCGACTTTTTACAGGTTGCCCCCGTCTCGGGGCCTGACTGAGATCTGGAATAAACCCTCAGGGAAGAGAACTTAGTCCGGTGTCACTGCCAAACTCAATACTCGTGAACCTGCGTGCCTGGCCCCCTTCCCCATCACCATCCCCATCATCACCAACCTCCCCTCCCCCCATGGGATTCTCCACATAAGTATAGTGCAGAAAGACCACAACTTGCTGAATAGATGCATACGGCATATTGAAATGATTGACCACCAATCTCCTCTTTTCGGAAGGTTATATTAGCCCGAAACCTCTTTGAAGAACCCAGAAAGCTATATAAGGCGTCTTTTAACAGTTTTGCTATAATTATTATCTCAATGGCATTGTACTTTCCGAAGTAAATGTGCCTGGAATTTAATCTTTCCGCGATATGATAACACAAGAAATGTCCTTCACTGGGACTGTGAATATTGGTAAGTCGTCTTTAACATCTTATCTCAGGATTCTATCTTTGTTGCATTTTATCCTTGAAACATAAAGTGGCAAGCATTCTCACACCGTCCATTTCGTGTAGAAATAAACTTGCCCAACGATATTCATTACGTTTGTATTATGTGGAACTGCACATGCGGTTGTTTGTGCACCTGAGTCTGTGTATGTATTATTTAACACGTTGTTTCCCAAGCCTAATCCTACCTACAAAATATCGCAGTATTGATGCTGAAAGGTACTCTAATGATTACATTTAGACCCAAACTGGACTGAGATTCTTAACCCTATGGACTAGATTATTTTGCCCCCGCAATGTGTAGTTTATAGAGTAGGCCATTGGAATTATGAGCTGTGCAGAATATTTGAGCAGGTCATTCAGCGATCCAAAGTAATATGTGGTGACAGTTCATAATAATTAGCAGTAGACAGATACACTTCGTCTCACTTTGTATGAATTCAGATCAATTAATTGAAGTAAAACGTGAATCTAGGCCTATGCCTTCATTATGATGATTAAGTTATGTTGTTGTTGTTGTTGTTGTTGTTCTTTTTCTTCTTCTTCTTCTTCTTCTTCTTCTTCTTCTTCTTCTTCTTCTTCTTGTCGTCGATGTCTTAACCGTCTGGTCATTGGGGCATCAATGATGATGCAGCAACTATAGTCTTTGTCACTCCTATTGGTTCTGTGCTGCCCTCTGCGACTCAGCAAAGCTGAGGCCCGTCCAATCCTTGATGTTGCTCTCCAATCGTTTCCTTGGTCTGCCTTTCTTCCGCCCACCCGCGACTGTTCCCTGCAGTACAGCTTTAGTTAGCCCCGAACTCCTTGTTACATGACCATACTATCTTAGTTTTCGTCTATTAACTTATACATGATGGCAAATGATGTTTGTTACTATGAAGGCGAAGCTTTATGTCTTTACAGCTCACAATATAAACAAACATCACAGGGACATTTGCCGTGTACTCACTTCATACAAAGTATTCGGCCATGCTGCAGATGAAACAGTCAAATCGAAGGATGATTCACTGTGGTCAAATTGAAATGAATGGATGGACTCAAAGTAAACATCAGAAGAGTGTATACAAACTTAAGAGCTAGAGAAAAGGCAAGTATACTTTATTGATTCATAACTTTTCAATTTGTCATATTAGTGATTGTTTTTAACGGAAGTTGTCTACATCAATCTGGCACACAATAAGTATTATGTGTGATACTGTGAATTGAGATTGAAACCAGAGTCTATACTCATCATATGCTTTGCCATGAGTTGTACACAATTACAGGAAATTATGATATCCACATTTCAATGGTATTCATAATGTAAGCCTATAGACATATACATTATCATTCATAATTGAACTCACTGACAAGGCGAGGTACAGTTGCATTGGATCTCATCTTCTGTATACAGCCGTTCCACAATCTCTTTGCATATTACTGCACAGACACAAAATAACAAATGGTTCTTTAAAGGGTCTCTGCAATGCGAATATTATGGCCTGAACATGTGCCAATAAAAAAACTGTACACGGGGATTGTGATTTTACCCACTTCCTCACACTGATTCAGGGTTAAAAATAGGTTTTTCAGTTTGTATGCTAATTAGCATTTCCATATTCATGAGCAAAACTGTGATGTCATCTGGGGAACTGAGAGCAGTAACACAATTGATTTGTGCACAAAAAGTTGCGGTTGTTTTATAGGTTTTCTGACAAAACTTCCCCCTCAATGGGTTTTTTTGTGCTGAATAGGCCTATGTTCCTTTCACTCAACTGGTGGTGTAATTTGTTTGACAAACCATTTCTGGGGGTCATGTTTGCCTCTTCATTTGTTCATGTTTTTTCATTATATTTTGGCTGTTGGTTCCCTACATGAGTATGCATGAAAAATCCCCCATTTTGCAAAGCCGTTCAAAAGAAAACCAAATGCTGGTTGAAACCAAAATAAGACTTGCCATTCATTATTTGTCAGTATATTCTCTGTATGAAGGCAATAAAATAACCTGACTAAAAAAAGCACTGCAGCCGCCCTTTAAAGTCCAATTTCTTATTAAAACGTATCTATATTCCCATCTCCCTTTGAAAGTCTGTTTAATTCTAGCTGTACTAATGAATCGATACAAATCTTCTATTATATTGTGTCTTACCTTGTGTGTGATTAGTGGACAAGCACGGCATATTACCAGAAAGGAAGCTAAATCGCGTATCAGCACAGCCACACATCTCTAGTATTTCATTATACAAACAGTCCTTCTGGCATACCTGTTCATAAAATGATTTCTTTTCATTAGAGTGAAATTAGGCAACTAAACATCGTCTTATTTCCTAAGACCAAGACTATACGTCGTGCTACTGCCGTGCCGAACTTATATTGAGTTCAGCAATAGCACGGCAGTAACGCAGCAGTTGCGCTAAACGCCGAGCTGAAATGAAAGTGTTGTGCCACTGCCTTTCCAAATACCGATAGTGCGGCATACCCTGTCGAGCCAAAGAGCTTGCCGTGCCGAACTCAATTTGCCGAGCCAAATTCACACTAAACGCCGTGCTATTGCCGTGCCAAACTTGAAAATGTAAAATCATTTGAGTTCGGCACGGCAGTAGCACGGCGTATATCCTAGGCGTAAGGCAGCTAAGTTTTTGTTTTGACCTTTCTCTTTTATTTTCAAGTTGACTAGCACCGTGTACCAGTACCGTTTAATAGTACCCATTAATGGGCGCCATTGATAAGCATACCACTGATTGGTACCTTTGACTCACGGTACCACTGACTGGTACCTTAACTACCTTTGACTGACGATAGTAGGCTACAATTTATTGACTGGTACCATTGATTGACGATGGTACCAATGACTGGTACCTTTGACTGACTATGGTACCACTGACTGGTACCTTTGACTGACGATCGTAGGCTACAATTTATTGACTGGTACCATTGACTGACGATGGTACCAATGACTGGTACCTTTGACTGACGATGGTACCAATGACTAGTACCTTTGACTGACGATGGTACAATTGACTGGTACCTTTGACTGACGTTGGTACCACTGACTGGTACCTTTGACTGACGATGGTACCAATGACTGGTACCTTTGACTGACGATGGTACCAATGACTGGTACCTTTGACTGACGATGGTACCAATGACTAGTACCTTTGACTGACGATGGTAGGCTACAATTGACTGGTACCTTTGCCTGACGATATGGTACCACTGACTGGTACCTTTGACTGGCGATGGTACCACTGACTGTTACCTTTGACTGACGATGGTACCACTGACTGGTACCTTTGACTGACGATGGTACAATTGACTGGTACCTTTGAATGTCGACGGTGCCACTGACTGGTACTTTTGACTGACGACGGTGCCACTGACTGGTACCTTTGACTGACGATGGTACCACTGACTGGTACCTTTGGACTGACGATGGTACCACTGACTGATACCTTTGAATGACAACGGTGCCACTGACTGGTACTTTTGACTGACGATGGTACCAATGACTGGTACCTTTGACTGACGATGGTACCAATGACTGATACTTTTGACTCACGATGGTACCACTGACTGGTACCTTTGACTCACGATGGTACCACTGACTGATACCTTTGACTGACGACGGTGCCACTGACTGGTACCTTTGTCTCACGATGGTAGGATACAATTGACTGACCATTGACTGGTACCTTTGACCGACGATCGAATCACTGACTGGTACTTTTGTCTTACCTCAAGGCTGTAATTGACACCGAAGAAACTGGTAAATACATTGGAGGAAGCTTGTTCCGAATCTTGCTCGGTACAGTTGCCGTAGGGAAATGGTTCTCGCTGTATCTCTACCTGGAATCATTTGTACAGACAATGTTCATGGTCACAGTTTATAACTGCAGTATGTATTATTCGGAGTCTTTTCAAGCGATTCACTCTCTCGAAGTACCTTTGTGCAAGACTTGCCTCTCTAGTCTGTCTATCCATCTCCGGCCAGACGACTCAAGTCCTTCAACATCACAACATGTCGTCGTAAACCATTATCCTGTGTCTCTTTACCTACGTTTCTCCACGCCCTCAGGCAAAGACTCGATCTCATCATTCTATGTGATAGTTCTTAGTCTACAAGCGGAGTGTTTAACCACGATCTCCCCGCTCATTATGTTGAGTGATTTGAAATGTCCATTTTGTTACATACCTTTCTGAGGCCAATGGAAGTAAGTATTCCTGGAGCGATATTTACTCCAGAATCTTCAGGAAATGTCATCCGTTGTTGTTCCCCGATGACGACACGTACCCCGGCAGCTTCCTGGACAGCCGGGATATACTCTGACTCTTCCAAATTAAGTTCTAGTACTAAACCTTGTTAAATAAAAAAGGGGCATGTAGGAATATTTTTATATCGGACCAAGACTGCAACTTAAAGATAAAGTAAATGATGTTTAAGGTTAAAAAGTTTAAAAACATCACTTTGTTTCAATTTGAAAGCATGATTATATACATGTAATTTGTGAACCTAAAATAAAATAGCAACATCTGATCTCGATTGCATCAATCTAAATGAGACATCAATATGCACATATTGTGCAATGAGACATCAATATGCACATATTGTGCAATGAGACATCAATATGCACATATTGTGCAATGAGACATCAATATGCACATATTGTGCAATGAGACATCAATATGCACATATTGCGCAATGAGACATCAATATGCACATATTGTGCAATGAGACATCAATATGCACATATTGTGCAATGAGACATCAATATGCACATATTGTGCAATGAGACATCAATATGCACATATTGTGCAATGAGACATCAATATGCACATATTGTGCAATGAGACATCAATATGCACATATTGCGCAATGAGACATCAATATGCACATATGGTGCAATGAGACATCAATATGCACATATTGTGCAATGAGACATTAATATGCACATATTGCGCAATTAGACATCAATATGCACATATTGTGCAATGAGACATCAATATGCACATATTGTGCAATGAGATATCAATATGCACATATTGTGCAATGAGACATCAATATGCACATATTGTGCAATGAGACATCAATATGCACATATTGCGCAATGAGACATCAATATGCACATATTGTGCAATGAGACATCAATATGCACATATTGTGCAATGAGACATCAATATGCACATATTGTGCAATGAGACATCAATATGCACATATTGTGCAATGAGACATCAATATGCACATATTGCGCAATGAGACATCAATATGCACATATTGCGCAATGAGACATCAATATGCACATATTGTGCAATGAGACATCAATATGCACATATTGTGCAATGAGACATCAATATGCACATATTGTGCAATGAGACATCAATATGCACATATTGTGCAATGAGACATCAATATGCACATATTGTGCAATGAGACATCAATATGCACATATTGTGCAATGAGACATCAATATGCACATATTGTGCAATGAGACATCAATATGCACATATTGTGCAATGAGACATCAATATGCACATATGGTGCAATGAGACATCAATATGCACATATTGCGCAATGAGACATCAATATGCACATATTGTGCAATGAGACATCAATATGCACATATTGTGCAATGAGACATCAATATGCACATATTGTGCAATGAGACATCAATATGCACATATTGCGCAATGAGTCCCATGTGAAAACACAAACCTTTATTCGTGTTCCCTCGAAAACGTGAACACCAACTTTCATGAATTGTTCACAGGTTTGTTTTATGACAGTCACTGCTAAGATAAGCTAACCAAACTACCAAACATGATCGCGGATTCTCTAATACCTTGAAAACGTAAATACGACTAAATTCACGTACACATGCCAAGTCTCTAAATGTCTTACCATAGAGTGGACCAGACTTACTAGACGTCTGTATATCGCCATCCATACCAGAATTGAAGGTGTAGCAGTTACCATGCAAATAGTTGTGGAAGTGGGTGAAATTCCTTAAACAACAAATACATTATCAAAATAAGTACAGTTATCACGACAACAACTCGTTATTATCTTCTATTTCACTGTTCAATTTGAAAAGTGAACAAAAAGAAAGATTGATTGGAGCGAGATTCGAACCAGCGTCCTCCTGAATACCGCATCGGCGCTCTAACAACTGAGCTATACAGCCCTAAGCTGGCGGTGTCTCTAATAGTCAATTATCTTTTGGCTTCCGACTGCCAAACGAACAAAGATAATTGACTCTTGAGGAAACTACCACCGTAGGGCTGGCCGGGATAGCTCAGTTGACAGAGCGCCTGTACGATATTCAGTAAGTCGCCGGTTCGATTCCTGCTCCAGTAAATTTTTCTTTGTTCACTTTTCAATGACTTTAAATTCAGTCAGTTTCCCTTGTGGTTATTTGATGATCACTGTTAAATTATTAGATTTTGTGTGCAAAAGGGTTATTGAAAACAGAGATAATTATTAGCTTATGCATGTGGTACAAATTTGTTTTCGTCTTAGAAAATAATATTTTACATTGGATTTCTGGTATAAATTTGAATAATCACTTGAATGAAGGTAAGAAAAGTGAATCTTACATGGGTCCACATGGGTATCCTTTGTAGGTACAAGACAACAGCATGTCATCAATGGAATGACCAAAACCTCGCCTTTCATTATAACCAATTGCAGCTAACGTGTCTGTCACTTGATCAAACAGATCCAGTTTGGTATCTCTAGTCCTGTAGTTGATGTTATTCCAATCTTGATATTTCTTGCTAGTGCTCTGAAATTTATGAAATGTACAAGAAATTTAAGTAATTCGAAAAAGGAGAAGTTTGAGCGATAGGATATAAAAAGCTCCCATTTGTCTCATCATGCCAATCACACACGATTTCTTAAAGGTAGTATCATACTTTGGTAAGAAGCCAAAACAGAAATGTTCACAGATTTACGTATAACTTACATGGTATGAAGATGGTGGAAGTAGAAACATATCGTTAAAGTTTCCGCCTGAAATGCTGTATTTATCCAGAAATTAGTCAAACAGCGACCGAAAATCTTTTTGATATTTATAAAAAGATCAAAAATAAAAGAGAAAAGACCTAAGAAATACTCTGGCTGTTTTTCACTGTTTTCTCAAAAAGTGGGCCATGAATCTGCATTTCGTTGACAAAAAAACAAAGTATGATATTACCTTTAATGTTCCCCGCTATATTTGCATATAGGTGAATAATCCTCACTACAATCCCTTTAACGAAACCAAAGTTAAGCTACATGTAGGGTTGTTGCATCCATCCATCTCGATCCATCTGTATCTGAGGCTAACATCATAGTAAGATGCAGACATCGTGACATAATTTGTCACGAGATGATAACATCCTGGCGATATCCCGAGGTGTCGTCATACCGTGATCAAATGTCTGGATGTCAGCATTACGCGTATGTACTCATCAGACAATCTCAGATCGAAAGAAGCACCCCGAGCTCCATGCTGGACTAGCAAGTTGTCATAACTAACATTTAAAAACAATTGTCTCGATAAGTTTTCATAACTTGTCTGCCTAATAATGTATATTTACAATTTCTTGAATGTTTATGTCTACGGTATTCCAAATATTCGCCTAAATAATCATGGTTATTCTCCTAATAATACTAACAATTTTGTGTACCGACAAAATTCCCTCAATTTTTGTACCGAGAGAAAATGAACTTCCAGAGAAACAAAGTATGTACACTATACTCGCAAGAAGATGGCACGCCCCCCCCCCCCCCCATCACCCCACCTTCCTCCACCCCTCCGGTGGATGAAGTTTGTCTTCATTGTATATTAAGTGACACTACACGAAAAGGGCTAAGTGCTAAGCAAACATCGCACAAGAAAGTGTGTTTGATCGATGTATTGAGCAGTTCCCTGCTGTTCGATCGATAAAACCTTTGATTTGGTCGAGACTAAGGCCCGGTTCAGACGTCGTGCTTATGCCGTGTCGAATACAAATCAACTTGGATTTTTGTATTCGACACGGCATAAGCACGACGTCTGAACCGGGCCTTATAGACCAAACAAAACATCACACATACCCACGGCGGATTCAGGGGGCGTACGCCCCCTTTTCTTTCAGCCACACCCCAACATTATTTTTGAGAGGAGAGAAGTTCAAAAAGAGAAAGAAAAAGAGGGGGAGACAAAGCCCGCCGTAACCTGCTGGCTATGATCACCCGGAAATGCATCCGTCGCTAATGACAGTTTTGTGGCCGAACTTACGAAAGACATGCATTTTATTTCTGCGCCCCTTTTTGAAAATCCTGGTTCTGCTTTTGATACCGGGTCATTTGGTATCAAGTCATGAGAAAGTTTCCATCCATGGTTATGAAAATTGTACTACATGACCGATGTACCTTTTTCCTCGTCAACTGATTTGGTGGTTTGACATTAGGCACGTTCTCACATACCAAAAAAGCGGGACTATTTGGGTCGCGATTTGGAGTGCGACCCAAATAGTCACGCTTTTTGGTGTGTGTGAACGTGCCTTATTTGATGGTTTGATGGGATTAGTTTGTTAGTAATATTATAGTATTAGTTGCTGGTCCTTGCTGTACGGTCTGTTGTTTTGTTTATTCAAATCTCACCTCAGTTGTTTCAGTTCCACGTTTCCGTCGCTTTGGTTTAGCCATAGGTACCGTTTGTGTTGTAACTGGTACAGTTGTTGGTGGTTGGCCGTCGGTGAGTGGTGTAGTATTTGAAGCCAGCGTGCTTGCTAACGTTGAACCGTCATTTTCTGTTGAAGTCATGTTCATGTCATTGGATATTGGTGTCGTTACGACCAAGTCAACGTCCAGATTTGCATCAGTAGTCAATGAGTCCCGAGAGGCTTCTGTTGTGAGACCCATTATCGAACCTTGGTTTACTGCAGGACTCTGCGAAGTAGGATCAGTCCCTTGGCCAAGATCATCGAGGTATGTGGTTAGTTTTGTTACTACTGAAGTTACTGGATTATCCTCAACAGTGTTCAACTTTGAAACTGTGAAGCTACTTGCACTAGCCGTAACCTGCACATCTGCAGTTCCATCGTCGGCTCCAAGAAGAAGGTTTAGTTTATCATTGTTTCTGAGAGAGGATAACTTAACGGGATTCAGGTTGCAAATCGTAACGGCTGGAAAATCCAGTTCGTTTCTGTAATACAAATCGCAAATGACATAAGGAACAATATCAATATACATGTGTACACACTCTTTACAGAGCAAATAATGTTTGCGGGCGATGTAGCCATCACAGTCATGCACAAAACAATCAGATTCAACTCACTATAAGTTAATACAATTTTGATGTCATACTTACTTGTATTGAATATCGATGTTCACCTCTACTTCCCACTGGAAATATGCATAAATGAGTTCATACGATTGCCATAGAAACATACCAAGGGCCCACGTGAAGAGCAATGACCAAAAACACTTGCGAAAAGCATTTGGTGCTCGGTCGATATTTGGTAAACCATGGGCGCTTGTATTTTCCATCAGATTCTTAAACACGTCGAGAAGACTTTTTTTTCTGTCCACATTTTCCCCAGCCATTGTCAAGAATGTACCATTTGCACGAAACAATTTGTGAATTTTGATGAATGTATATAGGCCCAGTATAGCCTAATATTCTCTACAAGATCCACTGTGCTATACGTGCGTCGGTGAGAAAAGTTTGCTCAATACTGCTGGCTCCTCAAGAATAACTGACGTCACGGACATTTTGCATATTCAAATATTTAAACCCTTGAGTATTGAGCGATATATTTATTTCGGCTTATCGGGACAAAAGAGTTCTGTAACATCGTTTGTTGGTACGGTATCTAAAGCAACTTGGACGCATTGTTTGCATAAAGCTATAGATACAAACATTTACAATTGTATGTACAAAGCAAACCATATTAATATGGTTTGCCATCTATGCGATGTCTATAGGGACATTATAACCTATCGAATCAAAACACTTAAGAATATGGATTCCATTATGACTGTATAATTGCGATGCATTATCTATATGTATTGGATAAGTTCGAGAAATAATTACCAGTCTAGTACCGACTCTATGATGTACATTCTGAAGACAGTAAAACCCCAAGCACATACAGTCGCTCCCAGGATAGGATTAGACCAATAGGCCTCAGGATATTTAAAAACAAACAGCATATTCAATAGACAGGATCAAGCTGACTATCTCTAAGAGCCGGTAGGCCTTCCTTGGTGCATTCTGCAAAAAAAAACATTTTAAATGACCAACCAAGGCCATTACAGACCCCATAATTTATACTCTACAGAGTTACTACTGACTGCAAAATAAGTGATGAAAAACACCATGAGCACTGTACTGCTTTTTATAATACTTGTAGATTTAAATAATAAGTCGACACAGACAATATCACGCATTTTGTGGCCGCCATGACATATGACATTATGAGCGAATCACAACCACTAACTGCACCCCGTTATTTGCGCATGTCGTGGCAGTTGACAGCAGTAATAACTTTTTGTTTACATTTCACTTGAGCTCTTGGTACCATAATCTAAGCAAACATCATTTTGTGATGTGCAAACATCACACATCACAAAATTTGCGCAGATATTTGTGAATTTGTGTATGATGTATCGAACATCACAAATAATTATGTGCGCAGATATTTGTGATGCGCGATGTCTCTTCTGCGCCACCATTCTTTGCCGTCTTGAGAATGATAAGTATGCAATTTCACGATGTGTATGGTGTGAATAATGAAAATGCGCGCCCCTATAGTGTCATGTGTCATCAAATCTCTCCCTGGGTCCGAAACCACGCTTTACCACTAGCTGCTATGAACGATAAATAAAGTTTGATCGCCTTTTTTATTATAGGTGAAATTAAAACAAGATGGAATGTACACATTTCACTTTTCTGAATTTCTTTTATTTCGAGCGTACGAGTGTATAGAAATTGTAATCAGTGGTCTTAAAGTGTACTGGAACAATCATCTGATGTCATACAGGCCTATACTGAGATCACTGTACAATGTATACATTTCAACATGATTGCAGAGTCCAGAGTTATTCAAGAAATATCACATTTTATACAATTATCAAATAACCACAAGGGAAACTGACTGAATTGTTTAAGCCATTGAAAGGTGAACAAAGAAAAATCAACTGGAGCGGGATTTGAACCGGCGATCTCCTGGACTGACCTTACAGACGCTCTACCAGCTGAACTATCCAGCCCTATTTTGGTGGTGTCCCAAATAGTCCATCATCTTTGATCGTTTGGCAGTCAGAAGCCGGTACGGTATTCAGGAGGTCGCCAGTTCGAATCCCGCTCCTGTCAATTTTTCTTTATTCACCTTTCAATGGTATTATGCAATTAATTGAATGTACTAAAATATACATAAATCATATACACTGTGGTACGAAATGATAGAAAAATAATTTTAGAAAATGTATAAATAATCCATATATCTTTGATGTAAAATCGTTCATTAATATGGAGTAAACCCCTTTTCCTTAAACATAATAATTTAACACACAGTTCACAATCTAAAAACAAACTTGTCAAAATTCAACTAACGCAGTCTGCAAACAGATTTACAAGAAGCATGCGTCTCCATATATGGTGTGTGCGTAAAGTAAAGGAAAGATGGTATACTCAGACGACAATGATCCCAGCTGTATCAAGAGTGAAAGATTATCCAATAACCCTGAGCAGACTATATACTCCACTCAATGCCAAGGAGTTATATCATAAACATGTACACTATTAAGCAGACCTATAAGCCATCAAACAATAGAACACTAACAAAACGACTAGACATAGTAAATGTGACTGTACACTAGGACACGTCAAATTACAAGCATGAATTCAAACAAATACATAATTTTATGCATAATGTAGATATAATCCGATTTGAAGATTATGGGCAGATGTACAACTCAGTGAATATAGGCCTATAAGTGTGTATTGTGTAGTTCAGTGTTTCTCTCTTTTTGTTCATTGTAGAGGGGATTATACGTGTTCAAGGGAGATGGAAATGATTTTAAAATACAGGCCGACAAGAAGCTGCTACAGGGGCATATCACAAGAGGGCGCGATTACCGTATAAAATATCGCAGAGCTCTAGCTTTTTCTGACATCTAAGGAGTAGATTATAGCTTCAACATGAGCGATCTTCGGCTATTCTATGATCGCAAAGACGAAGTCTTAGCTGGATCCGAAATGGCCATGCATAGACAGAGCTCTACAGCATGATTCAAATGGCGGATACAGTTGCTGTACATGTATATATTGGTTGTGTATATTGTAATTAATATAAAACATTGGTTGGTTCATTCGGCAACTGTGTCTACGACACTTTACCAAACGTGGTATCCGGTTCAGGCTTTGTCAGCAAAATCCGAGGATAACGGTTACACCATCCCCTCTTTGACATAACGCATGATCAGATTCACAAGCAAGACGACAAAGCTAAATTCCGTGTGAACACGTTTTATCTCAATGTTTTCAATACAATATCATAAGCCAACTTCAGATAATTCCACAGGTAATTTTGTCCTAAGACGCTACGTTTTTATATTTACGATAATGCTCAAAGGGATGGTACAGAACTGGTTTTTGCGACAAAACCGTTGCTGGCAGTGAAAGCACATTATGTAATCCATCATATACCTTAACTGACAAACCTGTACTGAGAAGTTTGAGGTCAACCAGCCAATCTAGGTCACGAGAAAATAGTGAAAACCCGTGTACAGAGAACTGTACACATTTCAAAGAATGAATAAAACGCTTCAAGCGATTTATTCCAATCGGAAAATAGTTTCATTTATTTCTCAACGAATATGGCATTTCAGACAAAAACATTTCATGGGATGTTTTCTCATATCATCACCATTTTACTGTGCAAGTTTTATGTGAATATGTGATCATGAAGTGTATTTTGTCTTACCAATTCTGTACCATCCATTTAACCATGGAAACAACACAAAACCTCAAAGAATCAAGATCTGATTGGTCTCTTCTTTAGAGCTGAAGGCCTTCATGCATAAACAATGTACAGCTTGATTCGTCCACATCATGTCTTCCTTTAAAGAACAAAGAACTAATCAGAAATGATATCATCAAATACACACACGGGAAACTGACTGGATTAAAGAATGGTATACATGTACATGTAGTATCATACTTTGGTAGGAAACCAAAACACAATATTTACAGATTTACCTGTAGCTTACAGGGTATAAAAATGGGGCTGGTAGAAACATACCGTTAAAGTTATTGTTTCCACCTGAAATGGTATTGATATTTTTGCCCACGGAATCTGCATTTCTTTGACAAAAACCAAAGTATGATATTACCTTTAAGTCATTGAAAGTGAACAAAGAAAAATTGACTGGAGCGGGATTCAAACTAGTGACATCCGGAATACCGTATCGGCGCTCTATAATAATCAATGGCAGACTTTTGAGACTTCGACTGAAGTCTCTATTTGCTTTCTCTGAGCATGCGCGCGCAATTGTGAGCATGCGCACGTTGTTGTGCGCATGCGTTCGCTGTTGATTGAAGACTGACACTCCAAAGTCTCCCATTATCTTTGTTCGTTTGGCAGTCACAAGCCACGAAACTACTGCAGTGCTACATTGTATATCCATAGAGCTAGCTCTATGGTATATCCCAAGGATCACTGAAGATAGCTAAGCGGCAATCTGAGAAACAGTACTTGGGATCACGTTTTGTTTCAATGACTTGAAATAACCAGTCAGTTTCTATGGAGTTGATAATTACATGTGTCTGATTAAAAAGCCGTATCCTCTTTGAGCTGTGCTAATGCTGCACATATCTACAGTGATCCTTGGTAGAGGTATGTGGGTGGTTCCATGGCTTCTGACTGCCAAACGAACAAAGACACCAACAAAAGGCTGGATAGCGTACCGAAAGAGCGCCGGTACGGTTGCTGGTTCAAATCCTGCTGTAGTAAATTTTTCTTTGCTCACTTTAATGACAGAATGGATATCAGTACATGTATTCCAGTCAATTATGCCACACTTAAATAATAAAATACAGTTAATTGCCATGTACAATGTGCTTGCAAAGTGCAAACGACGAATATTAAATCGTGTTTCACACCAGAGTTGATAAGTTGTTTTCAGCTGGACCTATCTCAGTCGATGTTGTATTAACTTTATTGGTGTATGTAAAGGGCGCCCTCCCGTCTATACTACTTATCGCTGATGTACCGTTATATTCAAATGCACCAACTCCTCGAGTAATCAGATCATGTTCACGTCTCCATAGCCACACACTTCGACTAAAAGTAAGAATCATGAAGATCAATCCAAGCCCAAGGAACGAGGTGGATAAAGCAGCGGGTACCAGGCGGAACTCATGGATGACGTACAGAACCAACGCTACAGAGAAATGATAACGGAAACAAAATAAGTTCATAAAAATAGTAGGGGCTAAGTTTGATTGTAAGCCATGCATCATCATCACAGTTACATTCAAGTATGAAGTATTATACACAAACATGTATGATATACATGATATTTGCCTACCTGCCACGAATACGGGTACTGCAGTAAAGAAGCAACTGACAGCAAGAAACCTGCCACCTGATGTATCTGCCAAAAATCGATGAGCTCTGAAGAAACAAAACATTCAGGGAAATTTATTCTTAGCTTAATGGTACATACGTAGGCCCCTATATAGAATTCCACAATGTGTGCAATTCAGGATGATGCTAACTTCATAATGTACCAGAGTCCAGACACAATGATGCATGAGAACATTACTTTCATTCGACAATGTACAATTCGTAGACGGGTTTAAATCACAGCTTCTGCGTCGGGATGGAGGTGATTGGGCCGCGTGTTTTAAATGTCCGCATTTTAAAAACAATTCCGCAGGTATATCATACTTTGGTTTTTGTCAAAGAAATACAGATTCATGGGCAGTCACCTGTGAAAAATTCAGTCCCATACGGTGCCCACGTTTTGAGAAAACAATGATAAACGGCCACAGTATTTCTTAAGTCTTTTCTCTTTTATTTTTGATCTATAATTTTGGTCACTGGTATTAATGCAACATGGCAGAACAATTTTAACGGTATGTTTCTACAATCACCATCTTTATACCCTGTATTAAGTTATATGTAAATCTTTAAAGATTTCTGTTTCGGTATGCTGCCAAAGTATGATACCACCTTTAATGCATGATTTTGCTCTCAAAATGTCACAGTCAGGAATATCACAGTGTTTCAGATTAGGGGTTCTAAGTAAAACACAAAATAATCCAGAGTAGGCCTGATATGACTGTACCTTTCTTCTCCTTGCGGTAATTTGAGCATCTTGGCGGCGAAATAACACTGGGATGAACATGAAACTACACTGCAGAAACATAACATGACGCACAGGCTTGACAAAACCACGCTCGAATCAACAAATCGCTCTGTCCATTCTAAACCTCCAATTCGTGTGGACGCAATCTCAGGCGCTATTGGAGTTTGTCTGTTGCTGAGTTGAATGATAAGCAATACAGCTAAACCTCCTAGTAGCACTGACACGAGACTAAGGATTGCAAGAGCTGCTAATGTCTTGGTGATGCCAAGATCTTTTCCAATGAATGTGAGACGAGATAAACTCATACTGTTCCATGCATCAGGGTGCGTTGGTGTCAACGGAGATCCCGGAGGCTCACTCATCATTCTAGCAGTTCACCTGAACACGACCTATTGTACAAGAATAAAGATCAATTGAGTTTGAATTTGAAGTGGAAAAGGCTAGGTGTGAATACGTCTCAGACGAAAGGAGAAGGTATAACCTCGTACGTGATCGACTGAAGAACCTTACCATGGGCATGCAATTCCATCAGTTGTTGTTGAGCAAAGACATCTTTCAATAACTGTAGAAATGGTGGAAGGAAGGCACTTCCTCAATGCAGTATGACTACAAAGTTGATTTTGAAGGCCACGTTAAACTAATCTTCTCAAAGCTGCATTGTACTAAGCTCAATGTACAAACGGCACGATGCTCTATCATGACAAACTGTGGTGGTCCTCATCTGTACTATAATTTGACAGTAGCGTCCTTTGGTGTAAGATTAGAGCGTTCTGAATCCTGAATGTAGCAGCAATTGTCATTGAGCTATGGAACATCAGTAAAGTGGCGAATCAAGCTTCCTAAACGATCCAGTGCTGATAAAGCCGCCATGTTCTTTCCATTGGGCAATGAGCCATATTAATAGTCGACCGATCTAGGCAAGGTTTGTCAATAGCTCACTCTAAAGTAAACAAGAGAACGATAACACGGGGAATAATAGAATCATAGAAACCCTAAAGGGCCTGGTTCAATGAGGGGATATGAAGCGAGAAGGAACTCGACATGGGTATGGTACACCACAATCTATGCTCAACGAAAGCCACTCACAAGATTCTTTTATTCGCGATTCATGAAGCGTTTCTGCCAAGTTAATGCATGCAGATGACTATACAGGCGTCATATTAATTATTATGCTATCTTGATGTTCACTCATAAAATCTTAGTGGTATTACAATGATCAGAAGGAAAACAATAACCTGGCGAAGTATCATCATGATTAAACAGTGTCACATTATTAGAAATGAACTGGGGGGCAGCAGAAGTTTAAACTGCATCTGCAACAACTACTGAGGCTGCTCAAGTAGTTCCGGTTGGCTACTGTACCATAACAGCCTACCACCAAGAGCGACATTCATATCGTCTTTATAAAGCTACCTGTATGCATGAACCAAAGATCCTATATGCACCTTTGATGTGAACTCAGCAGGGTGTAAACAATATTATTAGCATGAAACCTTGGAGTCGTACGTAGTCTCAATTCATTAATATATCAGGCCTATGCCCATATTAATTGGGACAAATTTAATGACTTTGTGCCTGTTTGTGAATGTGGAGATCCCAGTGACTCACTAGGTTGAATCATGGAGGAAGGTGTAACATAAAACACCAGTCAGTACAGAACACATTGAAGGTCACGCAAGAGCAGGACGCACATCCAGCCCAGACGTAGGGGAGATGGGTGTCGAGGGAGGGACACGATGATGATGCAGGTGATCAAAGAGACATGCAGGAGTCGGCAAGGTGGCAAAGGGCATGGAGTAAGGGTAGCAAAGAAGGATCCATGGGGAATGAGGTGAAAGGGAATCTATGAGGTTGGGGATATGGGATACAGGGACTGTGAGGTGAAGGGGAATCTATGAGGTTGGGGATATGGGATACAGGGACTGTGAGGTGAAGGGGAATCTATGAGGTTGGGGATATGGGATACAGGGACTGTGAGGTGAAGGGGAATCTATGAGGTTGGGGATATGGGATACAGGGACTGTGAGGTGAAGGGGAATCTATGAGGTTGGGGATATGGGATACAGGGGCTGGGTGGTGAAGGGGAATCTATGAGGTTGGGGATATGGGATACAGAGGCTGGGTGGTGAAGGGGAATCTATGAGGTTGGGGATATGGGATACAGAGGCTGGGTGGTGAAGGGGAATCTATGAGGTTTGGGATATGGGATACAGAGGCTGGGTGGTGAAGGGGAATCTATGAGGTTGGGGATATATGGGATACAGAGGCTGGGTGGTGAAGGGGAATCTATGAGGTTGGGGATATGGGATACAGAGGCTGGGTGGTGAAGGGGAATCTATGAGGTTGGGGATATATGGGATACAGGGGCTAGGTGGTGAAGGGGAATCTATGAGGTTGGGGATATGGGATACAGAGGCTGGGTGGTGAAGGGGAATCTAATTGGGGATATGGGATACAGGGACTGGGTGGTGAAGGGGAATCTATGAGGTTTGGGATATGGGATACAGGGACTGTGAGGTGAAGGGGAATCTATGAGGTTGGGGATATATGGGATACAGGGGCTGGGTGGTGAAGGGGAATCTATGAGGTTGGGGATATGGGATACAGGGACTGTGAGGTGAAGGGGAATCTAATTGGGGATATGGGATACAGGGGCTGGGTGGTGAAGGGGAATCTATGAGGTTGGGGATATGGGATACAGGGACTGGGTGGTGAAGGGGAATCTATGAGGTTGGGGATATATGGGATACAGAGGCTGGGTGGTGAAGGGGAATCTATGAGGTTGGGGATATGGGATACAGGGGCTGGGTGGTGAAGGGGAATCTATAAGGTTGGGATGTGGGATACAGGGACTGTGAGGTGAAGGGGAATCTATGAGGTTGGGATGTGGGATACAGAGGCTGGGTGGTGAAGGGGAATCTATGAGGTTGGGGATATGGGATACAGAGGCTGGGTGGTGAAGGGGAATCTATGAGGTTTGGGATATGGGATACAGAGGCTGGGTGGTGAAGGGGAATCTATGAGGTTGGGGATATATGGGATACAGAGGCTGGGTGGTGAAGGGGAATCTATGAGGTTGGGGATATGGGATACAGAGGCTGGGTGGTGAAGGGGAATCTATGAGGTTGGGGATATATGGGATACAGGGGCTAGGTGGTGAAGGGGAATCTATGAGGTTGGGGATATGGGATACAGAGGCTGGGTGGTGAAGGGGAATCTAATTGGGGATATGGGATACAGGGACTGGGTGGTGAAGGGGAATCTATGAGGTTTGGGATATGGGATACAGGGACTGTGAGGTGAAGGGGAATCTATGAGGTTGGGGATATATGGGATACAGGGGCTGGGTGGTGAAGGGGAATCTATGAGGTTGGGGATATGGGATACAGGGACTGTGAGGTGAAGGGGAATCTAATTGGGGATATGGGATACAGGGGCTGGGTGGTGAAGGGGAATCTATGAGGTTGGGGATATGGGATACAGGGACTGGGTGGTGAAGGGGAATCTATGAGGTTGGGGATATATGGGATACAGAGGCTGGGTGGTGAAGGGGAATCTATGAGGTTGGGGATATGGGATACAGGGGCTGGGTGGTGAAGGGGAATCTATAAGGTTGGGATGTGGGATACAGGGACTGTGAGGTGAAGGGGAATCTATGAGGTTGGGATGTGGGATACAGAGGCTGGGTGGTGAAGGGGAATCTATGAGGTTGGGGATATGGGATACAGAGGCTGGGTGGTGAAGGGGAATCTATGAGGTTGGGGATATGGGATACAGGGACTGTGAGGTGAAGGGGAATCTATGAGGTTGGGATGTGGGATACAGGGACTGTGAGGTGAAGGGGAATCTATGAGGTTGGGGATATGGGATATAGGGACTGTGAGGTAAAGGGGAATCTATGAGGTTGGGGATATGGGATACAGGGACTGTGAGGTGAAGGGGAATCTATGAAGATGAGAGTAAATAAGAAGCAGGGGCTGGGTGCCAAAGTGGGATCCAGGGCTGATCTCATTAACTCCAACTTTTTGGACTACAAAGAGCTTAGATTCATTCTGCAAACGCTATGCGCAGGCATTATTGTCCGGATCAATGAGGTGCCAGACTATTTTGCATAAGGATTGGGATAGTACATCTTAATGCATACCAATGCAATGCATCATTAAATCAGATCTGGATTAAATATCTTCCCCAAACCTTTGTATGCTTCGAGTGCAAAAGTATGTACTTCATTTCTCTTTAAGTGTAGCTATTCAGACCATGTACCATCATGATACAAAACGAGAATTGAAATCTGAAAAATAGACTAACTTGATGCTGACATTGCTGAGCAAATCAATCAATACTAAAAAGGACTTTGCACCCAACAACTCAGGTGACTTAAATGATAAGCGGTTGTATGACATTTTGTTTGTGGTAGATTCTCGTTTATTTCAAAAACACGTAGGTACAATTAACACATTGGTCTATGTAATTAGTAAAAACACATACAACAGGGAGTTTCCTAGTTGGAACTGCTAACTGCACTTAATCAATTATGACATACATCCAATAACCAAATATCAGTAATACAGGTTAATACACATTGTCATATTAAACACCATATCTCTTTATCTATTGCACAAAACAAGTGTACAAATATTGTTCTGCCAAATAACTTGCATACAGCTACAACAAATGTCACATAACTTCAATTCTCATCATGAGGCCAGCATTCCGGAATTCATAAACTGGTCTCAAATAGGTCAACTTATATTTAAAGTATATAAAAAAAACTCCACAAATCACATTGCAAAATTTCAACAAAAACCAAGGTTATGGCCCAAGTGAAGACAAAAGGTGGGTAAACTTTTCAACAACAAAAATATTACAAATCCTCAAGCGATACAGTCAAAGGCATTGTACAACGTTTAATTTGAATGCCAGCTAGTGTGCTACTGGTACACTCTACTCCTGACTGAGTACATTGTATTTCAGACATATATGTTATATATGTCTATTTACAAAAGGTGATTTAGTTTCGGTTTCATTTTGTTAGGTGAAAACTGTGGTGCAACATGTGGTACTAAATCACATAAAGCAAATCTGGATATCACTTACAAAGAACTACATTTTTGCCCCAAATTAGGCATAAGACCATTAAAACATCACCAAAAATTAAATGATACAATTACCAACTCCATTAAACATTTTAAATGAAATCTACTTAGAACATATATTACATATTTTATGATTATCACATTTTGTGCAAATTAAAAATCATACTAGTGTTCCAGTATGCAGTATGTACACATTTTTGATCATGGACCAGTAATTTATTACAATTAATTCATTACAAATTCAGGTAAGAATTTGTTTCTCACTTTAAGTGGACGTGTTTTGTGGCATATATCCTGGGAGTCATCAAGCATAGGATGTAGAGACAGGGGATGGGGATGATATGTGGAGAATCTGGGTTAGGGTATGGAATGGGGCTTAGATGGGTCTGGAAAGAATAGACATGATAAGATGTGAGGAGAATCATACCCTTTGCTCCCCAAGTATCTCTCTATTCCTTATGCATCTGATACTATATTTTCTAAACAGACATTCAAGGTAAACACAGTATGTGTACATTTGCATGTTTGTGATACTTGCAACAGTGAACATGGTGAAAATTCTAAAGCAAAGTACAGCGTAATTGTGTTTACTTTTCAACAGCAGAAATTAATCCTTGAGTATACGTTATGTACAGCTAGGGTTAATCATTTCTACTCCATTTAACAATTCACAATATACACATACACTGTACATGAAGCTAGCAAGATGAATATGAGATACATACATGTATATCAAGTACGTTCTGCACCAGATTGGTTTCTGGGGGAGGGGAAGGGAGAGGAAAAGGAGGTCTAGGAAAGGCTCATCGGTAACCTTCAATTTCTGTCAGATAAAACCACTTGGCAAAGATTTTTGGCAGTTGGATTAAAGGTTAATTCATTTATGTATTTTCTCAATTACATAAATGCACACACAGGCACTGTTTCAATACTTATAACTATTTTTTCTTGACCCACGGTCCAGAGATGACCACATCAGACTTAAAACACAAAAACATTTCATAAAATAACAAACTTTCAAAAGCCAAGCTTCAGGCATTTTGGAAATTACTTCTCCAAAAAGTTGAATTTCTTTTTCTTCTTATCAATATCAAATCAAAGGCCAACATTTCATGAAATGAACACATCTCATGCAATAAATAGATTGGCCTGCAGTCTTGACAATCAGACCCAAATAAAATATATATACAACAGGTAAATTGACTGCTTCAAAGAACAAAGGGATACTTTCTAACATATTAACAAGGATAAAATGATCTTTTTCACAGGGGTAACACACAAAACAAGCCAACAAGATATTGTAAAAAAAAATGTATATTATACAAACCCCAACATTTCACTTGAATGGGGAAGATATTAATGATTAATGTATATGTGATGACATGGATATTGTTATGACAAAGTCCAGTACAAACGGCAATGAAGTGCTCTTTTCAATCACACATCATCACATGTGGCAAACTCCAGGCAATATCTTCAATATGACATAAGTGGCCAAGGTATTTAGTTCCCATACCAATGAGTCAAACATAATTATATGCTGCTGTAAAGCAAGCTTCATTCTACTACAAATTTCACTCATCTCAACAATTCATGTATCAACCAAGTTTTTTTCAAAGACCCATGGTAAAATACATGTAACATAACTATTGGGCTGGCAATACTTTGTATGTTGCAACTTGTAGTACTCAAATCCACTTCAATTCAATTTTTCTTTGCTCTGTTATGTCCATAAATCATGGACTTATCACAATACATGTACAGTATAACATTTACATGTAGGATGAGTAGGCCTACATACAGCAAGCATGTCAGATATACAAACACATACATGCATTTCTCATGACCTAAATCATTGACACAATCAACAACCTTGTTATTTACACAATTGTCAAATCAGAATTTGCAGCAGTACATGCAACTGTCATGTGAAAGCTAATATCTGATCCTCATGAGACTCCCACGTATTTACCCATTGTATTCTCTGTACATTTGTGCACCTATGACCAAAATATCACAAACATGCTCCAAGGGTTTATAACCACACTGTATATTGCTTAATCTATTGCTTATTCAACTTTCTGTCTGCTGGCTTTTTCTGACCTATTTTAGAAAATGTGGCAGTGACATCCGATATTCGGGTTATTGATGTCATTTTGTTATTCTCAAACTTGTATTGCAGCAAGTAGCTTAAAGGTAGTATCATACTTTGGTTTTTATCAAAAAAATACATATCAAGACAGATACAGTAACAGTCATCTGTGAAAACTTCAGTCCTCTTCGGTGCCCATTTTTTGAGAAAACAGTGAAAAACAGCCACAGTATTTCTTAAGTCTTTTCTCTTTTCTTTTTGATCTTTTAAAAGATCAAACAGATTTCTGGTCATTGTTTGACTAATTTCTGGATAAATACACCATTTCAGGCGGAAACATTTTAACGGTATGTTTCTACCAGCTCCATCTTCATACCCTGTAAGTTATACGCAAATCTGTGAACATTTCTGTTTTGGTGTCTTACCAAAGTATGATACAACCTTTAACCATTGTGTAAGTACTGCAAATACATGTTCATAATGCCTTTCGTTCTTTGCTATCAGGCATTACAGGTGTGTTTCAAATTAAAGCATGATGGGTAATTTACTGCCATTACATGTTAAGCATCCTGTGTATGGAATGCACCCTATTGAGCTCAACAAGCTTGCAAGAATATTCCTTAATCCCACAAAGGTCATGAAAAATGCACTAAGGTCAGACCACCATGTGTACTACTTGATGTTCATTTGTATATGTACATGTACAGTGTATACATGTATCATGTAAGTCTTCTACCCATACACATAGACCTACATCATCCAAATGCAATTTAGTCATGCATCACCAATGCATTATTACAAGGACTGTCTGACTGTACATAAAAAACTCTTCTCTCCTTACACAGTACACAATATAACCAACTTGTGAATAGCACTGGTACAAGTACAATGTGCAGTTAAATGTACAACATGAAAAATGGAACAGTTCTATAAAACTAAACCAAACTATTACAAAAATAAGTACTTTTAAAACAGCAAGAATTTGCACAAGGAGAGTCACTGAACATTCAAATTTGTTACAAAAATAGTTATTGCGCAATGCGCAGTGTATAAGCATTAAAAACAATACAGTCTTCCTTATTTTACACATATGTTTAGATAACTGTTCAGTATAAATATTCAGCACAGCTGCAAATAGTACAAGTATGAACTTGGGCGGAGGAAGTGGGAGAAAATTACATGTATCATTCAAGCCTCACTCATACATGTAATATGATGTTTTGAAGAAATTTAGTGGTAAATTAAAAAAAAGAAAAATCCAAACAACTTAGGATTTGGCATAAAGAGGTATAAAGTATCAAAGGAATCCAAGAAATAGTGGCAACAATACTGGATCTTCATATACACCAACACGTATAAATATATGATATACATGAAGCATGAAGTATATATGCACACACCTGTACTGTATACTTGATGACAGCATCTAAGGGAAATTAGAATCATCTGCTGTATCCACATCCATCCCACTTGTACATTCATTTTCTTTGTATAGATGACATTTTTGTTCAGTACAAATGTACTGAAGACTGTGTCCTAATGAATACCTAAATACACCTTCACAATATGGATGCTTTGCATAACAATTTCCTGCTGCTCAAACCCCTGAAGGCATGTTTTTCTTTCATAATGGTTGGCCTACAGTTATGCATGTACAGACATCAACTGTCCAAGCTTCATACATCTGACCCATATGCCAACAACAGTAAGATCACATTTGAACCCTACATGTATCTGGAGCTGTAAGGCCAAAGCAGACCATGCAATGAACAAGACTATACAGCAATGATGAGATTACTATACAGTATATAGTAACCTCACCATTGCTGTAAAGTATCTGTTGTATCTGTTGTGTATGTATCTGTTGTCCAGGCTAAAGGCGCCTTTCCATAAGTGCGTTTTTTCATCCACTGCGTATACGCTGCGTGTACATTGCGTGTGCGTTAAAATTGCCCATTAAAAAGACGCACGCGACCTTTTCAAACGCACGCGCACATATGGAAAGGGTCGCTTGTTTTTTTATAATGATCGATTTTTTTGCAACGCTACGGACACGCAACGTATACGCAGCGGATGAAAAAACGCACTTATGGAAAGGCGCCTTAAGACATTAAATTCTGTGGAACACAATGGCTGAAATGAGAATATGGACAAACTATAGCCCCTCTAACATGCCTATTATGTACAATGCATGAGAAGAGAGGTATGTGTCTATCAGCTGGGCTATAGAAACACATCAACAGTGCAGGTCTAGATATGAGACTCCCAACAGGTTTGTTATAGTGGGATTGAGTATTAGAATTTAGAATGTTGTCTGTTATCCTGTGTTAACACAATTCATTTTCAACAAACAAAATCCATCAAACAGGGATGAGTGTGGAATTATTTGCCATAACACATCAGCATGTGTTATGCAGTAGATCATTACACTCAATAGAAAATATTCTTAAGATGAGCCACTGGACAGTACAGGTAAATGCCTCATATACTTCTCTGTCTCATATACATGTACTTGAATAAAACTTTCATATTCTTTGGATGTGGAAGGATACAAACAAATGAACCAATCAGTGTAAGCCTTTTAAAGAACTGTTAGTGTGATTAAAAAAAACAAGGCGGTGTCTGTTTAAAAAACAGTAAGTAATAACAGCAGCTTAAATATTTATAATGAAGAATGTTATCGTTCTCTGTGTGAAAATATTCCAATGAATTACATTTACAACATCTTATCATGTAAATACTGACTTGAATATCTGCTCATCCAAGGACTCTTCTGAAATGGAAATGACTTACAAATGCTGGTTTATATCTTTTCAGGTACTGTATACAAATTTTAAAAACACACAAGTATGTATAAATATACTCCTTATTATCCTCCTTAAATATGATTTGAATAGCACATATCAGATAGTGCACTTTAATTGGTCAACAACTTTCAGGTGTTATCTTAAAGAAAGCACCAGTTCATTCCTATACATCCATGGAAAATATTGATGTAGATCTGAATTATTTGTGGTCCTGAAGTGAACCTCTGAACATCACAAGATATTGCATATTATTGCAACTTAATTAATGTATATACTCCAAAAACAAAGGTTAACATTTGGTTTGTGTTTCTTGAGGTCAAATGCTTGTAAGGTTTACAGGAAAGAATGCCCTCCTTACAACAGTTAAGATAGAATCAATGTAACCACTGCTACATTTGTAGACATCTTAATGAAGGCCCTTAATGTAGATTCCCTACCTTCTACTTGTTCTGTCATAATATGAGAGAGATGGTAACAATGTGTGACTATGATGTCAGGATACACAGGCACTGTAATGATCCGATGTACTGTGAGATAGAGATGCATTAGGATCAGTCTGCAAATAAAGAAAATCAATATCAATATCAATAACCATCAGAATATTATCAGGATATCAAGCCTTGAATTTAACGGAGGCCACGGAGGCCATGGCCTTCATTGCCCTGGTTCTTGGCCTTCGTGCCCTCTTCAAATGTTTCCATAGACATTGTGATTTTCCAATGGAAGTGCCCCTTGCAGTGGAAAAGTAGCCTTGCCCTTTTCAGAACCAAATTCAAGGCCTGGGATATCTATAAGCTAAAAATGTATCCAACAATACATGTGACCAGAAAAAAATAGTCACAATCTCAATATCTCACACACAATCAACATGAAATCATGGCAAATACAGGACTAGGATGTCATACAAGACATGCAATTATTCAAGTTAATTAGTAACATTACTTTTTCTGACAAGAAGAAACTTTGTGGTCAAGTTTTATAAAAAATATGAATACTATATTCATTTTATGTAAAGTTAACTTTGATTATTTTCAAAAATTCATAATAAAACTTCAAAATTTATCATTGCAAACTAAAGGGGTAATTTTGTGTAGGGTACAATTGAAAGTAATGGCATAAGCACAACACATTTAATAAGGACATAGATAAACGTCATATGCTCTCTCTCTCTCTGAAGCTATGTAATATATGGTATTTTAAGTTGTTCCATTTGTGAATACAAGGGTGAATGCATGTTGGTTGTGTGTTACATCAGAAAGTAGTACCTTTTGTGGTGTTTAAGTTTCAACCATACATGTACATTATCCCTCAATTATAATACAGTAACTGATCATATAACAATTAATGTTTTCAACTTTCTGTAAGCACTCAACCCTGTCAATCTTGCAACTGTAGTGAATTGTAAACACTGAATAAAGTCACTGAAGCGTGACTCGGATGGGCGTCGGCAGAGACCGCCGCCGACCGTGTTGCAATCAGTCTTGTGAATAGTACAGATCAGTGCACATGTGTGTTTCTTGCGTCCTGTCCGAGACTCAACCATTACCAGACTCGCCCCTTGTCGAGACTCACCACCTCACTGGTAGGCAGTAAAATACTACACAACCAAGTTCACAAAATTGCACAAGGTACTTTTAGTTAACCAGTATGGTAACACGTTTTCCCACTTTTTAAAGAATGGCCTATAGTGAGATCTATGCATTTTAACCACACTGAGTAGCATTTCAGTAGACTGAGTAGACTGCAATATTAAAATTTATTTGCAAGCTTTTTAATATCACAACAGAACAGTGATCGTATGAACCTATTCTTCACACTTAGCAATTGTTCTGTACGTCAATGACATTAAAAAACAAGAATAATGACTTACTGGAGAATAGGGTGGTGGTGGCTGTCTGAACTCATAGTTTGGTACATAAGTATACATTGGTGTAAACATAAGAGTATCTCCCATCATATCTTCCGTTTCATCATCACGGATATCCACAGCACCAAACAAACATTCTGCATAACTAGGTGGAGCAACTACAGAAAGAAACAAGATAATGTCAAATGTCATCAGTATAGATCCATGTACATCATTCTACTCATATGCAAATTATGCAATGGGATTCGAACCCACGACCTCCTGCTTACTTCTAGTGCAGATGCCATACCGCTAGGCCACCGAGCTAGCTGGGGTCAGCGGGGTGAATCGAATCCAATATCACGGTGGTAACGCAGTTAATCATAAATATTAAATGATTTGGTCGGGAGATAGATAATATGCAAATAATATTCTATTGATATGATGCTACTTATTATAGACATGTACATAAGTCAAAACACACTTATCAAATGCAGTGGGAAGAAACTAAGTTGGCTCAACTGGCAAGTTGAAGTTATATCATACCTGGGGTCGATTTCACCAAACTCATCAATCATAGGACTCATGATGCATTACAACCCTACATAGGATAGGCCCCCTACGATGGGTTATCTTTCCTAACTCGAGTTACGATCCATTGTACGGCTTTGTGAAATTGACCCCAGTACATATAACAGTATGTAAAATATCAACTCAAGTGAAAAAAGAAAATAAACAATAAGTATTGAACCCAATCTGTTAAAACCAAAAACAAAAGATCCACATTTTGAGGTACTTCATTATCTTCAATGCACAATAGTATCAGGATATGAGACTTACTATCTGCAATTGGTGGGGAAGGAAATATCCCAGCAAAACCAAGATCCATACTTCCTACAGCAAGAGGGTCAAATGGGGTGTAAGGAGGTGCTCTGAGGGGTACTGTGCCAATCACAATAGGTAGATGAAGATTCAGATTCATTGCACCGGTGATATCAAGGCATATCTATATAAAACAACCAAAATGAAAGGTTATGGTTACAAATGCAGATTATCTCTTGTCATATTTGTTAGTATAAATCCAAAATAATTCAAAAACTAAAATGTGAAAGAATAAATGGCTCCAGAGTAGTTAAAATAATATAAGCAATTACCTGGTAATAGTTCCCTTTAATTGCAATATAACCATCTGTTCATTTATATTTATGATCTAATGCTCATAAATCCTACCAAATAATTATATCATAATTTCATATATGAAATTCCAAATGGTCTACTTCATGCGATGCCCAAATTCATGCAGGCATCCCCATGCATTGGTCTGGTCTTGTGGATATTGTCTTTGTAAATGCGTGCAATTTTTTCAGATTCAAATATACATTCATATGCATAATATAGGCCCTATGACACAGGAGACATTCATAACATTCAATAGGATGACTCATTAAAAGATGTTGCAATACCAGGACATGAGGAGGCACAACAAGTAACAATGCACAATGATCATATACAGATATGTGTGTCTGTAGGAACTGTAATGATGAGAACAATCTTTTGAGGAACAATAAACATAAGTGCAGTACAATATGATAGAAATCTTATTATCCTTTGAGGTAAATTATTATTGGCCTTTGTTACAAAATATATCAAAGATTAAAGAACATACAACTACTGGTTGACAGAACGTCAACGATTTATGCATAAAATTCCTCCACGTGGGGATTTTTACTTCCAGAAAGTACAAGTGCACAAATATATATTGCTGCAAATTTGGTGATTGGTTAACTTGCTTTTATGACATGTACATGTATGAGGGACTGCTTCAGCACTGGAAGCCCTACTAGAGCAATCATCTAGTATGTAGGATGTACATGTACAGCCTGACTTTCATTCAAAGAGTTTGTAGGCAGCCATATGAGGTCTTAATTACTTATTCATGAGGTAGAGGAAGAAGCCAATAAGAATATAATGAACACGGACACCTCATCAACATTAATCAGGTATAGTAAGAAGCAATAACCCTTGCAACTCTGTATGATGGTATACCTTATGACTAAATGGATGAGGTGCTGTGAGCTACAATAAACCTCATGAATATGCACGGTGTATGGGGTGTAGTAAGGAACACTATACCTCATGGATATGCATGAGGCACAGTAAGAAGTATTACAACTCATAATGAGCATGTACACTGTGAAAAGAGGCAATCAACACATCATGACCAGGTATGATGTATTAAGACAAAGTATATCTACAGTGTGAAAAGAGCACTCATCCTGGGGCTGCCCTGGGTAGAACATTACTCCACGGAAAGGGCAATCTCGGGGGTGGCTCAGGGGTAGCTCCAGGGTGGTGGAGGGGTGAACATTTCAAGTGGGAATCATGGCTTATTTTCACCCCCGCATCACCCCAAGCGCAGACCACGCCCGAAGCTTGGTCAAGTGGGAAAGGCCTATCACAAATAATAACGCACAAAACAGACTAACAATAAAATACAAATATTGACAGGTCATGCCTTCTTTGTGCAACTACACAACCCAACATGAACAATCTGACTTACAGTGAGAAAATACTCCAATTTGATGATGCCACAGTTGGTCAAAGTAGGGGTGATAGGTGGTATCTTCAACAGCTTGTTATTCCAATTCTCAGTCCTCCTCCCTCTGATAGTACTGCCTTGTAAGAAGGCCACAGGATTACGTACAGACCTTGACTTGCCATCAGCAAAGAAAGTGGTGCGTTGGTATAGAGTGGCTCTTGGTTTGATTCGACGTGAAGAACCATTCTGTAGTTCAGCAGAAATGGCAATTGATTCACCTAAACAAAGAAAGAAAATAAGCAAGACCTTCATGACCTTACACACAATCAAGCTAGCAAGCAGTGAGGAATATTAATCACCATTAATCTTCCAGAAACATCTGACTGTCAAATGTCATTGACATACATGTATGTTTACATAGTGATAGAATGATATGTAATCTCTGGTGTATGTACCTGGACAGTAGCCTTTCCTGTCTGTTCTGATAGACATGCTGATATTACCAGCCACACACAAACCACAACACACTGTCTTCTCCTGAAAACCTGTCTGCGGAGCCTGAAATTTGAAAAACAAAGATTTATGAAAATGGAATGCATTTTGAATATGTAAATCACAACTGAATGGCCTCTGTCTCTGACCCAAGCAAAAAGTGTCTGTCATCAGACTGACGAGAATACAGATCCTCAAGCCCAAATGTACAATTTCTAGCATATTACTGATGCAAATCTTTCCACAAATTGTCTTGTGATTAACACAACAGCTGGTACCATTGCAAAACAAAATGTGATCTACAAAAAATTATCCACGGCTTGGAGAATGATTGATGGACCCCACAATTGAGTGCCTAGCTACCTACAATGAGGACATCTCATAATATACTTCAGAGTGTCTCATGCTACAATTTGACCAGTGGAACATTGCATTTATGCATGACAACATTAACTTTGTCTTTTATACCACTGTCAGGAATTTACATACATGTCAAGGGCTGAATTCAGTTGTATTGTAGGTCTTACTTACATGTAGGTAGGGATGCCAGTGTGACCATTACGTGTACCTCCCATTAAAAGCCAACCCGAGTAAACTGGGTTTAACTCGGGTCGGGACGCATAAAATTCGAGTTGGAGGATTAAGGGGATTAAGATCGTTATCAGCACTAAACAAACAACGAGTTCCAGAGAGCCACTCTGCCTGAAAGTTGTGCCAGAAAATTTTGTTTTATAAAGTCGTAATTTCAGTTGATATAAATGTGATGATCTTTGTTTTTGTGAAAGCGTTTTTCGATTATATTTTTGAACGGTGAAAATCGGTTAAGAAATGGCAGAGATCGAGAATTGTTCTTGCACTTGCAGAGATTTTTCACACTGACTCCGGAAATCATGTGTGCGTACTAATACCTGTCTCGTAGAATGGTTGTTTGGTCAGATAAAGTAGGCCCTGCGTTTGACGAAAATATGTGTACGCGTGTATTCTTCACATGGTTTTAAACACATTAAAGTAATAAAGTTAGTCGTTCATAATTTCGTACAATAAAAACCATTGTAAAACATTACATCCTTTCTACACTATGATGTGCCGACCGCTCTCGCTGATTTCTCCCCGCCAAATAATCCCCTCAATGTCGACACACAAAAAGTCACTTGGCCTGGCGGTGTATATCATGCCGTGCTCTCTTTTTTTAGTACACTGTACATGTTTATATTTTACTTTAGAAATAATCTGGAAACAATAACAACCATTAACATTTCTGATACTAACTTCAAGACTTTCCGATAATTTTACACGAACTGTCAAGTCTGCAACGAGGGCGACTCTATCGACCACGTGTAGATAAGTCACTCGGCCCTGCATGCAAACACGTGTTCTGAACTGCACTCGACTTTTACTGCATGCGTTCTGCGCGCTTTCACATTTGTGAACAAATATCTGGTTACGCGTCTCCCGATTGACGCGATCCATTTAAAACCGTTTCTTCCATAGAGCACCATGCTCAAATCTATCGATTTCGCACTTATGATGAGGACAGCAATCTTGTTCGTCGTAGTTTCGCGAAACTTGCTCACTTATTCTTTCCAAGATACAGTGTTTTGAATGAGGTTGCTTTATTCAAACTACACTTCGACGATTCCTCGTACATCCACAAAAACAGAAGAGGACATTTTGGGACATTTTGAGGTACATATGCTTACATTAAGTTGAGTTCGCGTAACTTCGCGATTGCAACTGATGTTGACTCGGACACGTAGGGGAGCCTCCACGTAATTTTACCTTACCGCGATGTGTTGTGCGACGGCAGTGGGGCTAATGCTTCGTGTGGCCGGTCAACGTATCGCGTGGACACGCTACCCACATTGTGTGCCGCAATGCACGAAAACTCAGTTGATAGTTAATCTGTATGCAAAAATGTTTCGTGTTCATTTGTTATGGATTGTTTTTCACTAAATTTTACTTGGAGTAATTGCAGAATACCCCGTCAGGGGCGGCCACTACTGACTTTTATAGCAAGTTTGCCATAACATTTATTATAAATGTAAACTTCTCTTTTGATTTTTCTGTGAAATTTAGTAGATGTCTATTCGAGTCTGTCCAAGTACTTTTCTTTACACTTACAGGAAGGCCAAAAATGTGCGTTTAATTTTATTCAAAATCTGTTTCTCACTGGTTTTAGGCTTACTTTTTTCGCTTTACCATAGACATATTTCTAGTAAATCAGCAATAATTGAAAAAGAATAAAACTGAGGAATAAATTAATGTTTCCCTTAAAACACCAAAACAAAACACTTGAACTTCACAAATTTAAACCTCCCAGTTCAACAACTGACAAATGTAAGGATGAGGAATAGTAGGTACTGATCAATTATTTGTAGGTTCTGTTTAGTCTTATTAAAATGTTCACAGCCTTAGCTCTAAAAGGTCTGAGGAAATTTAGTGGACTTGACTTGTCTTGTCTTGGAATGCAATACAATGTAGATTCAAAATTTTCTCGGACTATTTTTCAAAGTTTGAGAAATGCTCGCTCGTGTTGTGTGCTTTGCAACAAGCACTCCCTGTTTTTCGTTTTGCACTCCGGACCCACAGCTGAAGCCGAGCAGTAGAACATGACATTATAAATTACTATATATAACAGCATTACCTACATGATCTGATGACCAATGGGTAAAAGTAGTTCCAGTGCTAGTCAACTGTGAAGTCCACTTGCTTGGCCCAGAGAAGATTGTTTATTTAAGGGATTATCTCACCAGGCTACTGGTCAATCTGTTTACATAAGGGCTCCCCACTGTGTCTCAATTTTATGTGTGAAACTGGCCAAAGTTTTTAATGGAAGGTACACGTCATGCCACGTGACTGGGCTAAGAAATCCTCTGGTTTGGTTCAGTGTCTTGTTTGCAAATCTTAAACAGTTATATGAATGGTACTGAATGCTACTTACCAGTAGGGCAGGTGTGTTGATGTCAATATGGTCAATGACTGTGAAGGCTCGTTTGGTCTTACTATTAAATCCCCATGGCTTATCAATCTCAGCTTTCAACCAGTAACGTATGCGCCCGTATTTACCTTCAAACGATGTGGCTACTCTCCTGCATAAATGTATCAATGTACAAACCAACATCAAAACACAAGTGAATTATTAAGTTCCAACAACAATGAAGGCTCCATAGATGCCACATGACACTAGAATTTTATTATGACTTACCAGTAACATTCAGATGAACAAAATGTACTCATTTTCTTTTGTCTTCCTCTCCTTTTCTCCCAAAGCCTCCCCTATTTGGTTTGATATGTCACACATACATATTGTGTTCACACTTTTGAGTGAGCTTGGCCAACAATTCACTTAATTTTGCCCAAATACAGGAAAGGGCTACATGATCATTATGTTGGCAAGCAGCCTGTTGCAGTTGGAAACTTAAAGTAAGACTGTAAATGACTTACCCATATGGAATTTGAAAGCTGAATCTTAACTCATGATGACCTGCTCTAAGTACTGGATTGCTGCCTCCCTCATGCTCATCTATAGCAAGGACAACGGTACAAGAAGTTTAAAGGTTTGCTGCTTTTACCTCTGCTAAGTGTAGGCTGAATCATTAATGGAAAAATAATTTTGTTTGGGTCCTGATTTGTTCTTAAACATAACCAACGACATGAGTAGACTGTAATATCATTCTTTGTGTCAAAGAAATGCAGATTCATGGGCAAAAATATCAAGGAAGATACAGTAACAGTCATCTGTGAAATGTTCAGTCCCATACAGTGCCCTATTTTTTAGAAAAGTGAAAAACTCCCTCAGTATTTCTTGAGTCTTTTCACCATTATTTTTGATCTTTAAAAGATCAAAATTGATTTTGGTCATTGGTTTTACTCTTTTCTGGATAAATAAAGCATGTCAGGCAGAAAAATTGTAACGGTATGTTTCTACCATCACCATCCCTGTAAATTATAGGTAAATCTGTGACGATTTCTGTTTCGGTATGCTACAAAAGTATGATACTACCTTTAACATGTGTATACAGTAATTGGTGGCTTGGTGGTGCCACATAGATTGGAACACTGCGGTGTTGCAGTATATTATTTTGCACGCTGCCAAATCATCTAAATTAAAGGTTCAGTACAGGATTGGAAACATACATAACAGAAATGTTCACAGATTTACATAACTTTCAGGATATGAAGATGATGCTGGTAGAAACTAAATATTTCGAACTGAAATGGTGACAAGAAATTAGTCAAACAAAGATCAAAAACAGTTTTTATCGCGGGTAAGATCAAAACCATCATAAGAAAAATTGAGTGGGGTTTTCACAATTTTCTTGTGACTCGGATGTCTGATTGGGCTCAAATTTTCACAAGTTTATCATTTCATGCACATGCTGGATCAGCCAAAGTGCGAGTGCTGTGACCTTTTTTGATTGAAATCTGGGATGCCGGAAGGCTAATCATTTATAAGCAAAAAACCTGGTGGGGAAATCCGGGACATGTTGTCCACGCCAGCCGGATGTTCTTCCAAGTTCTTGTTCCTTTGAGGAATAAATGCGTGCCACATACCAAGCCAGCATAGTAGTGCAGGTAGACCAAAAACACTACCACAGTTATTCTTTTTATCAAAAGAGGGCGCCATTCAAAAACGTGCAGTTATACCTTTTCCAAAGAGAACTTGTTTCATGTAGAAGTATTCCTCTTCAGCATCATAGTACTTGGTATATGAGCCAGTCTGATGACCACCTCCTCTTGATTCACTCCAATGAACCTACATGTATAACCAAAGTTATATTCAAAATCACTATGAAAAATAGGTGATGCAATAACAAATCAATTCTATGATTGAAATTACCATTTGATACCACTGACCAGGTTAATTTCAGTCATTGAGGGGTGAACAAAGAAAATTAATTTAAGTGGGATTCGTAAGACATTGATTTTCAATGAGTACATATATCGTCAGTGTACTTGTTTTCGAGGTATCAAGTTTTCGAGGGTTGACCAAGTAGCCACTTGCAGGCCTGTACCACACAATCAGTTGATTTGTTTTGTGTACGGTACGTGCCTCACAGGCGTCACCGCAAGCAAAAACTACAATGACAACAGTTTACTCTGTATGTGCCTTTTTTGTCTTGCTTGGAATAAGTGCTCACACCCTCGAAAAACTGGTAGGCCTACATCGACTAGAAGATAAATGCTCTGTATTTTGAGAACAGGAGGGGCGATTTTCAAGCCGATTTGTGATGACTGTCTCTGTTGTCATCTGGGGACATTTTTGGGATAATTGCTCATCACAAGTAGGCCTTGGCCTAGCCCTAGTCTAGTTGAAGTACAACTTTTTCTGTGCACAAAATCTCGAATGATATTAGGCCTGTACCATTTAATTTATATGATTCTCTGGGACGCTAGCACGACCATCAAGTCCCAAATTAATTTTTTTAAAGGGGAGTACAGCACCGCATTTATTGAGATTTTAGTCTACCAATGTATGACTATGACTATGAATGAGGAAATACTATTACTAATGGGCCTACAAACACTATTTTGAAATTTTAGACTAGCCCATGCATGCATGTATTGTAAAGTCATTAGACAATCACAATATCAAATGACAATGTAAAGCCACTCACTCCGGTTGTGGCCGGTGCCGCTGGGCTCTTCATCTACAAGATCTATCCTAATCTATACCTTTTACCTACTGAACGCTTATCCATTTTCATGTAGGGAAGATGCACATAGTCCAGTTACCTTAGCCAGTCCACGCATGTAGATTCGAATGCCCCTCATTTTCATGTCTCCTCGCAACTCGATGACAACATTCCCCGACACATATTCACCTGCCGAATAAACAGTCTTATTACTTTCCAAAATGATGTGGAAATCTTTCAATTTCACCATTTTGTGCCCTTAGTAGTCAGACTCATGGGACGCAGCAAGACGGAGCATCAGCTTCCGAGATATTTTATGTCTTTCAAAATCATTTTGTCAAGGAATTTCACACAAATAAAGTGCAATCGCATAAGTCTCTGTTTCATTTTTTGACATCCATGACCTTGTATAATGAATGTAATGACCTTTTGTATAAACGTAACGTTAACGCTGGTAATCGTGCCCGATGTATGCATTTCATAGCAGAATCCACTGCTCGTACCGGGTACCGTTTACTACCGCTCGTCATACCAATAGCGCCCTCTTGAAAACTGTATACACAAAGTCCATTATTTTCTTATTCGAAGCGGCTGCACAATCTTTCCGCCCGCATGACTTTAAAATGTGCATTATTTTTCATTGCTTCGAAAAAAATTGTTCATACCTAAATTTTAATCTCACATTAATGCATTATGTTCCTTAGTTTGATTGACTAAGGAAAGTAACCTAGTCATTTCGTCAACTTGAGGCTGAGATAGGCCTATATTTTTTTCAATACAAATGTAAATCATAAAGGTACTTTGGTAAGAAAACAAAACAGAAATTTGTTCACATATTTACGTGTAACTTTCAGGCCATTGGGTATGAAGATGGTGCTGGTAGAAACATAGGCCTACCGTTAAAATGTTTCCGCCTGAAATGGTGTATTTATCCAGAAATTAGTAAACCAAAGACTGTAAATCTTTTTGATCTTTTTAAAGATCAAAAATAAAAGAGAGAAGACTTACGAAACAATATGTGGCTATTTTTCAATGTTTTAGTCTCAAAATGTGGGCACCGTATATGGGACTGAAATGTTATGATTGTTACTGTATCGGTCTTGGTATTTTTGCCCATGAATCTGTATTTCTTTGATAAAAAAAACAAAGTATGATACTAACTTTAATATAACGGTTGATCGAATAATACATGACATTATATGAAAAGCTTAAATCCTCATCTTTTGTTTCGATGCCATTCATTATAATACACACTTCACGCATGAATTAATAGACAATGAAGCAAGGCTATCATAGAGTCGTTTGCACAACGATAGTTATAATCACGTTTCTAGAAAGTACATTTTCAGCGGCTTTCCGCCCTTGTATACTCCAGTCACCAAAAATGAGCAATGACGGATATATCCTGCCTTTATTTGTGCACACTGACGTATAAGTACGACCCAGCTACACGATCACCCCCCCCCCCCCCCCCCAAGGTCTGAGGACGTGTCTATATATACTACTGATCTCGAATAATTTGACACGGAAATAATCGGGAAAGCTTAGTTCCCCCTCTTTACATACCACTCATGAGATTCATACTTCATGTATGTTTGAATAAAAACAATGTGAAGCACAGGGCTATACAAAGACGTTTTCACAATGATTCCTGAATAAATATTTACTGCCAAAAACGTTAAATTTCTGCTTTTTTGTATGACATCTCAATCGAAAAAGGGAACTGGCAAAAATGACAAGGCTATGTTGATGGAGTTAGTAAAAGAGCACCGAGTGTTACTTTATTAATTCCTTGTCACAGAACAGGAGCGTATATCCAGGATGGGGAGGTGGGGGGAGGGGGGGGGGGGACGTGGAAACAAAATGCGCCAATTCAATAGCGACGGATGCATTTCAATTCGGGGTGATCAAAGCTAGCTAAGTTTGTCTCCCCTGTCTTTTACTTCTCTTTTTGAGTCTTTCTCCCTCCCTATACATGTATGTTTTTTCTTCTTTTATTTTTTTTGCATGGAAGAAAGGGGGCGTGCGCCCCCTGGATCCGCCCCTGGAGAATGGGGGCGATATGGCATCATCTTTACAGCATCCAGCTCTCTTGGTCGAGAGGCCATCCCAATCGACTATTTGGTGGAACATTATACTGTTTTACACATAACAGGGGCCAATTTCATAAAACTGTTAAACACAAAAAGTTGCTAAGCATGACATTTCTGTCTGAATAAAAACAGGGTAAACAACCAAATTTCCACATGTTGTGTGTACGTGTGATTGTTCTTTGGCTGTTGTTCGCTGACCATGAATATCAAATGGAATTTTCAATGGTGGTTTGTTTTATTGGGCGAGACATTTTTGTGCCAAGCAAATTTCGGCTTAATATTTTTATGAAATTGGCCCCAGGAGGGTATAGTCCTACCAGCCTGAACCTGAACAAGGGCAGATCGATACAAAGGAGGAAAGTGAGATCCCAAGATAACATCAACAACAACCGACACATGCTGGAAGATAATCCAAGAATGTCTATCAGAAGAAACAACCATGGCCATGTCTGCATCCATTCATGCGAAAAATCGGTCAGGTGTGAATAAAAAAACCAATGATTTCTGGCAAAAACTTAATACATTTCATTAAAAGCGGGATTTCTCCGTCATCATCCCTTGCTCATTTTTCCCGACTGAGGTATCATCTGAAAGGGCAGGAAATGTTCTTTTAGTAAGAAATGTGATTATTTCTTTAAAATTTAAATACCGTTGTGGAAACGACTTTTTGAAAGCCTTGCTTCATATGTTGTCTTTATTCATTCATGCGTGAAGTATATACATAGCTGCCAACCTATAATTGGGAATACTTCTTCTAAAGAAGAGGAATCACACAGCAAACTAAACATAGGAATGCTTGTGAATTTCCAAGCCAGAAATCGGAATCTGTTGTAAAAAAAAAAGAGCTTGTAAAAAGTGATCAAGCTATGGCATATGAATGGTATGACATAAAGGATGATGAAATAAGCTTTTCAGATATGTGTCATTTATTATTCAAATGTGAAATTAAAGTATGATTAAACATTGATAAATTTTAGTTTCGTTTTTCTTTCTGGAACACCCTGTATGCATTTTGGGGGTTATGCATTTAATTGTTTAATTATGACGGGTTATCACAACCTGGGGGCTCAGTGCTTCAACCTGGGGCCAATTTCACGGCGCTGCTTAGCACAAAAATTTGCTAAGCATGACATTTCAGTCTTAATAAAAACAGGGTTAACAACCAAATTTCCATGTGTTGTGTATCACTTGTGATTGTTCTTTGGCTGGTGTTGACTGACCATGAATATCAAATGAAATTTTCAACTGTGGTTTGTTTTATTGGGCAAGACATTTTTGTGCTAAGCAAATTTTTGTGCTTAGCAGCGCCGTGAAATTGGCCCCAGTTGTGGAGACTTGAGAAAATTAGGCTTAAAATCTGGTCCAACATTGTTTTGAACGTGGAGGGTTGCTTCATGAAAACTGGAAGAAAGTCGGTTACGGAAAAGGGACATTTCAGGGTGTTTTTTTCTTGGGGCAATTAACAAAAAATCTGATCGGCTATAACAAAAAAACAAAAAGAAAGAAAATTGGTAGATGGGTAACTACCACTTGCACTGAGTATCGCACCAAATGCTGAGAGACTCCTGAATGAGTTTTTCTGGACTGTGAAGTTTAGGGTGTTTACACCAAGGTCAATGGGAGTTTATTTGAACTAAGAGTGGTGCACCCGAGACCGGCTGACTAGCGCCATCATCTAGTTGGGGACAACTGTCATTTTTAAAATAACAATTTAGTTTTTAATTTAAAGTAATACTGCAAATTTAAAGAAAAGTTTGAAAAAAATGTAATCAAATCCATTCTACGCGTTCAAGACAGGAAGTACACAAAGCAACCTGTAAATTCATATTCAGCATATTACTTGACATCACTAACATCCTCTCAACAATCTTCAGCTGTTTCCTCCCACAATGACATGAATTTACAACTCGAGCTAATAACCACAGCCCATCTGATCAACATACAAAATAATTCATTCACAGGTAAACAGGAATAGTTTTCTTATCTGTGTAACACAAACTTGCCCATTCGTTCTCATTTTATTATTCAGGAATGAGTTCTCAAAACCACTCATTCTTTGAGGCCGGTCATCAAAAGTAAATCTGCTATACAACATATGTTTGGCCAACTTGTAGAAATAAATAAACAATCCAAAAACATAAAAAAAGCTTAAAAAGCAAAATCTTTACAAAAGAGGCTACGCAAACATTTACTCACACATTTATCATTTTTCAAATGTAACAATTTTCTAGAATTTGAACTGTAGGCCCCTACACATTTATCAAGGGTCATGATCATGAAACAGCACTCCACATTCTATGAATGAATGGAAGTTTAATTATTTTGCCAAAGATTGAAATAAGTTACATTTTTTGAAACACAAATGGAGACAGATAAATGGCAATTCGGCAATAAAAGGTGCAATTAACAGTCACATATAGGTACACACATAATCTTTTGATGCACTATGATACAATACCTGACAAGGCATTGGAATTGAATTATAAGACATCTGTAATCCGAGTCACTAAATCATTGAATGAGTTATAGAATTCATTATATGGCATTTTAAAATGGAGTGTAAAATCATAAGATCTAGTTCCGCATTCTGCGACAAGAGTTCCAAACACGGGCTACACGGCACATGCCATTACATGACATCCTCAATGACTATGTCATAATCACTAGTCTCCTGTTGATCAAAGCATATATTTACATACATGTAGTGGCTCATTATATTGCTGCATCCATTACACTGCTTCCAAGTGTCTACACTTAATACAAGAGCTTAAACTGCTCATAGTATTTCCACTCATGAAGGCCAGCATACATTCAACCACTGGCAGCATGTGACAGGTTTAAATTCATGGCTATAACACTGCTCTGCTGCTATGTACAAAACTGCTATGGGTCTACCATTCATTCAGTATCCATTCTGTAACAGATGGTGTGTATACATTATATCAACTTACATTAGCCAGAAGTTTTCAATTGTCCATACCTATACAGCACACACATACAGTGACACATTGTTGTTATGTATTTCAGTCAATTCTTAAACCTGTAATCAATCTTATTCTTCTTATGATATGATTGATGTGAGAAGGCACTTGCTTTTTTGGCTGGCTCTCTTCTTTCAATAACATTCATAATTATTTTTAAGAAGAGGGGCAAAATGTTTTTTACTATTAAAAAGATATGTGCTGCAAATGGAAGAATAGAAAGAAACAAGTTAAATGTTTTCAAATACATAAAGTAAACAAGCCAAGTGCAATATTGTTGGCACAACTTATAGAACATATACATGTAATATTGTTTCAATCTATTTAGAACAGATCAACAATCATTTTTTATACTAAAAAGAAAGCATAAAAGGAATGGCTGAACTCAATAGACACATGTTTCATTTCTACTGTTACATATTGTCTCAATCCAGGATTGACATGATTTGTAATCCATAATACAGCAAGTGGTTTCCCAATGATCTGAGGTGTGTTCCACTCCAGCTAACTACGCGCACGGCGCACAATGTGTGCCACCGTTTTCAATCCGGAACATGTTGTTCGCCAAACATGCACACAACATTCGCCTAACATAGCTAACAGTGTTGAGGAGGTGTTTGCTGAAGTTGGCTAACTACATTGAATGAAAGATGGACGCAATACGCAACAAATGTTCGGCATTTGTTGCGTGTGCGTTCCACTTCCAAATCCAAGCGTAAAGCAAACATTGAAAACATGTTTGCGTATGTTCGTGCAAGCAAAACGCACCCCAGGTTTACGTCTCCTGTCCATAAGCACATGCCCATATTGGTCCCTATTCCCTAATACACAGAGTCCCCATAAAGTGACAAATGATGAAATACTACCCCAGTGCTAGATGTATTATCAGTAATAATGAAAGTCTGAATATGTGGCTTGGTTGGCGGAAACACCATGTAATATTCATTTCTACTTTCACACTTCTCTTAAGGTCTCCACGTTTCGACTAGCCTGCTTTAGTCATCATCAGGAGACCACTCCTTGGTCTTCTGATGATGACTAGAGCAGGCTAGTCAAAACGTTGAGACCTTACGAGAAGTGCGAACAAAATAGAAGTGCGAAAGTACAACAAATATTACATGGTGTTTTCCGCAAACCAACCCACATACCAATTGTCACCATGCAAAGCCTCAAATAATTCTTAAAGTGTGGATATGTATTTATCTAGCATACTGTACAGGGAGTGTGCTTCTGTACTTGTACATTATGAGCTGCTAGATCTCAGACAATGTCTGATTGGTTATTGAAGGCACAATGGGCATATCCTCTCCAAGATCAACCAAGAATTGAACCCCTTCACTATGGAACAGTTTCTCTGCTTTCTTGCGTCCCACTCGTCTTGTCTTCTGTATTGCAAAAATTATGGCCTGCAAAGGAGGTAAAATACAGACATAAAAGATGAACAATCCTGCTCTTCTTAAATTCCACTGAATGTGACAAAAGTAAGAGTTCAACAAGTTGCTAATTTCCAAAATTAAACTCAATTATATTTAAAATTCACACAACTGGGTAGAAAACCACACTGCTGACAAGCTGGTCATGAATAATGCAAGCAACTCCTTTGGAGCCATAGCATGTACTTAAAAGCCAGTGTAAATAATACATGCATATTAATCAAGGAAGCTTCGTATAATGCAGGCACCACAGATACACTGTACTGGAATTATTTTTAGAGTGGCTGGTTGCATAAATGAATCTTTTTATCATATATTTTGCACTTGGAAGCTTTATGAAATGTCAAGTTCATGAATTATTTTGAAAAATGCTCCATGCAAAAGGTTCTCCAGGAAACAAACTACTGACTGTGAGTCTCATAACAAATGAAAAAGAAAAATCATAATTATGACGATTGTCAAAAATACCTCATAAGATCCATTCATAAAATTTCTGGTTTCAGCATTGAATTTTCAAACAGAAAGTTGCATTTTGGTTATGTATTCTACTTTTTCTATATAATTCAGACTGGTACCGCAATGCCTGGCAGATCCAGAATGATCATCAAATTGTTTGTTTTCCCCTAGCTTCCAAATTTGATACACAGGAGGAATGCAGACAGAGTTTGGTATAATTGTATCAAAGTTAATCTATAAATCCATGGAGTTATTCATAAATAATCTCAAAATGCAAGTATTTGGTTGGAGTTAGGAGGGCCTGGCATGTTTCAATCCAGGCAGGATCTTTATCAAAGGCTTAAAACGTTTATTACTTGCATTGAAAAGGCAAGTCAGCTTGTTCTGAACATACCTCTGGTAGCCAGACTTCAGTAATGTATGATGTATCAGGGAGATCTTCCTTACATTCCATACAGTGCTCAACGTACAAGTCTTTCAGGAAACATGTCAATTCACTTTCCTGTCAACAAATAGTCATAAAAGTAAAACAGATTTTGCTTAAGTACTAAAACTCTTGCTAAAATCATTAGGTTGATGGTACCAAAGTTACTTTATGAATGCATAAACCTTTGACTTTTTAAGAAGGCATAGGTTAAATGTGTCCAAAATGGCAATGCAGTTTAGAATCATCCTTCCTGCAAAAGGTGACAGAATGATGCATACACAGTAGGTGTTTAATGAGTACTTGTATGTATGTTGTCGCTTATCACTGTTGTCGGTTCTTAATGTTTAAAGGTGTATTAAAAGGATTCTAATTAAAAATCTCTAATATATGCATGCTATGTTCCACTCAGCTTTATGTATTGCTCACAGTATGTTGTACACTGGAACGCCACTATAACGAACATGGCGGGACGCACAGAAATTGTTCATTATAGTGGGTGTTTGTCATAGTGAATTTGAGAACCATATTTGGTATGTATTGTACACAAAAACTGGTAGCAAAGGAAGATGTTTGGTATAGCCAAATGTTTGGTATATCGGTGATCGTTATAGTAGCATTTCACTGTACTTAAATTCTTTGCATGAAATATGTAAGTCTACCATGCTGGGTAAGATTCCATCATGTTATCTACATCAGCTTCCATGTAATGATAACATATCTTATCATTCAAGGGCTTCACATTATATAGATGTTCTTCAAACTAGACTGGAATCAAACTCTATACAATCAAACATTAAAACAACAGTGTAAATTAGGCATCATAGGAAAGGACCAAACAAATAATTGTTAAAGATAAATTGAGTTAACCTGGACATGGTGTCTAGGCCATGCACCAAGATGGTATGTCCCTCGTGCATGTACAGTGGAATGCCACTATAACAAACACTGCTATACCAAACATATGGCTATACTGAACATAATCCTTGGCTCCCAATTTCTGTGTACAATACATACAGAATATGGTTCTTCACTATAACGAACAACCACTATAACAGACAATATCTGTGCATCCTGCCATGTTCGTTATAGCAGCATTCCACTATAACTTCTATCTTATTTACAGTGTAATACATATATCTCACCAGTCTCTCATCAGTAATTGGACCAACACCAGCCATAAGTCTCAGTTGTTGTCTGTCTTTGGCTCGTCTGGACTTGAATAACTTGTGTCGTTCTGAGTTGATTTTACCACTGTAGATGGCTAGTAGGTGATTCTACATACAAATAATACACACAACAAACCAATGGTTAAGGCCTTGGAATGTCTAGTATGCAACCGTACATAAGAGCTTATACATGGTAACTAGCTATACTGACACAACTGGATCCATCCACACAAAATCTATGAACAACCCCAAATAGGAGACTATGGAGAACCGATCTTCAAGTCAACAGCGCACACGCACGTACAACAGCGCAGGTGCAAAACAAGGCGCGCATGCTCACAATTGCGTGTGCGTGCGCTGTTGACTTCAAGACCGGTTCTCCAAAGTCTCCCATTGAGTAGTTTAAGCATGTCCATTTTAATGCCTGCATCTGTATTCAACAAGTGGTTAATAGCGCTCCGCACTAATGACGTCACACAAGTGATTTGGCCAGCGCCCGCCTGTACAAAATTCCCGGATGTCAATCAAACTTCTCATGCATGCACACAAGCACACTCACCACACGTTTGCCGTGGTTGCAATGCTTGTCTGAGGTCCTGTGTGCTATTTTTAGCGCAAGTTTGGAGTGCTATTATGTGTTTGAATTCACTTTAATTTAAACATAAAATCCCTACATAAGTGTTTCCTTATTAAACTGAACATGAAATGCACAGTTTGCACACATAGACACATCCTGAGTTATGTGCTGCTCTAGGTTTTGTTTTTGACTATAAAAATATGCCTCGTTGGTACACAGGCATGGTATAAATAAGCTGCATTCACAGTACATGTACATTGGTCAACATAACTTCTAATTTCAATACATTGTATAAAATATGCACATGAATTCATGATATATGCACCCTGAGTGTTCCTTTGAGGCTTTATGATACAAAATCAATTGATTTCAATTTTAAAAACAAATTCAATAAACAAATTTAGGGCGGAATTCATGGAAAGTGTTTTTCTTTTACACACATCTAACTTTCCTATTATTCAAAATGAGTGATCAATATGTATAGTTAGTACATGTAGTTACTCATGAATTTTGTAAGGGCGTCTTTTCAGACGCCATTTATCTTTTAGTCACCAGTGTCTAGTGAACATAAGTATGTGTACATATTAGCCCTTTCGTCCGGGAAGCATTTATAGCAGTTTGCTTCATGGCATGAGAATATTCATGATTGCTTTGTTATTTCCATGGAAATACATTGAATGGAGGTACTGTTTGGAACAAGAGGTTCAATGAACCTTTGTTGTCCAAAAAGAAAATTTGCTCACTGTGGTACATTTGCCCCCTTGATTTGCATTTGAATAGATCCACATTTTCAAGCAGACTGCAGGAACATATCCTCCATTGCACAATCAAGTGTAATCACAGTCTAATGATCTAGATGAATGCTGCCAAACTGAAGACCCATCATAAGCCAACGTTTTTCAAATCAAGTTCACATGAGCTAGTTGAGTTGATAAATAACATGTTAGTAAATGACAAGCATCCTGCTTGGGCAGGGTCATAGTTACCTTTGTAGTGTCTCTTTGAATGTATTTCAGCAACCGATTCTCAGTGTATTCCCATGCTTTCCTTCTATAGGATAAATGGTAATTGAGAACAAGAATTACCGGTAACTCCTGCAAAATAACATACATGTACAATTGTACATGTAAATGCAAACATACAGTTACTGATTTATAGTATAAAATAATCCATCCTGTCTATAAAAGTAATAAAGATTCTCTTAGGATCAATTTAATTAGGATTAATTCACAAGTGATGTGACTATGGAAATTTAGGAATACTGTAAAGTTCCATGAATACGCTGAACCCACAACTTTTGACATCAGCCGGCAGAAAAAAATTAAATCAGCCGTGAACGACCAGAAAAAAAAGGAAAACTGCAGCACTCATTTTTTTCTCAGCTCATTTGTTATTTGTATTTCAATTTTGAGAATTGCAAATTTAATAAAAATGAAAGCAATGAATTCCTCAATCCAACTCACAACTTTCAGCGCTGCTTTGCCTGAGTTTGCAACACCCGAAGTTCGTTACTTTGGCTGCCAGTTCCACACCATGCCGTGCCATGCCGTGAACTGAACATTTTTCCCCCCAAGATATTTCCCAAAGGAAAAATGACTATTGCTATTAAAATAATGACTCCAGACACAGGTTTGATAATTTATTGAACGATCACAACATTCTTAAATTAAATGTGTAATCAGACCATGGTCTGACGGTCCGACCATCACGGTCCAGAGCTTGCATGTACTGTAAATGCACATGTCCACTTGCCCGTCGTCATGTGCACGTTGCGGTGCTCCAACCGTGTTTTCACACACTATTGTCGGTGTCTCTAATCCTAACCCTAAACGAGTTTGCACTTTACTCTTGCTTGGCCTGTCACACGAGTGGGAAATATTAGATTTTTAAAATGGTATATTTCATGAACCATTTGCTCAATTTTGATTCAGACATCGCGCTTATTGGTTACAGTTGCGCCCGATACGGACAACAGTACATCACAAGGAGTACAAGGCGCTGCGCAATGATCGCAACCTATACCTGTGAGACCGCAAGCGAACTGTACCCATATACCTCTTGTTGATTTTTGCCAAGCTGAAAAAAAGTGTGCCGTATACATGGAACTTTACGGTATGCTCCCTGGTTGTACAAAGGCTGCTTAGAATGTTACCGGTATGTTACAAAGTACTGGAATTGAGCAGAAATACACAGATAGGCAATTAGGCATGTTAAGACTGACCTCTCTGTAAGTTCCAGATCCTCTTTACTGCATCCGTTTTGGTTTGATGGAACCACAGGATGCCCAACGAGTATTTCCTCATCAGCTGACATACTGTAACTGCTACTCTGTAAGTTTAGGAACCAAAAAATGTAAGAGTAAAGTGCAATTAAATTACATGCCTATACGTGGAAACCAAATGTTTTTTCTATTGGATCTGTAGTTAAAACTTTAAAAACTTCCATTGATCAGATATGAAAAACAAAATCAGTAAAGCACCACACACTATAGTTTCTCAGTACACTGATTATTTGCAGTGTTGCAGTCGAGTACTTTTTTCCGAGTACCAAGTACTGCAAGTACTTTGACTGCCGAGTACCAAGACAGGCTGAGTACTTTGCCAGTCGAGTACAAGTACTGGTTTCCGAGTACAAGTACTTGTGTATCCGAGTACAAGTACTTATCTTCCGAGTACAAGTACTTATCTTCCGGAAAAAAAACCCGAACAAGTTGCGCTGTAGCGTTTGACTCCATTCTGCACAAATTCTCAGTATTCTTTGAACCCAAATTGAACAACAGTCGGTGTGGACAACATGCCTACAGCTGATCTAAAAATGGTGGTCAACACAAGTGGCTATGCATTGCAACAGTAATACATTACAACAACGTAAATGCCAGGCACGGCGAAGTCTATTTTCCAGATTCATTTATTCATTAGCATGAAATTTCTACACGCTAGATTCGATTCGTTGTTAGAATGCTCAGATTCAAAAACTTTAACTGAACAGATTTTTTTTATCGAGTATTCTTTTTTGAGTACGAGTACCGAGATGCTCGAGTACAATTTTTGGATGTCGAGTTCCGAGTATTTTGTAGCCCGAGTACAAGTACCAAAGGACGAGTGCGAGTCATTGGATGTCTGAGTGCGAGTACAAGTAAGAGTACTCGGAAAACGGTACTCGAGTAGTACTAAAGTGCGAGAACCAAGTACGAGTACTACAACACTGATTATTTGCAGGCCTGATTTTCCAAGATCTTTTAACTCGTACTTGATTTTCAAGTTGAGAATCGCATTTATTCATTGAACTGTTTCAATCAAAGGCATGTTGATAATGAATATCATTTCAAAAACATTCTTAAAAGACAACTCATTTTATCAAAACTAAAAACTGGCATAAAATGACAGTAAATTCTTATGTTTACCAATGGAGCTGTAGGCTGAGAATTGTCTGATATACACTCTGTAGTTTCATGTACCATAGTCATTCCCTCTGTAGTTCCATGTACCATGGTGGTTTCATGTACCAAGGTCATACCCTGTGTGGTATCGTGTACCGATGGTTTCATCTTAGGAGACACACTGTGTGAAGTACATTTATTTACATCTGAAAATGTACAAGAATGCATTTACAGAAAATCAGTTAAGGTATGTGACACAAGTTGACAAATTACGAATCACCAAGTATTCAAATTCAATGACTACGATAAGTATTTAGATAAGGTTTGCCAGAGTCGGGCTGAACTGAATAGATTAGGATTGACCCTAGGTCGACCCAATTCAGATTTTGGTTTCAGACAGGCGAACTTAATACATTGGAGTAGCCCTACAACTAGGCCTACAAACAAACGAACAATGCGGCCATAGCAACAGCTCTGTAGAAGGCTTTTGGGGCGGTGTTGTTTACGTTTTAGACTGTACGTTGTCGACTTGGTTGTTGCGAGGAGGAAATGGACATTAAGCATAATGTACTTCAATCCTGACTGTTGTCATAGTATATACACAACCGTCATGACTGGCATTGTGGCTGTCATATTTTTTGTTTTTTACTATCAGGCATACCCCATCTTTGACTTTGCCTCCAAAATCCTTTGCTTCCAAACAATGACCGTACAAGTTGACCATAGTTTAAAGGTCCTTTACACATATGGCTATCACTGCACAGGCACAAGGAATGCTATGAATGAACCAATGATAAACCAATGGTCATTGATTAAACTTGCTCATTCATGTCATGAATGTTTTACTGCCCCACAGAAAGGAATTCTCTAGGCCACTGAGAGCACAAGTTCTTGTTTTACTTCAAATACATGTATCTAATATAATTACCTGAAGAAAAAGGCACACTGGTTGCGGACACTGCAGACTTTCCAAGTCCTGTATTGATGAAATTGTATGCATTTTCAATTTAAGGATCATGTTTACCCTAAAATTACTGAACACCTTAAGGAAGGCAAAACTATCGGGCTAAAACCTTGGCCAACTAAGCTTTGACTCATGGCTACAGCAATCTTGGTTATTAAACTCGAAAAAAGGGAATGGGAAAAACCAAAGGAGAACATCCTACAAAAGCGACAAACCACAGAATAAAATGGGATTGGTCAAAAAATCTTTTGTGAATAATGTATCATCCATTGGCAATGAAGTGGTTAACCATGTAGATCTAATTAATTCAATGATTTGTGTGCAGTCAATTATTTGAATAAACAAAATTCCTACAAAGGGATTACCATACACATTATTAATTCTAATAGAAGATACCTTGCTTGATTAAGTAGTCCTCAGCTAAATCAAGTGATGCTGTAAAATCATCTCTGTATTTACTCGCTTTTCCTTTCTCCTATCAAAGAATATTTCAAGAAATATTATAAAAGAAAAATATATAAAAGAAATACAGGTATGATGCAAGATAAACTAAGCACCATTAGGATATTCTACTAGTAGAGGCTGCGGATTTAAATCCTACTTTAGTCAGTTTTCCTTGTTTAACTTTGAATGATCATTCCAAATATATCAAGAAAACCTTCTTAAGATTATTCCCACAAATAAGCACAATTAAACTCATTGCATATGTGTATTTGATGTAAGGATTGCTGCATAGTAAAAGAAATTACGTATATAAAAAGCAAATGCAAGTCAACCACCATCCCCAATAAAAATCAAAATAAACATAAAGCCATGGAATTCCTTTCTCCATCAACATTCCTAGCAGCGCATGAAATGTAATAATGGTTTGGGAAACATTAGAATGCATTAGTTTTGCAAACAACTCCAGGTATATTTGAAAGCTATGCAGATATTTCTCTTGTCTCAGTAATGTAACAATCCTAGAAAGACATCACACGTTGATTGTGATATGTGCTAAATCAAAACAGTTTATTGTTGTTATGATTATGAAGCTGCTTTTCATTATGAAGCTAAAATTTAAAGTCTGTCATCCTGTGTAATAATCAATAACAAGTCAATGAACACTTACAATGAATTGAGATCTTAACGGTCCAAAGAATGGTGACATCGACCTCAAACTCACTTTAGCTCTGAAAAACAGAAATAATCAAACAAAATATATATACAAAATTCAGCAAATGAGACAAGACACTCAATATGGCATTCGTACATGAAATTATTAACTTCAAAACCAAATACTGAGGACTGTACCTTTGATTAAATTGGTCCAAATAGTAAACCCAAGCACTCCTCTCATTGGAGATTCTTCTAATAAGCTGAAAGAATTAGAAGCAACAAATTAATGAAACTGTTCATGAAAAGCACGAGGACAAAGTCAAGAAAGGTTTATGGCATGTTTGTAGCCTATTCATTGCATGCTGTATTGGTAGCCAATTTTGAGTAATACATTTTCACCAACCAACTGAGCCATCCAGTACTACGTTGGTGGTGACCCCAATAGTCAATCATCTTTGTTCGTTTGGTAGTCAGAAGCCATGAAACCATTTACATATCGCCATATCCATTCCCAAGGATCATTTCATTGATACGCGCAGCAATGCTGCAACCTGAGAAACGGTACATGGGGGATCATTCAAAGAGGAATGAATGATTTTGAGTGCATGTACGGTATTCAGGAGGTCGCGGGTTTGAATCCCGCTCCAAAAATGTTTTCTTTGTTCACCATTCAATGACTCATAACAATGGTTAAAAGTAAAACAAACTGAATGGTTTGTTTATGTCTAATATCAGTCAAACAGAAATAAACCAGCAGTGAGCACACTGAATAGATGAGAATTGTCTTACCACAGCAGGCCAATGTGGCCAGGGTGGGCTCAGAGCCCATACCATAGTGCCAGGAACAAGCTCTTTCGCTACAGAGAAAACAGCAAAACAAAAATATAAACAATAACGTTAAATTCATAACCATACATTTCATTTGTACATCTATGATATTAATCATATTGCTTGTTACATTTGAATAATTGAAAATTGTATATAAATACAAGTGTAATCTTTAAGTGAATCACTGTGAGCTTTTTAAGATTACAATTGGTGAGTAAAAGTGATTTTACTTGGTTTCATTGCTTAAATTATTTTTGTTCTGATCTTCTCATCCATGCACGTCCTAGCCTTCTTTTCCATTTACCGTAGCCTTTGAGAAAGAGGCTGCTAGGATCAACATGCAATGATCAGTGCAGGCCCTCTTAACTCCAAGCATTTTATGAAGTTCAGCTCATTATTTTGGCTGATTAGCAGTTTGCATCAGTTTATTACTTGTATTGCTTTAATCATTTTTGTTAGATCACATGAATTGATTACTTAGGTAGGATGAGAGTGATTATCTGCTGAAAAGGTAGGCTGGGTAAATCATTGTTAAATTCCTATCTTAAGGATTTTCTTTGTGTATACTTAGCTCTTAAGATAACTACTGAAGACAATACAATAAATTGTATCATTATTTCAATTACTGCCATTATAACTGAAAGCAAGGAATCATAACCAACATGAATCTGCGATCAAATATTGGGATGATTGAATGTGGACTCATTGATTTCTCAGGAACAATGATCCTGTATTAAAATGGTGATCAATTGTTTGTAAATAAGAACCTTTAGTTTGAGCAGTTGTTGAGTTAAACTCAATTGCTGGTAGTTCCTCATCCTCAAATGAGTCATTATCATCACTATCCGATCCCTGCAATCTGTAAAACAACATTTGTAAGTGGAAGAAATGTAAGCGGAACAGACCACAATAGAATACAAAGTATGACATGACCAGCTACATGCACAAACATTGTTGAGACAGATTCATCATATATTAGCTTGTTTTTCTTATTCCTGAGGTCATACCCTTGTGAGTATAGTCAGTCTGATCTGAGCATATAAGATGAAATTTGATTCATGCCTTGTAAGTGATACATCAAATTTCATCTTATATGCTCAGATCAGACTGACTATACTCACAAGGGTATGACCTCAGGAATAAGAAAAACAAGCTAATATTTACATTGTACATAAACAAGCTAAAAATACAAAGCATCAATTAAAAAAAATCAATTTAAACAAAAGCAACTCTTTCTGACACGTCTGAGCAAATTAAGCCACAAATATCAAACATTCTCAGTATCAGTTCTTTGGTGTTGGTGTGAATATGTCTAACATTGTACATACCTTGTAGTAACACTTTCTTGGGAATGGGGATCAGTGAGATACCCTGGAATATGAAAATAACAGACAACTTCTATAAATTACAGCATTAGGATTCTGAGAATAATATGTAGGATGTAGGAGGATATCAGGTCAAATCAGGTCATTCCCGTGGCTGCTTGGTCGTTGGGGCACTTTGACATTGCTGTTCAACCTCTCTGCCTTCTGCCGCTCTAACACATTCTGTCATACAGTACTTGTAATAGGAGGATACAGGTGTATGTGAAGCATTACACTAGTGATGTCCACTATAAAGGGGTGACATATGATTAAGGGTGAATAAGTAACAGATTAGGAAAGCATGACCTAGGTCTTGGTCATGCTGATGTCTTGAAGATAATGAAGATCATGACCTTTATTGTTCTTAAGTCTTGACGTTTGTGCTCACAATATATGTTCCCAGTATGTAACCTATCTATTCCATGAACAAAATTTCATCATCCACTATAGATAGATCTGACTACCGGGGTATGCTGATTTTCACAATACATGTACCACCAGCAATTTGACTACTGGAGTGGTTTTTATGAATTGCATATTGGGTATTCATCAACAAATGCAAGACAATTGAGCTATTTTAAAGTCATTTGAAGTGTACTTTTCCAACGTGTACAAACAATATACGTACACTGTACGTATAAAAATAGTTTATTTTCCCTCATTTATGCACATTTATGTACATGTAGTGCTGTAAGGGATATCTAGGTGACAAACATACTAGGACTCACATTTGAAAAGTGGCCTTGTCTTTTTAAGAACCCTCCCCCAAGTTATGCATACAAACTATGGAGAAACTGGTGATATTACAAGAAGCCTACCTGAATCCATATGCAATGTATTACCGGTAGTTTCCTTGTCTGTCTTGTCTTCAATAGGTTTGATTCGTGTCCTTGGCTTCTTGATTCGCATCTTCTGCATAGTCATACTTTTCACAGTTTGTTGTTTTGTTCCCTTTCTCAGACGTGGGGTACATGGAATGTTAGTAGAGCTTGATCTTGTTCTTGTCATTGTCTTTATAAAGGAAACAACAAAACACAATGGTTAGACTAGTACATGTATCCACAATGCAACATGCAACTATATAGTATGCAGTATTCTGCAATATCTTTCAGCAAACGTTCAGCAGTTGCATTGATTCGGAGTCAGTGTTGCAAGCATTCTGCACATGACCTCTACTTTTTCATCACACGCCAACAAAACATGAAGATATGGGATTCAGAGGCATTTCAAATTCATTACAAAATGCTTGGTTAAAGGCATTGCATACATTTGGTAATGACTCTGAAAATTTATGCCAATAAAAACTTACTTGGTGAGAAGTACAACTGCTTTGGATAGTATAATGCATATTGAGAAACGTTCAATTCGAAGTACCGCGGTTATGGAAAAATATGTCACTTTTTATCTCCAAAAATTATGAATCTGAGAAGCGTTATGGCCGTAACGCTTCTCAGCTATTGACTAACTGTTCTCTGGCGTGAAATAACCGCTCTAGTTTGTCGCCAAAATCTCAAAAACGCTACCACCTTTTGAATTGAAACTTTCCCAGGTTAGTTTTATGGTATATACAATTATATTGGTTTGAAACAAACAGTAGGCTCAAATTACCAAACGTATGCAATCCCTTTAATGAACACTTTATAGCCTAGCTCCAGTTACTGGATCTACCAGTATAAACCCTGCCTCCAATTTACACATCCCTGGATCCCAGCCATCATGCATTAGTCATATCCTACATAGTGGAGTTGTACAGGCACTGGACAAGTCACCCGCAAGACAAATCAACTTGAGACATATCAACCGCAAAAACAACTCGACTCCGAAACGACTCGACCGCAAAGACAACTCTACTCCGAGACAGCTTGACCGCAAAGACAACCCGACTCTAAGACAGCTCGACCGCAAAGACAACTCGACTCCAAGACAGCTCGACCGCAAAGACAACTCTACTCCGAGACAGCTTGACCGCAAAGACAACCCGACTCCAAGACAGCTCGACCGCAAAGACAACTCGACTCGAAGACAGCTCGACCGCAAAGACAACTCTACTCCGAGACAGCTTGACCGCAAAGACAACTCGACTCCAAGACAACCCGACTCCGAGATAGCTTTACCGCAAAGACAACTCTACTCCAAGACAGCTTGACCGCAAAGACAACCCGACTCCGAGATAGCTCGACCGCAAAGACAACCCGACTCCGAGATAGCTCGACCGCAAAGACAACCCGACTCCGAGATAGCTCGACCGCAAAGACAACCCGACTCCGAGATAGCTCGACCGCAAAGACAACCCGACTCCGAGACAGCTTGACCGCAAAGACAAATCGACTCCAAGACAGCTCGACCGCAAAGACAACTCAACTCCAAGACAGCTTGACCACAAAGAAAACCTGACTCCAAGACAAGTTGACTCCATCTCTGCCGCAGCTGTGATGCGTGGTTTGCGGAAGAAATGTATCAGAATATAAAAACAAATAACAGAAGTAGGAAATAGGAAATAGGAAGCAAAAGGTGGGATTCACCAATAATTATTTGATTTTCATACGGTAATTATTCTCGGCTGAGACGAGCGCCTACTCTTCACAGGGTTGCTTCACAACTCAACTTATACTCGTGTACATGTATATTGTAGCCAGTTATTCTCGGCTGAGACGAGCGCCGACTCTTCACAGGGTTGCTCCACAAATACTCATATACATTGTTCTCGGCTGAGACGAGCGCCTATACTCTTCCCAGGGTTGCTCCACAACTCCTCTTACACTCGTGTATATTGTAGCCAGCCCTTCTCGGCTGAGACGAGCGCCGACTCTTCAAAGGGTTGCTCCACAACTTAACTTATACTAGTGTACATTGTATTAAATTATTCTCGGCTGAGATGAGTGCCGACTCTTCACAGGGTTGCTCCACAACTTAACTTATACTAGTGTACATTGTAGAAAATTATTCTCGGCTGAGATGAGTGCCGACTCTTCACAGGGTTGCTCCACAACTTAACTTATACTAGTGTACATTGTAGAAAATTATTCTCGGCTGAGACGAGTGCCGACTCTTCACAGGGTTGCTCCACAACTTATCTTATACTAGTGTACATTGTAGAAAATTATTCTCGGCTGAGATGAGTGCCGACTCTTCACAGGGTTGCTCCACAACTTAACTTATACTAGTGTACATTGTAGAAAATTATTCTCGGCTGAGACGAGCGCCTATACTCTTCACAGGGTTGCTCCACAATTTATGGAGCAACCCTGTGAAGAGTCGGCGCCCGTCTCAGCCGAGAATAATTGGCTAAAATGTAACGTAACGATGGCTACAATGTAACGAGTATAATTTAAGTTGTGGAGCAACCCTGTGAAGAGCGGCGCTCGTCTCGGCCGAGAATAAGAAGGCCTAGTACAATGACAATGTGGAGCAATCCTGTGAAGAGTAGGCGCTCGTCTCAGCCGAGAACAATTGACAAGTACAATGTGGAGCAACCCTGTGTCGGAGTAGGCGCTTGTCTCAGCCGAGAATAACTGCAACAGGGTGCATGTGCGGCACAGAATCACACAGTACGTAGTAGTAGTAGTATTCACCTGGATCGGACCTTAGGGAGACAAGGTTTGCTATAAATTCGACCTTAGGGAGACACCGAACATTAAGGAGACATTTTGGTGTCTCCCTAATGTTTTAGGTACCTTTTATAGACACATTTTTATTGTCCAAATTTTTATAGAAAATAGAGAATGCTCTGAACCAAAACATGTCATTTTCAAGTTCATTGGTTTGGAGGATGTTTAGAAATAGGTAAGTAAAGTTCAGTGCACAACCCTATGGGAATGTCTCCCTAAGGTCCCATTTAGGATAATATATATCCTAATGTACATTGTCAGTGGTGCGGATTCGGAGTGATACGCATACGGATCGTTGTACAGTCAGTGACTAGTACCTGATGCATATTACTCAGCCGAGCGTCAAACCATACGCTACCACCAATTATACTTTCCTGGTTTTGGTCTCTTTCGTTGCTGTGTTGTTTGTAGGCCTTACTTACTATTTTACCTTTGTTCAGGAATTGTGTGATAAGATGAGGGTTCTCTGCCACAGTGCCAATCCAGTGTCAAGAAGAATGGTCTCCGTCGCCTCACACACGTATCATCGAACACGAATCATTCTTAGCAATCATTCTACATTAACTGCACAAATCAAAATGCATACATGATCACTTATTATAATATTACTTAAATCATACTTCTAGAGATCTACATGCAATTGCAACGCCTCAGGCAGTAAATATAGTACACTAGCGCTAGTTATCGGGAGAGAAGCGTCGTCTACGAAGTACACGATACGCAGGTCTACGATGTATTGATGCGATGCGATGGATCGCGTCGATTCGTCGATTGTCAAACAAGGACAACGAAGGTTCCAGTCCAAAGAGCGCCCTCAATTTACTTCAAACCGCCACTCTACGCCATGCGTTTGTGTGCATGTGCCCATGATGTATCTTTCTCTATGATGTGCCCTAATATCTGGGGTTCGGTACTATGACTGCTGGTCGGTCCAGGGTCATTCATTAGCTTATAAATGTACACGTTGGTGGTTGTGGCGAGTTCACACGTTGAGCTGTGGGGAGCTGTGTACCAGGTTACCTTCTAACTGACTTACTTGAGCGGGGCGTTTTCACTCTCAGGTAAAATTTGATGCTTTGGTTTAAATAGGCAGGCCGTAACGTTGTCATTAGGCCCTAATTTAGGCCTCTAACTAACTTAGTAGTACTAGGGCCTACTTCACCATCATCATCATGACCATTGGCATTGGCCATGGCATAGGCCTAGTCTTGGTTCCAAGACCTTCGTTGTTGCTTTCTCGGACAGAATTCTCCCATACCCGCCGCGCGGGGGCGCCCTATGGGCCGTGGGTATGGGAGAATTCTGTCAGAGTTTTGGACCGTTACGAAGGTCTTGGATATTTTGTATTTGAGGGCGGGGCCAGATTATGGTAATAAGGCACGTACAGAGCGTATGACGTATGGTGATTGAATATGCATATAAATCTGAACTTCGAGGCTTGTGGTCAGCTACCATGGCAATGGCCGGGTCAAAAGGGCAAACAGAGATAGCTAAATAACTTGTATCTTTCCCACGGTGTGTATTGCAGGTGTATACAGGTGTATATGTATTACCATGCATGCATACTGTACTGCATGTACACTGTACATTGTACATGTATACAGTGTAAAAGGATTTTTGTTTATAGGCCTAGGCCTCAGGCTAAATAATATTTAATAGCACGTTTAAAACTCCTTACTTCATGTTTTTTTTACCAAATGCAATGAAATTCTAGTATTCCAAGGTACAATAATTCGTCAACCGTGGTTTTCTACATTATGTTGTAAATTAGCCACTGAAATACACAGTATAATCTGTGTATATGTTTGAAGTAAATTTAACTTCATATTAATAACATTTTAGATCTGAACAAGTCTGGATGGTACCCGTGATTATTTGGATGGATAAAGAACAAAGTCTACATCCTGCAAAAGTGATCGACATCAAAGTTTGTGGCCGGAATCCCGATGTTCACTACTATATCCCATGAAAGCCAGAGACATGCAAATAAAAGGAAATGACACATGTGAAATGACACCAAGAGAGGGGTAAATGAAAGTTTGTTTTGAGTTTTGGGGTTCATGTGAAAGAGCAAAAATAATTGAGATTTAATTAAAAATGGTGCGACACTGCATTGGAGTATATTATTTTATTTCTGTTATCTTTTTTGTTTGTTTCCTCAGTCTGTAAGGTTAAAGAGGCAAAACATGGATAAAAAGTGCTTTTACAAGTTACAACTGGATACGGCATACTGCTCTTTACATAATTTCCTATGCCGGCCGACTCGTATGCCGACCAACTCGTACGCCGACCAACTCGTACGCCAACTACAACATGTACATGTACATGTATATAGTTTGTAAACGTTGGCATGAGGTAATCATTTCAAAGATACGGAATCATTTCAACGATACAAAATGATTTTGTGAATACGAAATTAAATCGAGAAAATGAAAGCATTTAAAAAAAGGAACATGTATGACATAATCATTTCAACGATACGAAATAATTTCAACTATACGAAATAATTTCAACGGTACGAAATCATTTCAACGATACGAAATCATTTTGCGAATATGAAATTAAATCAAGAAAATGAAATCATTCCAATGATACAATATGATGTTATCATTTCAACGATACAAAAAATTTTAAATCACATGTTTTTTACTTGTTTCACATGTGGGCAGCAGAAGTTGCACAAAATATACCGTTTCTACTATACCTCTTAGGGTTGTAAATTTGCCATATCATTGAAACCTCTCGACTAATGGTACTTTTTCCTGGGATTTAGATCTAAGAGAAATGTATAGTTTTTGCAAGAAATTAACTGCTGTCCATAAATAACGCATACCCATTCGTCGTAGAGCTAGACGGCCAGCTCGATTGCGCAGTACATACAGTACAGTCCTCAAAATCTTTCCCCGAAAAGTTAACAAAATACTGCACGATATGCAGCGTGACATAGGCCACAACGTACGTAAATACGCCTACGGTCAACAATGTTTGTCTAACATGAATAATTCATGATGCGAGCTGAAACTCGCTCGCTGATTGGCTCCCTTGGAATTCCAAGGGAGATTCGACGAAAAGTAAAGAAAAAGTTAAACATCGCTTTACAAAATATCCAAGACCTTCGTGACGGTCCAAAAGACTGACAGAGTTCTCCCATATCCGCCGCGCGGGGGCGCCCTATGCGCCGCGGGAAAGCAACAACGAAGGTCTTGGAACCAAGACTAGCCATGGCATTGCCCTGGCAAAGGAAGAACCAACTTAGTCACAAGTAGGCCACTACTAGTCTAACGTTAGTACTAGCTTGTAGTTGCATAGGTCTGGTCACGGGCAGTCCCCATGCATGTCAGACCTTAGTTTCGATAATCGTAACCCTAGGTCTGACATGGGCCGGGACTGGGACCTTAGCCTAGTCCCAGTCCCCATGTCAGACCTAGCCTCCTAGGGTTACGATCATCGCAACTACGCAACTACTAGTACTAGCCCCATCCCCACTAACAGTGTGACACAAATTTTTGCTCAAGCCGCTCCATCCTTAGCTTAGCCACATTTCCAACCGCCTGATGTATTAGGGATATGTTCGGCTCTGGCAGGTGTGCACCCTCTTGTCATCACATTGCACACACTTTCTACATACCGGGGGTAAACAAATGTTCCTTAGTGTCTCATCTTTCAAATGATATATTATTCGAATGATTTCAATCTTGTCTTCATCTATTTTTCGGTCATTCTTACCCTTACACGTAATTTTCACACTGGCATGATTGGTGCTACACAACCGGTGCCATTTTGAATTTTGCAAAATATATGAATTTTGCACAATATATGAACTAAAGGGCATTAAATTTTTGATCTTTTAAAAGATCAAAAATAAAAGAGAAAAGACTTAAGAAATACTGTGGCTGTTTTTCACTGTTTTTTCAAAAAGTGGGCACCGTATGGTACTGAAATTTTCACAGATGACTGTTACTGCATCTGTCGTGATATTTTTGCCCATGAATTTGTATTACTTTGATAAAAACCAAAGTAATTTAATGTGCCTTAAAATGTTAACTATAATTATGTTATGAATATTGATGATTTTGGTCGGGAAATAGATAATATGCAAATTAGGCTTGCCCTTCACCGACGTGGACGAGCACTGTATCTCCAGTGCTTGTGAGAGCACGTGAGAAAAAATCGCATGCTTGCTCAGGTGGGATTCGAACCCACGACCTCCTGCTTACTAGTGCAGATGCCTTACCTGCTAGGCCACCGAGCTAGCTGGGGTCTGCAGGGTGAATCGAATCCAATATCGCGGCGGGTACCGCAGTAAATCATGAATATTAATTATTTTGGTCGGGAAATAGATAATATGCAAATTAGGCTTGCCCTTCACCGACGTGGATGAGCACTGTATACTCAGTGCTTGTGAGAGCACGAACATAATTATGTTGTCATCTTTCTGCAGGTGTTTTAGCATGGCCATGGAGTGGGGCCCACTGGTTCTAGCAGGTGCTCTTATTGCAGCTGCCTATTTCTACACCTACAATCCTGACTCATCAAGAAGCATAGGACTATCAGCAGAATCACAGGTCAGCCAGGCATGGGCTCAGACTATTCATGAACCTGTGCAGAGAGTTAACAGTGTGGCAGTGGGGTAAGGAAAATCAGCATTCGATCAGTTGAGTGTGACATACCAGTATGTGCATTATTGATGGAATTCAGGACAGGGAACAGATGGTAACCTACCACCATCTATATGATTAGAAATTATATACAAATCAAAATTGAGAGGAATTCAACAGTTAATGAGCTGAATGTGTAAGTAAAAGATGGATAGAATATTCACTTTTGACAATGTTTGAGCGTATTGGGCATTGATAATGTACTACACAAAATGCACACCTGTATATGCATGGAACTAGACGTACACAAGACGTGTACAATTGTGTGTTTTTCATAGGTTAATTGTGTACAGACATGGATGCGCCCAGCAAGCATCACTCTGTACACAAGTCAGTGCTCTAGTAATGTAATATAGCTCTATGGTATTTGAACAGTATGCATTATAAGATCTTTACATTGTGGCACTATTTAAGATGATGGAGTATCATCCACCACAGAGCAAGGCTTGATGATCTGTTCTGTCAGTTGTAAAATATATCGATACATTTTTTTACATTTAGTACATCTGGCATGAACTTAAGCAAGGTTTAAAAAAAAATAACCCAGTGCAATAAGAGAAGAACCAGACATGGCATATGGTACTCACACGTATGTGTACATAGTCAGTAAATGAATTCCAATATTAATATTTACATGTACCATATATATTTAATATTACTTGTATCAACTAATTTTCTTCATTTTGTAATGTTTGTCCTGGTTTAGGTTGAATATCAATGCTGATTTAATAGTTTCTGCCATAGCCTTGCTGGATGAACTGAGCATAAAGCAAGGATCAAGCAGAGACCATGATGTGTTGAACTCACTGGCTGATCTACAGGATACATTCAGTTTCTTCTTTAACAAAGGTGCAGCGGCTGAGAGGTATTTTGCTGACAAAGGTGTTTTTGAAAAGATTCTAGAAGCAGCAGACAGGCTGGCTCAGAAAGAGGTAAGATCTGGTCATCAGGTGGATTGTTGTGCTTCTAGATGTCTGTTATGTGCAATGGAAACAGATTTCAAATGGTTTGTTTTTAGTGTACATGTAATTGTCTAATTGAATTAGGTCTGGGAATTAAAGTACTCATCACCAGGAGTGCTTGGGGAGAAGGTTGCGTAAAGTTGTGTATCATCTGCATAAAAGTGAGGTTGCAAGCCATGGCATCGGGCAATGCCGCCAAGAGGAGAGATGTAAAGCATAAAGAGCTCAAATCTTTCTGACTGCGCAAATGATATTCAGGAATTGGTAGAACTGTCAGAATTTTGGGTAGTGATTGTTTGAACACTGCCCCCTGTTGTGAATGACTATCATGATGAAAATACTATGAGCATTTTCACTGTTCTCTATAAAAGGAAGGCACTGTTATTATGGGACAAAAATTTTCACAGTTGACTGTTACTGTATCTTCCTTGATATTGTTGCCTGTGAATCTGTATTTCCATGACAAAAACCAAAGTATGAAGCTACCTTTAAAAGACACTGCAAATACTATTGCACATTGTGCACATGTGTATATACAGTAGCAAATTAACCTGGTTAATTACTGGATTAATATCATGTGTGTGTTACAGTATAGCATAGGAGGTAATGCAGCATTAATGGCATACAAGATGGCACAACTAACTGATGATGTTAAGGTGAGTATTACTTCATTCATACAAGCAAGCGATGCCATGAGAAAAACATAAGGGACTAGTACTCGTTGAACTCCTCATATCATTTTGCTCAGTAAGATGACAGTCACTCTGAAATATTCTGAAACATTTCAATAAGATAGAACTTTAAGGATTTGGGAAAGATGGGATTTGAGAAGATCTCACAAGCACATTAACAAATTGACTGCTACTGTTCGACACTTGGTAATGACACAAGTACCGTATGCACTTTACAGGGATACACATTAATGTTTATTTCATACCACCTTTGTGAAACCACCCAGCTTGGATAGTAATGACATCAGTCCTATCCCTTCTCATACAATCCTTGCTGTGAGTATTCTTCATATATACCATCTCAGCTCTCTGGGGACTAAACAACCCAAGATGTTCAGAACATAACCAACTAAAACTTTCTCAGGTTAGAGAGATGCAGTTAGTGACAAAACCTCATTTTCTCAACATGTATGTACGTATCTTTCTTCTTCAAGATTCTCGTCATTGGCCCTGTTGGACCTAAAGTCCGTTCTCTCATGCCAAGTAAAGTCAGTATACATGAGAGCAGTCTGCGGAGAAAGGATGAAGTTCATCTGATCATGGAGTATGCTAAGGGCGAAAGGTGGGGCACATTAACCACGCCCATTGCTACACGTTTCATAACATCACATGATGAGGCTAATGCTGAACTAGATGGCTTGGATGTTTTTGCAAGCAGTGTCAAAGGTATTACCTTTTTGAAGCATATTGCACTTTGTTAACAATCTTTGTTTTTACAGAATAACGAGCAGAGATCCACTACTTAAATACAAAGTTATTTTGCTTAAAAGGTGTGTTTGGATTTTGTAGGTAATAAATGTCGCCATTTTGTGCTATAATTTGTTATTTTAGTTAAACCCTCAAAGTGCTGGCCATTTTTTATAATTAATTTGTATGACCTCACAGCCCGGATTTCATTTAATCCCCGTCTCAGATCTCTACCATTCACTGATGGATTTTCATGCAACTTGGTCCATTGTTGAAACGTTGCACAATGATCTGTACAAAAGTTCATATGACTACATTTTAACTACATGTATGCTACAATAAATGAGGGAGAGTCATGAAGGATGAACTTGAAAAAGCAAAAGAAAAGGAGATTTGGTAGAAGATGATATGACCAAAGAGTAGGCATGGGAGGAAGCATTTGTCAGCCCATGGCTGTTTGAAGATTAGAGCTTCATTCAATAATTTAGTCAAAAAGCACCAATGAAGAAATACAATTCTTGATTTGTTTCCAAAGATATTATTGTTTTTATAAGTAGCATTTATCATTTGATATTTCCATTGTAGATTTCCAGCCAGATGTGGTGATGTTCTCTGGTCTTCATCTGATGGATTCCTCTACAGTCCAGAAACAGACTGACAAACTTTCAGCTTTGAAATCTGAGCTCGCTAAACTTCCCAAGAATCTGCCAGTACACTTAGAGTTAGCTAGCATGGCTAATGAAGAACTTACTCGACTTATAGCCACTAAGGTACTACATAAAATACCCTGGGCACCGCACTTGTACAGTATGTTTGTCAGTGGGGCTGAGGGTAGGAGAAAATAGTGTCTTAATAAGTTGACATTCAAACAACTTATGAAATATTCATTTGTTGGAATAGGTTCAGTGAAATTATGGGCTTTTGAAATGATTCATGTAACCTGTCCCTTGTACATGATGATGGCTTAATACAGGTGATCCCAAACAGTGTGCCACCAAGAGTTTGAACATGTTGGCCCTATCATAATTCGCGGATTTTGTCAACCCAATGAGCGTGTTGTAAGAGTTGACATATTCCGCGCATTGTGATTGGCCAACATGTTGCAAATTCTTGGATGATATTTGGGTTAGCCAAATGTTTGTTATGGCAGTGTTCATCATAGCAGTGTTTCACTGTATCTAAAGACGTTTACAGACATAATTTGAAACTTGTACTGAAAGATTAGCAAGGATGATGTAACTCTGTGGTTCAACCTATGTTTGTCTAGTGCATACACTCGAGTCATGATGCTACCCAAATAAATTATGCACTAGAGTTGCAGTGTACTTTCCCAGATTTCTGTGGTTTAGGTTTGTACTTTAACCTAATGTAGTGTAGTCTCGATCTTTAGTCTGACGGTGGTATGTGTATTTCTCTCTTACAGGTTTTACCTTCAGTTCACTCATTGGGTCTCAATGAGCAGGAACTAGGTCTAGTGTCCCGTGCCAACGATGGACCTCACCCTGATATTACTGTTGACGAGTCTGGTTACTTGGAAGTTGGAGCTGTAGCTGATATACTCTACTGGATTCTGACCTCACTGGTGACAGGTCAAAGTTCAAGTTTGTCCAGGGTGCATTTTCATTCATTGACGTTTCATATTGTAGCAACATTACCTAACAGTTGGGATAATAGTGGATCTTCAGTGTGTGTAGGAGCACGCACAGCTAGCAGGCAAGCATGTGGAGATATTCCCATTCAACCATCTAAAGTACATCTACGTATACCCAAAGCATTCTCATTGTCAGCAAACTATGCTCCACTAAGGAAGGATGTAGTTATATTTGACCCAAGTGACCCCTTAGTGACTTGGCAAAGAGGTCAGGTCACATTTCATTTTAGTCCTGTACTGGTCTGTGCAAAGCCAGGTAAAACTGTTGGACTTGGGGATGCAATATCAGCAACATCAATGCTATATACACAGTATATGCATACAGACTAGACAGCAAATATGTTGAGTGTAATGCTTGGGCCTATCTAGTTGCAATGATCGTAAGCCTTGGTCTGACATCGCAACACTACGGCTGGGGCTGTGCGTTGCGTTCCTTATCATCTTAAGTCTATATCAGTTGGAAAACTTGTCAGGACTGAGATTGATGTAAAACCAAACACTTTTAATTTGTGTGTGTGAGTTTGTAGTGGTATTCTAACCATTGATTAATAACAAAAGGGACAATATAGCCCACGATTGGGAAAAGGTCCAAGATTGGAAAGCATGTACAAAACCAATGGAGCTGCTGGCAATAAGTCCAAACAAAAGAGGAACAATAGGGGTCCATGATTGCAGGTATTTACACACTTTCATGTGTGTTTAACTGAAGACCAATTCAGCCATTGCTAACCAGCACTTGTTTTGCCGGATGCATTATCAACATAAAGCAGGCCAAAATCAAGAAGTAACTCTACTTTGTACTTTCAACTGACACAAAGATGTTCCTGTTTCAACATTACAGAAAAATAATTTATCTGAAATTTAGAACATACATTTGAAATTCATTGTTTTTATTGAAGGCATGATGGGAGCCTCAAAAATGCCATTTTACACTCTCATAGAGACAGAGGTTGAAATCTGTACAGCATTATTTTAGGAATTCAGTATTAGCATCAAAAGGTGTGATCAGTATCTTTTTAATATAATTTATCTACACATAGTTTAGTACATTGATTCATGTTAATGTGAGCCTGTGAGGTCATTAATAATGGTCATAATGTAAATGTACATGAATAGTTAAACTTACATACTGTATATGACATTTGTGGGACACCTATAAATACGTTAGGTAATTAGGCTGAAGGGCTGAGCCTGATTTGCATATTATCTATTTCCCGACCAAAATCACTTAATATTCATGATTTACTGCGGTACCCGCCGCGATATTCGATTCGATTCACCCTGCTGACCCCAGCTAGCTCGGTGGCGTAGCGGTATGGCATCTGCACTAGTAAGCAGGAGGTCGTGGGTTTGAATCCCACCTGAGCCAGCATGTGATTTTTTCACGTGCTCTCACATGCACTAAGTATACAGTGCTCATCCACATCAGTGAAGGGCAAACCTAATTTGCATATTAGGCTGAAGTATATATTGTATAGTTGAATACATATGTATTTGATCCTGACACCATATCATTAGTCACTACTTGATAACTTTGTCTGTGACTGTAAGAGTGGTGTATAACTGGATACCACTAGTTTAAACTGTACCCTATAAGACCACATGTAATATACATGCTCTGTTACTTTTTGTCAATACACTACTTCATAACTTATTGCTTATAATATTTTACGGAAGAACATGGTTGATCATGTTGTGGTTAGTAATGTATGCATTAAAAGGAATGAAAACAATTATGATTAACATGTAGCGCTAAACATGGTCACACATGCCTTACTATTGAACATACAATCCAGTATATTGTTTCATTTCAAATAGAAATTCAGTTCTTTTTGGAGAACGTTAAATTTAAGCAAGTGCTAAAAAAAGAAAACTTTTTTTGTTATATATGTATGAGTGTGTAATGGTGAAACCATTTGGTCTGAGGATCATGTTATTTTCTGCCTCCGCAGTATGAACTTTGCAAAATCTGAGAACCTATCTAGCTACTACAATGGCTTTACTTCTACTTCTACTTTGATAATTGACAGTGCGTCCAATTGGATATCTAGTCAATTTGCTTGGCCTGCAGGTGTGTGGACCAGTGAAGTTTGAAACAAAGAATAGAAGGTGTATGTGCTGGTGCAGAAAATTGAAGCCCAAATGTAGCATTCATATACATGTATGGTGCATTTTGAACAGCAGGTCATGGTGTTACCAATTATGCGTACTGTACATCAAATACCTCAATAAGCAGAATATTAAATAACTATGTAAAATGCCAAAGGGAGGTGTGACAAAGAAGTCGGTTAATTTGGAACACCGACAAATATGCCACAATATGAAGCTATAAGGTAGTCATTATAAAACATGACACAGTCTTTCTATTATTCTAAAGTTTGGTAAGTATAATAACAAAAATACTAAAGCATTTCTTTTTATTACAAATATGAGGCTGTTTGAACATGTTGAATAAAAAGTGCGTGTAGGTATATGAATAAAGTTAAACTTGGACCAAAATATTTCTCATGTTGACTTTTCATAATTTTAAATTATAGGTTCAATCAAAGTTTTTAGCAATTAATCCTGAGACCGATTTCACTAATGCTTTGCGATCATTTGCTAAAGCCCAAATCTATCACTAAATGGAGAATTGCTCGCTACTTGCTGTTTAGCGATGGATTTGGGCTTTAGTGATGAAAACCGATGGGGTACTGTGGCCTAGTGGTCTTACTGGTCTGGCGTGTCGTACTCAAGATCTTGTGGTCAATCTACAGATTGTGGGTTCGAATCCAGCCATGGGCTTATGGTGCTTGTGTCCTTGGGCAAGACACTTTATCACACATTGCTCCTCTTCACCCAGGTGTAAATGGATACCTGCGAGGGTAGAGGTGGCTTTGTTTGTTTGATTAGCCCTGCGCGCTTTGCAGGCAGCTGCGGGCTGTATGCTCATGCTCCCCAGGGAGCTGAGATTGTTTCAGGAATGTAAATGGGCCCAATGACCAGGGATAATAATAATGTAAACAGCGTTGTGATACCCTTCTTGTGTGTAAGAACGCTATATAAATGCCCAAATTATTATTATTAAATTATTGTAACCGATGATCACAAAGCTTGAGTGAAATTGGCCCCTGGTATGATGACAGTGATGAAAGTGTAATTGTAAGAGATACTTGGGTTTTCTATGACTATCAAGATTCATAAATGAATACATTTACATGAAAATAATACTCAGACATACATTTAAAATAAATATGTGCTTTTTTTTGCCAATGATAACTTGTTGACTTCAATTTACTGATCTGCTTCCTAGTGTTGCGCTAGCTCAAAGCTCAGATACAGAAGGCTGGCAGGGCATAAGGGTGCATACTTCATGTCCTACTGTCTCCATCTACATCTTTTCAGTCTAAAATTCAAATTCGCTGTGTGTAGCATTCTATGCATACCACCCTGCTGAATGTTGTTTGATAGATCCAATATTATAATGCCATCATCAGGATAACTGTTTGAATCATCAAGGACTGTTAGCATGGTAAGCAAGGAAAACTGTCAATCTCAACTCTACATGCGTCAATGTTCTTAACCATTGTTGTTATCATGAACATATTTCTATAGTTGAATATTCACCGCTGGTCTTCTAACATGTCTATGGGCTTAATGCTTCTCTGGATTCTGCACCACTTACTGTTAGGAAGTCATCTTGCTTTATTTGTTCACATAATTATGATATTGCCAAGATTGGCAAGCCCACGTCGCTGGCATCATCTTGGGGTGGACACATCACAGCGGCGAAGGGAAGTGGACAGAGCCTCGGGCTGACCCCATGGTAGTTGTGTAGCTTGTATGACGCTTGAGCGAACCCACGCCAATCTTATATGCTCACCCAACTTTAAGACAATACATATCCTGCACATTACAGTACATGTAATTACAGCCATGATGAATACTTCAACAAACTGAAAAGGCACATTTCATGCACTGCTCAGTTAATGTAAGTGTTTTTAATCTTCAGGTAGACCGCGGGGATTAGGAAACTCTGACTGTAATAGACTATAGTGGTTTAGTAGGAAGGGACCTGAGCATGGCAAGCTTAACAGTGAAAGGTGTATGGAGGGGAATATGCATTTGAACTTTTTACAAAATGGCTTGATGTAAGGACAAATCAAACAACATCATTTGCAATAATTAGAATAAAACTTTTGACTTAGAGCAGTTTAACACTGATATTTATTAGTTTTTGACTCCCCTGACTTTTACATCATATTACATCTAATTATAGTAATGCTTATCCCCCATGTACAATCCTGTGTGCACACAACATGCATCCATGTCACAAACAGACATAGTATCCATGACAATATGTGGCGGTGACATAGTTTGGCAAACTTGAGTTTTTAACTTGAACTCAAAACACTTTCATTTTTGAGTACTGTTTTTTGTTTCATTATTGTTCACTATCCATTACAACTATACATGATGTTAAAGGTAGTATCATACTTTGGTACAACACCAAAACAGAAATGTTCACAGATTTACGTGTAACTTACAGGGTATGAAGATGGTGCTGGTAGAAACATACCGTTAAAATGTTTCCGCCTGAAATGCTGTATTTATCCAGAAATTAGTATAACAACGACTGAAAATCTTTTTGATCTTTTAAAAGATAAAAAATAAACGAGAAAAGACTTAAGAATTACTGTGGCAGTTTTTCACTGTTTTCTCAAAAAGTGGGCAACGTATGGGACTGAAATTTTCACAGATGACTATTACTGTATCTGTCTTGATATTTTTGCCCATGAATCTGTATTTCTTTAATAAAAAAAAAAGAAAGTATGATACTACCTTTAACTCCAAACACAATATACCTTACTCAGGCTAATTTTAAACAGATACAATATATATTCTTTTCTTATTTGACTGACAATACAACTTGTCTGGCATGCAAATAACACTAAAAATGTGATAATTTATTTATAAATGAAAATCTTTATACAAATTTCAATGGATAATTAGTTTTCCTGGATAATTTTTGCCATAAACCTGATTTGATTAAATTAGGATTTGGCATTACTAAGACAACTGTTTTCATGTTCAAATCATCATCATTTTTGTTGTCTCTGATTTGTCTAACCCTCACCCACCAACGTATTCTAATACAAATAAATGGAAATCATCAATTATCTAAAAGGGAAACTGATGACTGGATTAATTTTAAGTCATTGGAAAGTGAACAAAGAACAATTGACTGGAGCAGGATTCAAACCGGCCACCTCCGGAACATAGAGTATTCCAGAGGTGGCTGGTTCAAATCTCGCTCCAGTCAATTTTTCTTTTGTTCACTTTCAAATGACAAATAAATGAGTAATCGATTCTAATCAACTACATGGTATACAGCTTGAAGATGGCAAGAGATACTGTCTACATCTAGCATGCTAAGAACCTCCTCAAATTCCTGCTCAATTTGTAATGTGCTTATGTCAATGATTTCAAGAGGAAAAGCAACCTGTTTTAGGAATTTGAACAACGCCTATTTTTTCATTTAATTTTTTTTTATTCAATAATCTTTAACACGCTCAGATTTCAAAATCAACTGTCTTCCATTACATGTACTCATCCACTTATTACTACTCCTTGGAATTGGACAGGTAAAAACTGTAAACCCAGGCTTCTATACTGCTGTATTCAAACACAATTGTCTGGTACTGGTAATTATTTGGGCTGGTATCCGTCGAAAACCAAAATGTTTTAACATGGTGTTGAAATATTGCGGGGATTGCAGAAGCAAAAACATAATTCCTCATGTAACAGATTGAGAACTAGAACAGCGAAGCTGTCATGGCTCGCTGCAGCCTTACGTGCAGTTACAAACATGATAGCAAACACCCATCCATCACACACACACACACACACACACCCATCCAAATAAAAATTCAACATTTTGAAACAATAGACAAAACTTCAACATTTTGAAACAACAGAAAAAACTTCAACATTTTTCATTTACAATAATAACAACATTATTTTGGACAACACACCCATCCCCCCCCCAAAAAAAACCCCAAAAAAATACAACATTTTGAAACAATAGAAAAAACTTCAACATTTTGAAACAATAGAAAAAAACTTCAACATTTTCCATTTACAATAATAACAACATTATTTAAATTGGGGTTCAAGCACATACTAAAAAACTTTAACATTTAGCGGACGGCCGAACGCACTGACGGACGGGACGAACGGTACTACTACATAGGCTTAGCTTTGCTTCGCAGCTCGCCAAAAAATCAGTCTATCAGTACTGATTTGTTTTGGTGAGATGGATTACATTTGAACACTCAGGAGGAAGACACAGTTTAAATCTCAACATTGAACATATCCATATTTATATCATTGGGTTTTCCCAACCCTGACCTAGTTAAGTATATCAATCATCTCATATACTGAATCAATACTTGATAGAAACATAACTGGGAAGCAGGAAATAATCATATATAATAAACTGCTTTTATATATCACAATCGACGTGAGATGTCAATATACGCGTATTACTACTATCACTGATCATTGGGCTACATTTACATTCCTGAAACAATCTCAACTCCATGGGGAGTATCGGGCTGCAGTAAGCGCACAAAGGCTAATCAAGCACACAAAGTCATCTCAACCCTCACAGGTACCCATTTACTCCTGGGTGAAGAGAAGCAACATGTGACAAAGCGTCTTACCCAAGGACATATGCACCACTAGCCCATGGCTGGATTCGAACTCACAATCTGAAGATTGAACACAAGACCTTGAGTCCGACACACACAAGACTACTAGGCCACAGCACCCCCCCCCATAGGAAAGTACAGCCAAGACGCTTCAGGTCAATATAAGGCTTTCAGATATTATATTACAGTCTACATAGAAACAATATACAATAATGTACACACAGGAAGGCTAGTCATTAGTCAAGATATAACTGATGTGGCTTTGGTGGTTTCCATTTTTTGATAAGCTGATACAAACTGTCTTTATATAACACCTTAGTAGATCCTTGTCATTTGATTGGAGGATTGTATGTCACGTGATATTTGATAAATAGACCAATTCATGGCTTATGTCACAACCGTTGAAATTTGTTCCATCCATCGTGCATTTTTGGTGCCATCCGATTTGTACCATTGCACGCCAGGAGCCTTAATACGTGATTGGTCAAGCGGCGTTCCATTTATTTGTCACTGCGTGCGCGCGTACGCGTTGGTGTGCAACGCGCGTTACTGTAATAAGAGCATAAAGTTAGCCAAGATTTTTTTTGCTCGCTAACTCTTAAAATGTTATCCTCCAATCAAAATCAAATGACAAAGATCTACTTAGATGTTATATAAAACAAATAATGAATGTTTCACATTCGTAGAATGGTAAAAATAATTTCATTCGGTGACAGATGGACTGTTCCATTCCACTCGGCTTCGCCTCGTGAAATGGAACAGTCCATCTGTCACCTCATGAAATTATTTTTACCATTCCACTCATAAACATTCATTATTTGTATACTGTAAAACATGGTTTTTGTTTTTATAGAGACTATTGCTTGCTTTTCAAGTTTGAATAGCGCTCCGCACTAATGACGTCACAAAATCCCCGGATGTCAGACAAACATTGTCTCACACGTAGTGTACATGCACACGCACACCCACGCACCCATGCATGGTTGCAATGTTTGTCTGAGGTCCGTTGCTATTTTTAGCGTAACTGCGGAGCGCTATTTGATTAGAGATCAAAGATATACCATCAAATGCAAATTCCTGAATGGAATGCAAGGACTCATAACAGATGGTTGACTTAACACAAGTAAAAAAACTGCTGCAAACTGCTCATCAGCTGAAAATATATCAAATGCTTAGAGTTAGGAGGGCCCGACGCGTTCCGATCCTAGCAGGATCTTTCTCAAAGGCTAAAGATTGTAGGCTTCATAGAGCCTGGTTGCATTCTTGACATCATGGTGTACGTTTACTTTTCTATACAAATTTACTACTAAAGCATTATAAGTGTGCAAGTATGTGTTGCTGTCTAGTTCACAATACACTGTAATTATAGGTCAAGACACACAGCCATGCTTCTGCATGCATGGATCATAGGTGGTTTACATACATGTATTCTAATGCAAGTTAACTAGAAAAAGCCCACCCCTGGCCCAATTTCTGGTTAATGAGGAAATCCTTGGCCTTCAATACATACCTGCATGTACTATGTACAATTGATTAGGTTCATAGTGCTCTGTTCATCTGTTTACACTCCCACCCCACAACAAATAAAATAAAGACAAATAATGGCAGTTATTGCAATATGTCTAAAATGTTTCTAAGCCATCACAATAAGCACTACTGAAAACCACCAAAGCCAACCTCAGATTAATGAATGAATGAACTACCTGCTGTGACCACTCTACATCTGAGTCATGAGCGAGTATCTGAATCACTCTATGGTCAGTTGTTGTTATGATGATCAGACACAGAGATGAAGGATGAAGGAATGTATACATGCAGATATACAGTGTGATGCCATGTGCTCTCATCATTACATATGCTGAGCTATTGCAACTTCTTCAAGATACCTGGGCAAGGAAAAACAACATCAACACGTTATTAAACTGGTTAACCTATTAAGACAAGTGCTATGAAATGAACATCTGGATTCACGAGGGCCCGGCCATTTTCCTTCCTGATTGTTGTAGAATGATCTTGAGGCAGAACATGAGGTAAAATGACAACCTACAGGGTTGGTTTGGGATGATTGCTTACAGTGTAGGTTATCACTGACATGGATCATTGCAACTACTGATAACTTACGTTTGTGAGTTGTGTAACGTTGTACCACCAAGGATAACTCTAACTCCTGGAGTGGATTTATTGATGTTATGTACGGCAAGGGCTTCTTCATATGTTATTCCACCGATCATGAAGACAATGATATCCTGGGGCCTGTTTGACACACAAGTGAAATCGAAAATATCAGTTGACTGACAATGACAAGAACACAATTATGCATCATATCTGAAACTGGATAATAACAAATGTATTAGATTCTAGTTTAAGGTTGGCAGAATTTGTTAAACTCATTCTTGAAAATAACCTGTCTCCCTAATATGCAATTTAGAAAAATTATTTACGCCTAATTTATCAATCATTCACATGTAACAAATAAATATACCATGACTGCATAACTGGGACTGCAACAATGAATCCAAATATGATAAGTGGCATGCGTTGTGTGTTTAATTGATCCAAATGCAACCAAGACAGTGGGGGAGATGGAGTTCCCGGAAATAAGGCAATAGGGGTAGACATGCAAGTTCTTTCATGTGGTTCCATTATTTATTTATAGTTCTTCCACTATCAAATTAGCGACAGTCAGTATTTTTGGCCATCATCACAGGGCAAAGATTCTGATGTACACTGATAGCGATGCTACATGTAAGACTGATAGTGATAAATGTTCATCACTAGTATGTACTCGATGTGGGCTCAAAAGTTGGAATGAGACTCATGGTCTAATCATTTTGGTAGGGTGATGTATTGGGGCAGTGGCCGGCAGGAATTCCATGGAGGTGACAATGGAAAGGAACCAAGCAGAGCAGGGGAATACAGGACAGAGATAAAGGAGGGGATGAATATGTATGAAGGGAATAATAGGTAGAGAGGAGTGGAATGGGGAGATCACCAGGGACAAAGGGCTAATAGAGGGCTAGGTGATAAAATGATACAAGTTGACTGGTCACACAAGGATGGACCTGTGTGTGTAATACATGTACATGACAGAATACCATTGTATACTGCAATGTAATGTGACTATGAAATACCCAATGATGTGAGAAATATTTAGATACCTGTCCTTGAGTTGATTTGGTCCCAGGTATGGATAGCTTCCTTCCTTCAATTTGCCTTTGATTAATTGATCTAATGTCTCCTGTAGTAATGGTGTATGCTGAGTGTAGATATTCTCAACTCCCTGTAACAAAGGTATATTGTAAGGCATTACTCAAAATGTACATAGTAAGAAACAGAAATATCCAATGCAAACAGTGTAACAATGAAGTGCTCCTTTATTAACCACTTATCAACAAAGTTCAAGATACAATGATGCAAATCACACCTTCATTTTTCACAAAATAATTGATGCTGGCGTTTTTCAATCATGTTGAAAAATATATAGTATAGATTATGTACATGTCATTTACATGTTAATGGTAGTATCATACTTTGGTAAGAGACCAAAACAGAAATGTTCACATATTTACGTATAACTTACAGGGTATGAAGATGGTGGTGGTAGAAACATACAGTTAACATTTTTCTGCCTGAAATTGTGTATTTTTCCAGAAATTAGTAAAACAATGACCAAAAATCTTTTTGATCTTTTAAAGGGATTGCATACGTTTGGTTATTTGAGCCTAATGTTTGTTTCAAACCACTACAATTGTTTATATATACCATAAAACTAACCTGTGAAAGTTTCAATTCAAAAGGTGGTAGCATTTTTGATATTTTGGCGACAAACTAGAGCGGTTATTGCACGCCAGAGAACAGTAAGTCAATAGCTGAGAAGCGTTACGGCCATAACGCTTCTCAGATTAATAATTTTTGGAGATAAAAAGTGACATATTTTTCCATATAAACCGCGGTACTTCGAATTGAACGTTTCTCAATATGCATTATACTATCCAAAGCAGCTGTACTTCTCACCAAGTAAGTTTTTATTGCCATAAATTTTCAGAGTCATTCCCAAACGTATGCAATGCCTTTAAAAGATAAAAAAATAAAAGAGAAAAGACTTAAGAAATACTGTGGCTGTTTTTCACTGTTTTTCTCAAAAGGTGGACACCATAAGGGACTGAAATTTTCACAGATGACTGTTAGTGGATCTGTCTTGACATTTTAGCCCAGGAATCTGTATTTCATTGATAAAAACCAACATATGATACCACCTTTAAGCAAATGGCAAATAAAATGCAGAAACCTTCTTTATTTCAAAATTACATCAGTTAAGGTAAACTGCATGATTGTTACCTTCAGTCCTTTGAAGAACCTCCGTGTTCTCGAGATGGGATTGTTCTGTCCAAACAGGTCAGTTCCTCTGGTCTTTTCACTTCCAAATTCTACCACAGCTCTCACCAACTAAATATGTAATATTTAAAAAATATTAACAAATGTCAAAAATTACAATGTACAGGTTCATTCTACAAAGTTGGGGCAGGATTTGTATAGTTGTCAATGAAGCATCAGCAAATGTACACCATAAACAAAGGTAGGTTAGCGGTGACACCATGCAATCTCTTCTATGACAGTGTGTGGTTCTGAGAAGAACCAGTTGTATTATCTTGACGTTCTGAACAGTGTGCTCTGTTCATCCTCAGGAGAGAAACAAACAGCAAGAGGATGACCAGAGCACACTGTTCCGAATGTTGAGATAATACTAAAATTATATGGTGTCACCGCAAACCTACCTTCTTTTAGTACTTCCACCATGCATAGCTTCAAGTCTTAACAGTATACCATTTTATAATGCATCATAGAGATCCTTAATTAATACTGCTGTATTTCCTTCCTAATGAACCACTTGATGACGTGGAGGACAGGAAATCAGCGTCCACGTCGCGTCCTCTGGTAACTGCATTCGCAGGCTAATGATTTCTCCAGTCAAACAACAACAACAACAACAACAACACCAACGACAACAATGATTTCACCAGATGAACAACAACAATCTAGTCAACCCCCTCCCTCGTCCAAACATGCGCCCTTATCAGGGCAGGCGGCCCCGATCGTCATAGGGCGAGGTATAGGCCGAGGCATTGCCATTCTCCAAATCAACGTTGAAGGCATCTCTAAAGCGAAAACCGAAATAATTTCGCACCTAGCGACTGAGAACGAAGCAACCGTCATCGTGCTCCAAGAGACTCACGCCACTTCATCTGAAGTGCTCCAAGTAGCTGGGTACGATCTCGCCGCATACAACATCAGCGGTGTGCATGGAATCGCTACGTTTGTCACCAGCTCGGCCTCATGGCAGGACATAGCAATTGCGCCACTCGCGGGTGAGATCGAGTGGGCCACTACACAAGTGGAAGGTGTTACAATCACGAACGTGTACAAACCCCCAGGTACCAGCCTCAATGCCGATGATCTGCCTCGTTACCCGCAGCCGTGTATCTACACCGGAGACTTTAACTGTCACAGCACCACATGGGGTTATAGCTCCACCAACCCCGATGGTGCGGCACTCGAAGACTGGGCATCCATGTCTGACCTGTCTTTGGTCCATGACCCGAAACAACCGGGTAGCTTTCATTCAGCACGCTGGGGGACAACAACCAACCCCGACCTGGCCTTCGCAAACCTCGGCCTGCACACCATCAATCGGCGAGTCCTCGACCAGTTCCCTAAGTCACAACATCGACCATCCATCACTGAGTCCTCAGCGGCCATCAAGACGGTTCCAACACGCCCGGTCAAGAGATGGAACTTCCGGAAGGCAGACTGGGACAGTTTCACAGATAATCTGAACTTAGCTGCCAACCAGCTGCCCAGTCCAGCTTCTGACCCGGACTCTGCGTACAGTGCGTGGTGTTCTGCGATCCTGGCAGCCGCGAAGAAGACCATCCCCCGGGGATGCCGAGCTGGCCTGATCCCTACGTGGGACGATGAATGCCAACAACTGTACGACCACTTCATAAGTGCAGCTCCCGGTGTCGAAGCGAATGAGCGTGCGGTGACCCTGACCAAAGCTCTCGACGAGAAACGTCGCAGTCGATGGGAGACCAGCACTGAGAACATCGACTTCAGCCACTCGAGCCGTATTGCATGGCAGTCTTTCAACCGCCTCACCGGTCGCGCAAAAAAGACCCAGCCCTGCTCAGTGAGTGCCAATGCCATCGCCTCCAAGCTCATCGCGAACGGCCGCCATACCAACGTGGACAAGCAAGTCAGCCGGGACGTGAATGCAGGGATCGCGCGCCTGAGAGCTAGTGCCACTGCAGCCCTAGGTGCGCTTTCGGAACCCTTCTCAGCAGAGGAAATGTCAGCTGCTGTTAAATTCATCAAACCTGGCAAAGCACAGGGCCCCGACAAGATCGCCCCAGAGTTCATCACTCACTGTGGGTCGCACATGCTCACCTGGCTGAGAGTCTTCTTCTGCCAATGTATGTCCTCCCTCCGTCTTCCGAAGATCTGGCGCAGGTCGGAAATCATTGCGATCCTGAAACCGAAGAAGCCAGCTGACGACGCCAAGAGCTACCGCCCAATCTCGCTCCTCTGCGTGCCGCTAAAACTCCTCGAGCGGCTGTTGTTAGCACGCCTCGAGCCTGTGATTGACCCACAGCTTCCTCCGCAGCAAGCCGGTTTCCGCCATGGACGCTCCACCACCGACCAAGTGACTCTCCTGACCGATGACATCGAGGCAGGTTTCGAAGCAAAGCACAAGGTCGGCGTGGTCCTGGTGGACCTGACCGCGGCCTATGACACGGTTTGGCTGCGTGGACTCCACCTCAAGCTGTTGCGCATGGTCCCTGATGTCCACATGGTCTCTTTCGTGATGGAGCTCCTCACAAACCGCAGCTTCAAGTTGAAAACTAGCGATGGCCAGGTGAGCGGCCTGAGACGCCTCCGCAATGGCGTGCCTCAAGGTTCCACTCTCTCTCCCACTCTCTTCAACATCTACATTAGTGAGTTAGTAACATCCCGCAGACCACATCCATGCAGTACGGTTACGCTGACGATCTGGCCCTACTCGCTGCGGATGACACCTGGGAGAAGGTTGAGGAGACACTCAACCACGACATGCAGGCTATAACCAACTATCTGCAGAAATGGCGCCTCATACTTAGCATGGCCAAGACCACCTCCACGGCATTCCATTTGAACAATCGAGACAGCCAACGCCAACTGGCTATCAGTGTGAACGGCACTATGCTGCCCAACTGCAACCATCCAGTCTACCTTGGTGTCACCCTGGACCGCACATTGACCTACAAACACCACATCGAAGCTCTCCGCCGTAAGGTCAACGTGAGGAACGGCCTCCTTCGCTGTCTGGCAGGCTCAACGTGGGGTGCGTACACCTCTACCCTTCGGACTGGAGCACTAGCCCTCGTGTACAGTGCCGCCGAGTATGCATCACCCGTGTGGTCTCGCAGCACCCATACAAGGAAGCTGGACGTAAGCCTGAATGACACAATGCGCATCGTTACCGGCTGCCTGCGCCAAACTGAGACGACGTTCCTTCCCGTCCTCGCTGGAATCGTGCCACCTGACATCCGGCGCGAGTCGAAGGTTGCCCGCATCACGAACTTGGCGATGGACAACCCGAGTCACCTCCTCCACGAGCGGGTCTTTGGCGCTGTCACTCACGCCAATGAACAACGTCTCAAGTCACGTCGACCTTTCTCCCGACACGCTGCCCATCTCGTTGCAAATAACTATGATCCACCCAAGACGTGGAACGACCGTATTGATGCTGGTCCACCTCTCATTCGATCTGCCTGTCCCCCGCCCAGCCCGTCGCTGCCACCTGGTGCTGACCTACCGCGTAAGCAGTGGGTGCGACTCAACCGTCTTCGTTCCGGCACTGCTCGCGTCGGTGAGACCCTCCAACGCTGGGGCATGCAAGAAGCAGCTTCATGTCCATGTGGCCACCCGACCCAGACCGTGGAGCATGTGGTGACTGACTGCGTCTTGCTCAAGTCGCCCGGGGACCTCACTGCTCTATGCTGTCCGAACGCCGAAATGAGATCCTGGCTCAGCAATCTGCCCATTGAACTTTGATTTCTGATGATTTGACTTTTGTTATCGTTGCTGTTTGACAAACGCTTATATATATATATATATATATACTTGATGACGTTAATATCTAAAAATTGCCACCAGTATGTAAATGAGCAAAATGAACATATTATGTACACATGCCGCTGGGGACTACAGTGATGCATGTAGTTTCAGATACCAGCTGTTAAAAGCAAACATGTGATCACCTGTCAACCAATCAAAATGACAGATTTTCCAAGATTTCTAAGTAGTTCAGAATTTGATTGATAAATCAATCAATCAATCAATCAATTGCTTACCCTTTTGTTTCGTTCAGTGACTCCTCTCTTTGTTAATGCACCCAGTAATGTCATGAAGTCATTGTTACTATGTCGCTCATATCGTAGTCCATATAAAGCAACCAGGCAGCAAGCATCTAACTCTTTGACTCTGTCACTCATGACCAAACCACGCACTTTCTGTTCAGAAAAATAATAAATGTCATTAAATCACAAAACAATAGCTACAATAGTTCATGCTGACATTGTTTTAAAGAAGTTGAAACTAATTGTGAAATTTTTTTATACCAAGACCGTTTCTGGAAATGATTTTGGATCGACTTTGAGCATGAAAATGACAAAAGAAAACAAACTTACAACAGTTTCCACTGCACTTCCAACATTAAGAAATACATTGTGGACAGTAAGACTACTCAGGCAATAGAAGAATTTGTTATGAAAATACTGACCAATCAACCGAAGCGTTGTATAAAGATGATTATTTACTTCAATGGGCGCGCATGCTCACAATTGCGTGCATGTGCGCTGTTGACTTGAAGACCGGTTCTCAAAAGTCCCCCATTGCTACACATAAGTGGTATTCCTTAGTATAGTATGTGTTTGAGTGATCAATAACATAGTTCCCAAATATGAAAGGCAACTGGACTAATGACCACAAAAAACACTGAAGTACCCACAGTTAGGATTAACTAAAAATGCAGTTATTTTAAAAAGATAGGAAAAGAAAGACCAAGGTTTGCATACCTTGAGTGCTTCATTGTGATCATTCTGGCAGGCTAGTTCCTGTTGTACTTCTGATACTTCCAGTAGATTCTGCAATCCTACTAATCTTGATAGCTCACCAACTACTGTTACATGTTTGGCAACTGTACCAGACATCTTCTTGAACTGTGGATAGTTCTCAACAAATGCCTGTAGGTTCAAATGAAAAAATTCCTTCCGTTCAAACTAACTGACTTTTTGAAAGGTGATTGCACAAAATGTATGGATACTTCCAACACACAATATATGCCCATTGGTCCTACTCCACCCAATGTCTTCATAAACCCCATGATGATTGAGCATAGCACATTAATGAGTATTTATGTCATGTACATGTATGTAAGTATTGAGAGTCTTGCTCAATAATCCATTAAGGAGTCCATATTCTGGAGACTCATCCATCACATACAAGTCACATACTGACCACCAATTACTGACAACCATGTAAATCCCACAACTGCATTATTCAATACTGGGTACATTCAGACAGCATTTTAAATTCGCTAAAACCACTGCTTCATCCTGATCGCTTTTAACAATTTGTGTCTGGAGGCTCTAAAACAGATTTACATTTAAAACTGATTGGTTTGGAAGGAAGGTTTACAGCTTAAAACCGATCGAGTTTACTGGACAGAATAATTTTCCGACATCCGGTTTCAATGCAGTGAAGCCTGACAGAGGTTATGTAACCCGTATTGTGGCGCGCTGGTTTATATTCCGCACACAGCAATCCGCGCATGCTTTATATAACTGGAAGCATGTACGGGTCAACCGTCAAGGCACAGTGCATGATATCTTAAAACCGAAAATAAAATTTATCGGTTTTAACTACAGTAAAATGCTGTATGAACGCAACATAGTTTTAACATAACGACTTACCCCCCATGGTTGCCGGGCGGTTTAACTCAATTGGTTTGAAATAAAAGGCTGTCTGAACGCACCCACTATCACTTACTTACAGAATATTACACCCCAAGCCAACAAGCTTGGGTAGTGAGATAATCATCTGCACTAATATATGAGAATATGAGTTCAAATTCCATGCTAGCACAACTCTGTATTATGTCACAGCTTCCATGGCAACGCGTAATGATGCCCCTTGAATTGTCATGATATTGTTCAAAATTACCAAATTGTCATTGAAATGGAATATTACCCCTTTTTCTGCATATCTTTTATCTAACACATGTTGAATAGCACAGTGAGTATGGTTTACCAGGCAGCTTTGAAAACTTATTTTATAGCAGTGATCTTGTTGTCTACACTAACTGACATTTAACATCACAGACACAACCTATTGTCAATGTCTCCTAAAATCTAACTTACCTTCATATCTGAGATGGATTCTATCTTCTTAGTACTTTGACTTTTCGTTTGGAATTCTTCCATGAGTTCTTTGATTCGAGCTCCAATTTCACCGAAATTATTGTACAGATTCTGAAAACAAATGTCAAAACAGCCAGGAGGCAAATTATATATATGAACACCATGTCTGGAGAAAGACATGGCTTTGTCTTTTCTATTATCCATGTACTGTAACACACTCCCATAGAATAAGCACGCATATGTCTGTCTGAGGACAATTTTGAACAAAAGAAATCTGTTCAAGTATAAAAATGGTTTCATAGTGATGCCTTTATCCTCCTGTTCTGGATCCTGTATGCTAATAAAATACAGATATCAAAATGCTCATTGGTTATTTATTACTTCAATTTTGAAACATCAAAATAGGTTTGACAGGTCACAACAAAAACTGTCTTTAACTTCATATACACCAAAGTGTTGCTTTAAAGGTAGTAGTATCATACTTTGGTAAGAAACCAAAACAGAAATGTTCACAGATTTACGTATAACTTATTTACAGGGTATAAAGATTGTGCTGGTAGAAACCTACCGTTGAAATATTTTCGCCTGAAATGGTGTATTTATCCAGAAATGAGTAAAACAATGATTTTTGATCTTTTAAAAGATCAAAAATAAAAGAGAAAAGTCTTAAGAAATACTGCGGCCGTTTTTCACGATTTTCTCAAAAAGACTGAGTGGTCACCCTATGGGACTGAAATTTTCACAAATGACTGTGACTGTATCTTCCTTGATGTTTTTGCCCATGAATCTGAACTTCTTTGACAAAAACCAAAGTATGATACTACCTTTAAACACATTATGAACATGTAGATGCCAATTTCTAGAGAGGGGCATATACTGGACAAATTTTTAACTTTGCATGTGCAAAAAAAAATAAAGCAATGAAACTTGCGCATAGTGTTATTTTAATGAACATGATGGATGTGTGATTTCAGGGATAGGTTAGCTTTAGCTTAGGACTTTCATATGTCATCGGTAAATCTATAAAATCAGCTTTTCAGATTTTGAATTACTAGGTTCCTCCAAACGTTGATTGAAACTTTCACAACCTGTGTGTACAATATTTACAACAAAAGTATTAAGTGAGTAACAATAATATTAATCAAACATGTCAAATGGACTGTTGAATGGTAGGATGTTTACATACCGCGGCATAGAATTCATCTTGCTCTGCTGAGAGTACCACTTCCTGGAGATCCCTGGAGATGCCAGGAACTTTAGATAAATCAATGCGATTATTACGAATCCCAAGCAACTCATGAACCATAGCCTGGTATGTCCACTGCAAAAAACAAGCACATTATACATTCAATCACAACTGGATACACACAATGACCAACCAATAGAACCATATAATCATATAGTACCATCACCACAGTGACCATCTTCATACCCTGTAAGTTATAGGTAAATCTGTTCAGATTTCTGTTTCTGTATGCTACCAAAGTATGCTACTACCTTTAAGAGCAAAGCAAAACGGTCCATATCTGACTCTGGGGCTTGTTCAATCCAAATTTATGTAATTGATATAGAGTGTTATTCATGCATAGGAATGCTTGCCATACTTAATGTACAAGGTAATATGAAACATCAACATCTTGTCTGACCCTTGCACCAGGATGCCTTATTGAGGTCAATGACCTCTGATACATATATCTGATATATGTCATTACCTGATGAAGGAGTGGAGTAACAGCATCACTACGACGATCTACAATCAGCAACAGAGGAGGAACATCTGTCCTTCTGAAGTCAAATAATCCTGCATCTTTGGATATCACTTGCTAGGAACAAACACAATAAGGTACACCTCCATCATTATTACACAAATTATGAAATGGCATAACACAAGCAACAAAAAATGGCATAATTGTAAACTGTACTCAGGCATTCGAACATGTCAGCTTACAGTGTATGTACACACATATACATGGGTTCCAAAATACCACTATCAAAGTTAAAGTAATTCAAATACCAAATACATATCCAAAGGCATGTGATATCTTTCAGGCAGTCACAGTGCAGTCACTCTACCTGAATTCTACCTCAACATCACCTAGCACTTCGGACTTACTTGAGATTGCACCTGCCACCGGTATTTCAACGTCATACTTGAGAGAGCTCATTGTTAAAAGCAAGGAGCATGCCCTTTATAAGGCCACCCCACTACCCATGCATCAGTGCATTTTTTGTGACAGGTATCATCAACATGTCTTTGGAGCCCAGCCTACTCGATTTACTAAGTATCCCCTCGGACAGCGAGGCTATGATGTCGCAGCTTGACCCGGGCGCGGGTCCCTCGGGCTCCGTTGCTGACAGCAATCTGCCAGCGACTGGTTCTTCGGGTAAACCAAAACAGAAAAGAACCGCAAAAGCAACCAATGTTGTTCGCCCAGAAGAATTCTCGGATATGCAAGAGAAAATGGGATCAATCGCCGAGGCCCTACAGACACTGCAGTCTACAGTGCTGTCTGCCATGGATGGCAGACCAGTCAAACGTCAGAAAACTGATGAGACTGTCTCGTCTAGTGACGAGTCTATCACTACAGCCACGGCGATTGTCCAGCTACTTCGGCCATCAGAGCAAGCCGAAGCAGGTTCATCTGCAGGAGTCCTTGACGCCATTGAGCAGCTTTACTGCGAGGACGATTTGGGCGAGAAAGTGGACGATAAGCTCGCGTCACTGGTGACCAAAGTGGTCCGTAATAAACCGTCAGACACGAAAATGACGGATAAGCTCAATAGCTTTAAACGCCCATCCAACATTCAGGGACTTGAATGTACTCGGGTTAACCCCGAGATCTGGAGTACTTTGCAACCAAAAAGCTTAATTTGCGTCGTCGTGAATGCATTAAGCCTGACCTCAACCAACAATTCGCCAGTCTCTGTTCTGCACAAACCCCCGTAACTGGGCTATTGTTCGGAGACAACCTGTCACAGCAATGCAAAGACATACAGGAGACGAATAAATTGGGCCAAAAATTTGGCAAGCGTGCAGGGTCTTTCTCCAACCCGAACAGGGTCATGGAAAGCAGCGCTATAGACGAGGTGGGCAGTCGACCCGCCAATCGGGTCAGTCGGGTTATTTAAACTCCTCGCGCCCCAGAAACTGGCAGAGGAAGAAACCCTCAGACGGGCAACGCCCGGCTTCGACCAAGTAGAATCCAAGAACCTATCGGTAAGTAAACAAGAATACGGTTTAACTGGTCCTAATCATATGGCAGAGGTTTTCCAGGTAGGTAGACTGGCACACTTTGTCGCCAAATGGCGTACAGTCACGTCTGATGAATGGGTTTTGGACACTGTCCAGCATTACCATAGTGAATTTGCCCAATGGCCTTTTCAAACACACGTTCCTAAAGGGATACGGTTTTCCGATATGGAATCTGCCCTGATAACCCAAGAGGTTGAAATAATGCTCCAAAAGGGAGCTATTGTTGAGACATCCCACACAGATGGGCAATTTCTGTTCAACATTTTTCTGAGACCTAAAAAAGACGGGTCCTTCCGCCCCATCATAAATCTACGGGGTTTGAATGCGTTCGTGGCTTATCCAGGCGCGGTTCTAGAGTCAAAATTTTGGGGGGGCTAGAAGAGCCATTATTTTTGGGGGGGCTAGAAGACCCAATATTTTGGGTTCTTCTAACACTCGCTTCTGCTATGTCTTATTAGGGGTCGAAAAACATGCACATTATAGCCCACATAACGCGTTTTTTATGTAATTGGCGCTTAATAACTGAAAAAATCCAGTATTTTCAAGATTTTTTTTTTTCACTTTCATTTTTTTGGGGGGGCTAGACGAAATTTTTGGGGGGCTACAGCCCCCCCTAGCCCCCCCGTAGAACCGCGCCTGGGCTTATCACCATTTCAAAATGGAGACCATTCGTAACGCCTTACAATTAATACGGCCTAATGATTACATGGCCTCTATTGATTTGAAGGATGCATACTTTGCTATCCCTATCGCCAAAGAGCACAGAAAATTCCTGCGCTTTATATGGCAAGACAAAGTGTACGAGTTTACATGCCTGCCTTTTGGTTTAGCGTGTGCCCCTCGGGTTTTCACCAAAGGGATGAAACCTTTAATAGCTTCACTGAGGCAATTGGGCCATGAATCATGTGATTATACATAGATGACTCGTTACTTCTAGGGCGAACAGCCCAAGAATGCATTGAGAATATTCAGGGAAGAATTACTCTTGCTCAAAACCTTGGGTTTACGGTCAATACCAAGAAATCAGTCTTGACACCCACACAAAATATTGTGTTTCTGGGATTTAACTTAAATTCTGTTACAATGACTGTCTCAATACCTTCAACAAAAGTTGAATATGCTGTTAAGACAATTCAGAAACTTATTGAGACAAAATCACCGAAAATTTGGAATGTTGCTAGCATTGTTGGCCTCTTGGTTTCATGCGAACTTGCTGTACCACATGGCCCCATGTATAGACATGCAGTAGAGAAAGAGAAAAATTCAATGCTAGCTGAGAATGGTGGCAATTTTGATGCCAATATGGTTCTGTCTGAACAGGCCATTTGTGACTTACGTTGGTGGTTAAAAACCCTACCAACATCTGCGGCCCCAATGCACAGGCAAACGCCTGATTATGTAATATAAACTGATGCCTCAATGGAAGGCTGGGGTGCTTACTGTAATGACCGCACAACTGGAAGACAATGGTCCCGCCAGGAAGCCAAACACCACATTAATTACCTTGAGCTAAAGGCATGCTTTTTGGCCCTAAAGTCATTCTTTACGGGCAACAATGGCACTCAAATCCATCTGAAATCAGACAATACCACAGCAGTAGCCTATCTTAAACACTTCGGTGGCTCAAAATCAGATTCACTGAACTCCCTAACTAGGGAAATTTGGTCATGGTGTATACACCGTAATATTTGGCTTACGGTATCCCATCTCCCGGGGTCCAAAAACACCCGAGCCGACTATGCGTCTCGACATTTCGGAGACGATTTGGAATGGCGACTTGACTCTTGTGTTTTTCAGAGAATAACTAAATGGTTCTTATGCCAGATGTTGATTTATTCGCATCTCGGCTTAATCACCAAGTGAGTTCATATGTGTCTTGGCGGCCAGACCCAGGTTCTGTACACATAGATGCGTTTACCCTAGACTGGTCTGGGTTTACATGTTTCTATGCCTTCCCGCCGTTTTGTCTTATTGACAGGGTGCTGACAAAAGTTGAGCACGATGGTGCTAAAGGTATTCTAATCGCACCTTTGTGGCATACCCAACCGTGGTTCCCTAAAATGCTAAAACTTCTTGTGAGGAAGCCTTGCATTTTGCCTGCTCGTCATGACCTACTTTCCCTTCCTTTTTCAGACAGACTCCACCCTTTAAGGGATCGCCTTCGGCTGATTGTCTGCCTCTTATCGGGGAAACACTCCGAAAACAAGGAGTTTCAAGGGAAGCTTCCCAGATCATCCTTTCATCCTGGAGAACCTCTACCAGGAAGTGCTACAGATCAGCGATACAGAAATGGATTCATTTCTGTAGTAAGACAGGGACTGATCCAGTTCGACCAGATGTAATCTCTGTCGTCAACTTTCTGGCTGAAGAATTTCACAAAGGAAATTGCTACAGCAATCTCAATACACTGCGAAGTGCCATATCAGCAGTTACTCTACCAATAGAGGGCGTGACCATGGGCTCACAACCGCTAGTCAAAAGACTGTTGGCAGGTATATTTAACCTCAGACCACCGGCACCTCGGTGCTCGCACACCTGGGATGTGGACGATGTGCTACGTTTCCTCAAGACCCTTGGGTCCAACGAGGATCTTTCTATGAAAGACTTAACCATGAAATTGGTCATGTTGATTGCTTTGGTGTCAGGGCAGCGTTGTCAATCACTTTCATTAATCAATTTAGATTATTCTGACGTCACCACCACTGGTGTCACGTTTACAATTGACAAACTCACCAAAACCAGCAAAGCGGGCAAGCCCCGCACTAGCATATCCCTGACATCATACTCACATGACAATGTACTTTGTGTTGTAAATTGCTTAAGAGCATATCTGGAAAGAACAAGAGCCGTAAGAGGTAACAATAGAAGATTGTTTCTAAGTTATGTTCCACCACTCAAGGCTATTGGTGCTGAAACTATAGGCCGCTGGATTAAAGGTACTTTGAAGGCAGCAGGTGTCAATACTGATTGTTTTACTGCTCACAGTACTAGATCTGCATCATGCAGTAAGGCATATATGCACAAGGTGCCACTAGATGCAATTATGAGAACAGCCAGTTGGTCTAATAGTTCAACTTTTGCTAAATATTATAATAAATGCATCGTTGATAACTGTGTGTTTGCTAATGCCGTTCTGAATACGAATTAAGCCTTATTTGATTTGTATGAGTGCTTGTGTGCAAACTGACACATGGCTTTATTTTCCAAGATTTAATTCTACTGTGTAGATAACAGTATAGCGAAGTCGCAAATGGAAGTTGCGGGAAACGCAAGATCATGAAATATGAGTTCTATGTGTTGATATTAATAAAGTTCACTGTGAGAATACAGTGAGTATGCAAAGATGAATTTCTTTTTCATGTATGAATGGTATGAATGGTATGAATGACGTACACATGTACTTAACATGCCTTCGGAAGGGTTTTTTTGCAGTCTAAGGGGCTCTAAACATCTCAAGTAAGTCCGAAGTGCTAGGTGATGTCGAGGTAGAAATTAAAAATTAAACGAAATGAAATTGAAGTTTAATTATGATTCTACCGAGACATCACTAGCACTGAAGGACTTACGTCTCCCCCCCCCCTTTACATGGTTTTTCATTGAGGTTATGACTGGTACCCTCCCTTTGGTTGACTGCAAACACCTCTCTATGCACAAAAAATACACTGATGCATGGGTAGTGGGGTGGCCTTATAAAGGGCATGCTCCTTGCTTTTAACAATGAGCTCTCTCAAGTGTGACGTTGAAATACCGGTGGCAGGTGCAATCTCAAGTAAGTCCTTCAGTGCTAGTGATGTCTCGGTAGAATCATAATTAAACTTCAATTTCATTTTGTTTTATTTTTAAAATATCCAGGAAGTAGATATTCATTTTGGGGCACAAGATAATACTATGCATTGCAAATTAGGCTTACCCTTCATCGACGTGGATGAGCACTGTATACTCAGTGGTGAATCGAATCCAATATTGGATTCGATTCCGTTATTGGATTCGATTCACCCTGCAGACCCTAGCTAGCTCAGTGGCCTAGCAGGTAAGGCATCTGCACTAGTAAGCAGGAGGTCGTGGGTTCGAATCCCACCTGAGCAAGCATGTAATTTTTTTTCACGTGCTCTCACAAGCACTGAGTATACAGTGCTCATCCACGTCGGTGAAGGGTAAGCCTAATTTGCATATTATCTATTTCCCCGACCAAAAATCATTTAATATTCATGCAGATTATACTACTCGCATTTTATTGTAGTTTCAAAAGCAATAATACACATAAAATTGAATAAATAACTGTCAGGCATACATGAAGTGATGACAACTACACCACCTATCCACTGAATAGCCCCCTCAACACATGTATGACCTGTAGGTTATATCAATACAGCAGCAAGGTGAGGTTCCATTCTCATTCCTGCTGGTTGGACAATGATTTGTATGGTGTACATGTACATTTCAACAAAACTTGTATCCCTAGACTCTACTTGATGAGCGCACACTTATATTCTTATTTAGATCAAAATGAAATAAACTTAAGCTGGCACTTGTAGGAATATAAAGCAAGAGTCAGAATAAAGTTTAACAGTAAAGTACCATTTTGCTGATACTGTGTACACATGATCATACAAATTAATCCTCAATAGTAAAGCTACTAACCTTGACATTTTCAGCCAGACGTTTGGATAATTCTGATGAGTTTTGGTAGCGGATCATGGGGCACTTCTTGAGTGAAAGGAGCACCGCAGTCAATCCAGCACATATTCTATTCAGCACACCATTGTTCCACACACTACCCTATATGACATGTAGGCACATGAAAAGGCAGAATTACTACCGGTAGTTTGCTACTTTGCTATCCAGCCACAATATAAAGTAAATAGAAAAACAAATATTCCACTGACTCTATTAATTAATTATTATTACATTTATTATGCACCTTTTCTTTAAGTAACTAAGCTTACAAAGTTACTCTACCCTTATAAAGAGGATATAGTCCCATTCTTTCATCCATGAGGAATTTGTAACTAAATTAACCTTCTAATATAAGCTGAACAAATGAGTAACAGCCAACAAATCAATCATTAATGTGCATACACTGTAAATATATTAAATAGTAGGGCCATTTGATACATGCTTGGTCACCAAGTTTATGATTCTCAATCATATTACCTGCAGGTAACTGATATTCATGATTGGTGAACTGGAGGTTTGGAAATCTGTTCTCAAGATCAATCTTGATTGAACAAGGGTCTGTTCATATGGACACTAGTAGGTTATAATATAACTCAGCTGAGATTCACAATACCAGTATCTGTTATAGTCACTCAGTAAGTTTTGTTGGTACTGCTCCTGACCCCAACCCAACATATATTACATGTCAATTTGTAATTCAGGAGATAAACATGAATATAATACATACCCGTGAACAACCCACTATGTTGAAAGAGTAGATATGTGGACTGACTGCAATGAAGTCTCCATAAAACTCCTACAATTAAACACACGTACACTATTATCAGCACATTGAAAGGACTCTCACAACCAACCCTACGTGTATACTGGTCACTGTGCTCTCTTCAAAGGAAGATGCTAACCAGCCTCTTACTACCCTGCTGTATACTATTGGCATAATGCCCAACATGTCAGACTTACACAGCCCACATTTGTACAAATACAGGACTTTGGCAACCCTGGTCATTTACAGGTTTAAACATGTTAAAATACTGTTAATCTGTCACTATTGTACACACACAAATGACACATGGATAAAGACTAATTCAATATGGAAAAATATGTCAACAACACAAATATTACAACTTGCAATGGCAGTTAGCCACTAATGGCAGGCAAATTTACTGATAATAAACGAAAACAGAAAAATGATGTATTTAGCTTTGTCTATCGAGGAGGAAAGACATAATTTGACTTCATGTATGAGACATTAACTGACGCCTTGTGCATATTTGAAATAGAAACAACTTTCTGATCAAATAATGACACAGAGTGGTTACTGAATACAACAAAGTCTAGTACCTGGACTTCTCTAACAACCTCCTGTTCATCTGCTTCTGCTAACCTTTTCACATCACTTTTGCTGACCACATTGCTAAAATCTGAAAATTGATTTGAAAAAAAAAATTTGAAAAACGTGCTGCAAACTTCTCATTAACAAAACATTGACCTGTTTTATTCAAATTGCTCAGAGTTAATGCACACAAGATTGTTAAAAATAGTGAAGTCTCAGATATTTTTCCCGATTGTTCTTATATTAATGGCAACATTCCTATAGTCCTGAAAACACTGTGCATTCAAGCAATCTTTCATTCTTTCAGTTATCAGTTTATCATGTTTATATGGCATAGTCTTGTATCATTCCGTACTAGGTTGGCCAAGAATGTGTACTTTGCCCACATGTTCATGACATTTATTATTCTTCTTTATTAGGACTCAAAATGTACTTGTTAGAACTTCCTACAAATTAATAATTGATTAATGAAATACATGTGCAATTGTAACTAGATAATAGATTGTTACAGGTAGTCACATGTGACAAATCATGGCCCAACTTGGTATCATAGCCCTTTATGACTGAGATAAATCATAATGTAAAACACTTACAGATAAAGTAAACTCCATACTTGGGATTCTTCAGTTCATGACAAAGCACATCTATATTTTCCTGTGTGCAGATGGGAAGAAAATGATACATACAGAAAATCATTGATGCAAATACAGAAACCACAGAGAGACAAAGAGACAATGAACAAGGAATATCATTGATTACATTTACATGAACATGTGTGCTGAATGCCTGAAACATAGCAGCTATGGATCTATTCTTCATTATGAAAGTTCCATATTTGTTATATAAATGCACAAAATATGTGGATACTTCCAACACACAATACGCTCCTACGCTACCCCATGTCTTAATGATGAAGATATGGAGCATAGCATATAAGCTATTCATCAGTATTTATGTCGTGTATAAAGCATTGAGTTTCTTGCTATAGGAAACATTCATAAAAATTCAAGGAGTCCACATTCTGGAGACTCGACCATCACACACATGTACAAGTCACTTGGGCATTGTATTGTGCTGCATTTTCAAAGATGATACATGTATATCCACTTAATGTACTGTATTAGAGCACATGATTTACACATCACAGTGTAACAAACAATGGGAAGGCATTGCAGTTACTACTCTCCAAACAGACAAAGTTCATAACACACAGACTAAGGGTGTACCCAAAGCATACTAAACACAATAAATCTGTTTAATAGTATACATGGTATAAGAAGTAAAACCAAGGTGGCTAATTCAAGTTAATATTATGAATGGCTTGGCACCAGTGCTAAGATTTATATATTTGTTTAGCATGAACATCATACAGAATGTTGGTTACTTATTGCCTGGTGTGTGGTTTTTGTTTCTTTTGCAAAGGTAGACATTTTAGGTGTAAGGCCATACATGTTTCATACACGGGTTTACACTTCCAAAAAAGCGCATGCGTGAAAGTGCCTCGTTTCGAAGTCGCAATCAAAACTACCGAAGTGTAAACCCGTGTATCGTCTTCGACAATGGACGGGTTAACACTTTGAAAAGTGCGCATGCGTGGAAGTGCCTCGTTTCGAAGTCGCGATCAAAATCTAAGATGGCCGCCATGGTGTAAACCCGTGTATTACATGTCATGTACATGTAGACTGCACCTCTGCTGGCCATGTCATTTACATGTATTTATTTATGTAAATGTTTATTTACAGCAATTAATTTTTTTCTCGCTGCCTTTGAAAGTATCCCACTTGATCATCTTGCAACTGTAAACTATGACTGTCGGATTGTGACAGTTAATACAACACGCCATTTCTCCTACTTGTATCATACTACAATGGCATATATAGCAAATGTTTGCTACAACACAAACCTCAAGTGTTAACTACAAGTGTTGATCTACCTTTGTTGGTCTGATGAAACAGATGCATCGAAGATGTTTCATTGTTTCTCTTGAGCTGTTACTAAGAAGTTCAAAGAGATAAACCTCTTTCTGTAAAATCTCAGACTGTGCGTATACCATGCTCACGTAGCTTATCTGTAGAAGAAGGAAAGAAATGGGATTGCATGCATTACATGGTTGCTCTTATGGCTAAAATATCTTTTCAAATGGCCAGTTGTTGAATCATTCTTCATTCTTGGTATGGGCAGTGTGAGGTGGGGAGGGGCTGGATGGTAGGAAATGACTGACTCATTGACTCAAGACTAGAAACTGAGGGAAAAAAGCAAAATGTACATGTAGAAACACCCCAAAAATGCAGAGATTTTGATTGAGGTGTTTTCTTTGTTGAAGGAACAAGCACAATTAGCTTTAAATCACTCCCTGTTGGGTGACCCCACCATGATTATGATCTAGATGTACTGTACTATGTGTTTATAAAATTAAGTATTTTAAGGACTTTCCTCTACAGGTACGTAGCACAGGATTGGTAACATGCCCAAAACAGAAATGTTCACAGATTTACGTATAACTTTCAGGATATGAAAATGGTGCTGATAGAAACATACCATTAAAATATTTCTGCCTGAAATGGTGTATTTATCCAGAATTGTGTAAAATAAAGAACGCAAACTGTTTTGACAGTCTAAGATCAAAACCATTCTTTTGATCTTATATATATAAGATAATATTCTTTCGCTATTTTCTCGTGACTCAGATGTCTAATTGAGCTCAAATTTTCACAGGTTTCTCATTTCAAATACATGTTTGATCAGACAACGTGTGAGTGCTGTTCTGTGACCTTTATCAATCATGTACATGTATTATACCTTTAACAAAATGTCACTTTGGACTAGTGCTGGGCAAAAACTGGTAATTTCAAATCCGGTTTCTTATTGCAAAAATCAGGTTAACAGTTCACCTATGTAATCATGTGCAAGTGCAACGTGTGCGATTTATGGTATACATATCTTCTTCAATGTGATCGTCGCTTTCAGAATGCTTTTTACAATGTTAGTCCTTATTAGATCAACCATTTAGAACAAGTAAACAATGTTTCTTTAAAGGTACAATACATGATTGGTAAAGGTCACAAGACAGCACTCATACTTTGTCTGATCAAACATGTACCTGAAATAATAAACCTGTGAAAATTTGAGCTCAATTTGACATCTGAGTCACGAGAAATTAGCGAAAACCCGACTCGATTTTTCTAAAACATGAAGAATAGTTTACTTTACATGTATGTTTGTTCCAAAAATCATTCTGATGAACGATCTTTGGAAAAGACACTAAATCTTGATTTGCTTGAAAAACCAAGCATCTGATGAACCAAGATTTCCCATGGTGACTGTTTGCACTGTTTACGAACTGTTGAGTCCATTTTCTGTCTCAAACTCAATCATTTTGTTTAGGACTTGCAAATCCTTCATGTATATGCTCCCTTTAACATCACGTATTTGAAAAGCTTGTTTCTACTTGGCAAAATGGACAAAATAACTGACTGAAATTCTACAGCTTACACTTTTTGGGTTGTTGAGCATAAGCCAAAGGCTTGGCCCTTTTTTTTTAGAAACCACTTATTTCTGCTTGCAAAAATGGTCAGATGAAAGCAAACTATTGCTTATCCATGTTATCAGGCAAACATTATGTGTGTATACATACATTGATACATGCCTATGTACACAAGCATAGACAGATCAAAAACAATGAATAGTGGCCTCTGTCGTCGACCCCTCAACTCCTCAATTTATAGAAAAAGACATGTTGACAAATGAAATGACAATAATATTGTCATATTATGGCTGCAATGCAGTGATTACAGTTATTAAGCAGATAAAGCAGTGCCATTTCCGTGTCTCTCTCCATCATTGCAACATGATACATCAAGAAATTAAACAAACTATACATGCATACTGTGAATTGAAAAGTAGATCAAGAAAAGATCAAGCAGATACAAAAATTTGGAGGAATAAATTGGGGAAAAAAACACTAAGTAGGTTAAAGCGCACGTTCAGAATATACGCACGCGGTGACCACAGATCAGAGACCGACTATTTATTTTTCATTGCCTAATGAGTAATATAAACTTTAAAAGGCAGATGGACTGGAAACAGGAAACAAGGAAATGTAACATCAAAATTGCACAGTGCACACAGTTAAAAATTCACGTAGGAAATCTTACAAGTTACATGTATTGTGCAATTCTTTAATTTCACAGAGGAATCAAAATTGCACAGAATAAAATTCTGCGGTTTGCGCAAGTTTAACAGTAGTGCTCGGCTAGTAGTTGACCAACAATTCCCATTAGGCCCTAGGCCCTACTAGTACTAGTACTACAAGTACAACTATTGCATATTGAACTAGCAACTATTATAAGGCTGTGTCCCATTTAACTGGCTGCGACCGTGGCTGTGGCCGCGACGTCACAAATATCAACATGATAGTTCAGTTGTGTGTATGGATTCAAATCGTCCCGAGGGCGAGGAGGGTGCGTCTACGCAACCGAAGGCGCGGGCACGTCCCAATTCTTCTGGCTGAATCCAGTTCGAAGACGCAGTTGCAGCCACAGCCGTAGTCAGCGGCCGCAGCCAGTGAATTGGAACATGGCCCTAGGCCTAAGTAATATTAGTCAACTACAATTTTAGAACAATTTACATTAGTTCAGTACAGGCTACACTGACTAACCAGTAACGTTTATACACTAACGTTAGGCCTACAGCATAAACTTAAACTTGTTAAAGTAGGGCTCGCATTTTTAAAATAAAATTTCTCACGGTATCTTTATCCATAAGAAGCACTTTCATGCCTGGCCCACTGTCTTCGATCATCTTTGCCACATATTGCTTCACTGCAAGGATCACATTCATTTTAAGTGTAATTTAACGGGTAGATTTTACCCCTGTTCAATGCAAGTTACTGTTCTGACACGGCGATGAAACATTAATAATATTAATCTGATCGCCGTTTACCAGTCTTTCGTACTTGCACTTGCAGTATAAACGGAATTACTGAGGCGGAAATAAGACGACAGAATAGTCAAATACCCTTCACATCTGGCGCATTAATCACGTAATATAAGTCAGGGCTAAGACTAAGGTCTTGCATCCAGAATGCACATGCACAAATTATACGCATTCTAGACACCATTGTCAAGCACCAGTACCATGGCTTACAGTTTTTCATTTCCGTGCATGATACAGGGACGGTGGGAGGGTACGTATCTTCTTCAGTGAATCTTCACAACTGTCATTGTGCTGCTTTTCTCTCGAAGTTCAAGTCTTTTCTTTGAAAATATTGTCCGTCATTTACAGGGACACCAATTCCGCTATGTAAACGCGACGTCATGTGTTTTCACCCCCTTGGCTGAGTGGCAAAGTTCATTGACATTTGAGTAGCTATGGCGCACCAACTCACTCAAAAACGGCTGGAATATTGTCCTGACTCGATTCTTCTTACTGGGTCAATTGAGTTTATTTTAAAAAGGTTCTAAAACAGTCTTGATTCCAAGATTGTGAATTATAGATAATTTATCAACAATATCATGCATGACATATTTAATGGCAATTCGTTGTAAATTTGTCTTATTTTTGTCAAATAAAATTAAATCGAATTGTTTATCTTGATGCAAAATATTATCACAGCACTTTTCATAATATCTGGCATCATTATGAGAGGCCTAAACATGGATACATTAGGCTAGCTTATCAAAGTTAAAATTTAAAGGAGAAAAACAAAACACTGTCATTCCGATTAGAGAAAGACTTAAACACTTTTGTCTCATTGGCACGCCATAAAAACCCAGATCGCAACAGGGTCACATGATCTGCCGTCTGACATCGGAAGAATGAAAGTTGCTTCAGCAGACGACAGTTTAGTTTGGATTATTTGACCACAGATTGTGTTTTTTATAAACGTTTGAACATAAGCCTTAAAATGCATTAGTAATATACACCCAAAATCACATAGGGGGCCTAGTTTTTTAACTTTTGAGTATTACTCACGACTGGAAACTTTATTTTCAACATCCTGAATGTTGGAGATAGTCCTGAGTGTAGTCATCACTTCAGGGATACTGATCACAAAGAATCACGCACGATCTCCCCGTAAATGGGAGTTGAATTTAGGGAGCGAAAACACATGTCGGGTGAAAACACATGACTGGACGATATGTTATGCATGCATAGATGTACTGAAACACTACTAGTTTATTGCATTAATTTCATGTAATGGTGAAATAAGACAGTATTGTCATGTGTGGAAATAATACTGGTTTCTATGTGATGATGGTATTGCTTTGATTTTTATTGGAGGCAAAGAGGCTTCCTTAAATAAATGTGGGTTTTTAGTGGCCCTTCGCTGGTCGGCAGATTTGGACATTGATTCTCAAACCACCAAATATGGGTCTCTTAGGAGCTCTGATGTAGACATGTTAGACCCAGTAACTGTGGCACTGTAGTCCCTTTTTTCATTGAGGAAAGAAAGTATTTCCTTCCTCCATCATGTCCATGCTTTTGTAATTTTGGGGACTCGACAGTAAGTGCCCTTGCGCAGAGAATTGTATATCATTTGAGGTTTTGCACAGAAAAAAATTACAGTGCCCCATACTGGGTCTAGTTGACATTCTTAATGTTAAAAAATCATGATTTCCCATTTGGAAACCTTTACTCTTCTTATGTGTTCTTCACTTCAGTCACTGTTGTCATGGTTTACAGAACAATAGTGTCATACTTGTGACTTGCCATACACTTTTACAGTTTAATGTGAACGTTTAACCTGTGAAAACCAAAAAGCATTTACATGTACTTAGAAAACACTTTGAATTCTTCAGTTCAGTCCTATAGTCTTTGCATCATGGGGTGTCAAGCGTTGTCCATGGAAGTCTTATCCTAACTTTCCCATTTCCCACTTATGTCACATAATGGTTCATGTATTAAGGCCTAGATATATACACAAATGACCATTAAATACACAGTTTCATGCAATGTAATATGCAGATTAAAACTAATGAATAAAACTATTTTGAATAATCAAATAATTGAAATAAATAATGAATTAATATTTCAGTTGTAGGTGCGTCCATCCAGTATAGTCACTGTAACCATGGCAACAGAGGAGGAAATTGACGATGCACTGTACAGGTGAGAAACATAAATTCATTTGTATCACACCGAACTGAGTCCCTTTACCAGTCACAAAGTTCATTTTCCTCTTCGTCTATCATCTAATATTCTTGTCGCAATGTTTTCAGTTAATCTATACCAATAGGAACTTGTTCCTGCAGATAACAAAAACAGTACTACTGTACTCTTTGTATTTTTAATATAATTGAAATCAAGTTTATACATCAAAGGCGTATTTGCTATCTCCATTAACTTAAGGTTTATGGTGCACTATGTAAATATGTAAATCATCAAAAAACCACAAGGGAAACTTACTGATTAATTTTAAGTTATTGAGTAGTGAACAAAGAAAAATTGACTGGAATAGGATTCAAACCAGTGACCTTCGGAATACCATACCGGTGCTTTACCAACTGAGCTATCCAGCCCTATGTTGGTGGTGTCCCTAATAGTCAATTATCTTTGTTTGTTTGGCAGTCAGAAGCCACGAAACCACTCACATACTGCTATATATCAAGGAAATAGTATATCTATAAAAAGTGGTGGGTGCAAAAGAAGCAGGGTTTCTATTAAAGTTGAATTCTTAGCAAGCACATACAATATGGTCTGATTCTCTTCTACATGACAGCCAGAACATACAAGCCATGATGCCCAGTTTAAACCTTACATCTTTCAGGGACGGATCCAGGGGGAGGTGGGGGCATCTTCAAAAAAGAAGGGATATCAAAATATTTGGCCATTTAACGTCAGGCCCGCCAAATTATGCCAGCTTTGATTGCCCCGAAATGCATCCATCACTATTGAATTGGTGCATTTATCCCCCCCTGGAAAATCCGGTATCTGCTCCTGTCTTTACTTGTTGGTTCTTTCAAATCCAGCTGTTCTGGCAAAGAAATAATCACTAGTTGTTTTTGTCTACATGATTGACTTGTTGGTTTTTTATTTCTCTAATACTTTACAGTCGTCAGCGCTATGTTCTTGGTGATACAGCCATGAAGGCTATGGCCCATTCCAATGTCTTCTTGAGTGGATTAGGAGGTCTTGGTGTTGAAATAGGTATTTGATGACATTATCATAATTGTGCAAAGTTCACACACAGTATCTGATGGCATATCTTGATGTTACAAAGTTCACACACATTTGATTGATATTGAGGCTTGACAATTGCGTAATACTTTCATCCCAATACAAATTGAATTAATTCAGTTTATCTTACATGACTTACATGTTTGCTTTATTCACTATGACCCCATTCTCTTTCCCATGTCATATCCTTGGGATATTTGCTTAAATTCATCCAGTTATAGATTCCGGTGTACTTGGCAAATCATTACATTACAAAATGTAAATATTGGTTATCATTTCTCTCCTTTCCAGCCAAAAATGTGGTGCTCGCAGGAGTCAGGGTAAGGCAACAAGTTGTTTGTTAGAATGAATTTCAGTGTTGAAGATTTGAAAGTTCTTTATTCAAAGAAAACGTCATGCAAGTGTTGAATTGTTTTTAGTAAATTTGTCTGTACTTTTCATACAGTTATAAAGATGGATTTCACATGCAATGTTTCAACCAAAAACATAAAGGAGGCAGTGTAAAGTTTGTCCATCGGCATTTGTCTCATTACACATCATTAAATAGTGAAATACATGTAGAGTTGCATGCATGTGTATTTGAATTCCATCAGAGATTCCTGTGATGTTTTTCACAGGAATGTGGGGTTTCACCTGGGTAATATAGTGCTTCAGCATGCTCAAGGGACAGGGGGAAGAGTATAGCTTATCAGATTTTATTACATCTTATGTGATAATTAACACATTCTTGTTCTATTTCTTATAGTCCTTGATGGTACATGACACAAAAACAGCAACTTATAAGGATCTTGGAACTCAGTTCTTTCTCCGGGAAAAGGATGTTACAGCAAAGAGAAACAGGTACATTATACAGTTATACTCATCAGATTCATTCAAACTGGGTACAGTCTACAGTTCAGTGTATAACAAGTATAACACAGTATAAGGAGAATGCGATGACAAGTCAAAATGGATTGCTCATCTTTAAATGTTCTGTACAGTAACTAACTTGTCCATGGGGGAAATGGGGTATTGAATCATACCCAAACAATTTCAATTGGAATAAATCTTTCATTTGGAAACATGTACTGTGTCATACCATCAATAAAACCAGACTTCAACACAATAAATATAGTGTATATAGTGGATGATATTGGCTGTGACTCTGAGGATCTATCAGCACTGATGAGGGACAGTGACAGGTGGAAAGATTGTGTCAAGGAATGTTGAGCTCGCTCTACCTGATGATATTTAAAACTGAATTGATAAATAATAATGTCTTTATGTCAGTTCATTTCTAGTAAGTTGATATGGAAACCTTTATTCTTCTACTCATTTCATTATTATTTTGTATGATTTGTTTATACAGGGCTGAAGCATGTGAGGCACGTCTTGCTGAGCTCAATCCTCATGTTTCCATCAAGTCATCTACAGACACTCTCTCTATGGATTCAGATCTTAATTTCCTGTGTCAGTATCAGTGTGTTGTCTTGACAGAGGCTACTCGGAGTCTGCAAATCAAAGTGGATGCATTTTGCCGGACCCAGAAACCACCAATCAAGGTGATATACTGTACCAATGTTAGGAATAATGCTACTTTACTGTTATTAAGATTTCCGTCAGATGATAGATTTGAAAAGTGAACAAAAAGAATTTGACACCGTTCTCAGGTTGCAGCATTGCTGCATGTATCGATGAAATGATCCTTGGGATATGGCAGTGTGTCCGTGGTTTCATGGCTTCTGTCTGCCAAATGAACAAAGATAATTGACTATTGGGGTCACCACCAACGTAGGGCTGGATGACTCAGTTGGCAGAGCGGTCGGTTGGCAGGTCATTGGTTCGAATCCTGCCCTAGTCAATTTTTCTTTGTTCATTTTTTAAGTTCACTTAGTTTTCCTTTTGGTTAATTCATGAAGATGATCTAGATTTATTTGAATTAGGCTTGAATCAGCACTGTATGCTCAATGCTTTTGAGTTCACATGAAAATATCATGTGCTGGCTCAGATGAGATTCGAACCTATGACCTCCTGCTTACTTGTGCAAATGTCCTGCTACTAGACCACCAAGCTAGCTAGGGTAAGCAGGTTATTTTAAGTGGAATATTACAACAGTTACCACAATTAATCATTGTTGTAACATTTTTAACCCCTTCAGCCCGGGAGTTTTGTTTTTTGTTTTTACTGGTATCATGAACAGTCACTGGTCAACATTCAGTTCAAAGTTAGTTGAAAAACACTGCCTCAAAAACACATAGCAGTTGAAAAATAGCTATCCATATAAGAATTATCACCAATATTAGGCTTCATACAAGCCTAGCATGTTGAATTTCTTTGAACCCTTTTAAGTGTACTTTAAGCACTTAATACTTTATAATATCTGTTTTGACTAATATCCATTTTACTTATTCCTTTAAACAGTTCATAAGTGGAGATGTTTATGGTGTGTATGGCTATGCATTCTGTGATTTTGGCCCTGAATTCACTATCATGGATCCTACAGGAGAAGAACCAAAGGAATCCTTCATTGCTAACATCACCAAGGTAAGTTCAACTCTCTCTCACTGACCTAGGTTGGATATGTTGAGATATATGTCCCCTAGCCCCATGCCATTGGGATGAGAGTAAGGTTCTATATGTACATAGGGAAGGCATCAGGTCCCAGGGAGGAAACAACACAATTATCAACATTTTGAAAATCTGTAATCTTTATTGCCTCTTAGATCAGCAGTCAGACAGAATAGCACCTTTACTATAAATACTGAGCAGTTTTGAACCTATAAACAGTAATGAATGTTGATATTGTGTTCATTTCTTCTAGGGCAATCCAGGGGTAGTTACCAGCCTGGATAACCGAATGCATGGCCTGGAATCAGGAGATTGTATCACATTTAAAGAAATTGAAGGAATGTCTTTACTCAATGGAAGCACACAGGAGGTGAAAGGTACGTGTTACTGAGGTTATACTGCTTCATTTTTAGATATTCATATGGATTTCATCTTATGGTCTGCTAAAAGACTTATACCTGCTTTTAATGTTCAATTCCAAGAATTCTTTCCACACTGCCAGATTTATACATTGACAAATCAAGTACTGCCTTCTTTTGTGCTTTGTTTTGTGCCAGTTTTGTCACCATATGCATATAGCATATGTGATACCAGTGGAGATGAGTACCAACCATATAAGAATGGAGGTATTGCTGTACAAATCAAAATGCCCAAGACAGTGGCATTTGTAAGTATTTTGTTTTTATTGTCTCACTTTATTAATGAGTACTAGACTCCCATTAGAAACCTCTTCCTGTCTTAGAGTCATCTAATTTGAAGGAACTAATACTGGAAGTGGAGTGACAAAGTCAGTCTTGCTGCTTGAATTTCATGCATGGTCAAGGCTCACATACTAGCAGTGGTGTCACATATTACATAATTATAAGTAACTTGCTAGACTGGTAACTATATACACACTTTTAAAGGTAAAGTACAGTATTGGTAACATAACCAAACAGAAATGCTCACAAATTTACGTATAACTTTCAGGGTATATAGATAGTGCTGGTAGATACATATCGTTAATATATTTCTGGCTGAATTTATGCAGAAATTAGTAAAACAAAGACTGAAAACAGTTTTGATCGCAGGGTGAGATCCAAACTCCTGTATACATTTGAAAATGATGTGAGCATTTTACACTGTTTACTACAGTTTCGGGATGGGCTGAAAATTTTGCAAGTTTGTTTTTATTCCATGACAAATCAAATTATGAACAGTCTGCAGTTGTTCTGTCATCTTTACCAATCTTGTCACATGATTAATGTTACTTTTGATGTTTTTGATTGGATCTGTTGCAGGAGAGTTTAGAGACTCAACTCAACAAGCCATCAACAACATTTGTGGATTTCATGAAGGATCCTGTCTTCTCACATATTGCAGTCTGTTCCTTACAGCAGTTTCAGGAAGAGAATGGTAGACTACCTAACGTCAGGTAAACACTGGGTTGGGTTTATTCATCTCAAACACACAGTAGCTCATTTGGTTGATCAAGATGAATATATAGCTCTGCCAAGTCACATTATCCTATGATTGTATTGGGTACTGGTATTTATCTTCATAGTTTGTTTAAAAGCTGTGCCAGTCATGGTGAGTGCTTCTTACTGCACAGATTAACAACAAAGTACCTGTGGGTGGATAATTCTACTATCAATTGAAAACATTTTATGCCCAAATGTTTACCAGATTAATTGTGTATTTTTATTTGAAACACTAAGTCCATGAAGTACCAAGCTCTGATCTTTGCAGCATCCACTGGCGGCCATTGCTATGATGTGTCAGTGAATTGCCATGATGCCAATTTAAAAAAATCATGCTTCTTACGACCACTTGGCCGAGGTGCCCCTTTTCAATGATTAGTATTTGCAAGGGGTAATTGTATTGCAGGGAATAATCTTCCTGATATTTCATCACTATATTCCCAATGCATTTTCAGCCATTGCTACTCACATTTGCTACATTTGCTTTGAATCTCAAAGCAACTGCAGTGCAAATATGTGCTGGAAATGTATTGTCCAATCAGCGGAAATGTTGTATGAATGGAACGTTATGCTTGGGTTTAGTCGCACATATCCTATGTGTGTTATGGTAAACATGAAAGTTTCAGACAAAATTTGGCCAATATGTTGCAAACTCATAGTGGCGCATCACCCGTATTGCTTATACATGTATCCACAGAAAATGTATTACTCCCTGTCAAACAAAGATGTTTTAACAAGTTTTTCTTAGTAATATGATTCACAAATTTGATGACCATACTCGTCATTTGTTCTCTTTTCATTATCTCAACAGATCAGTAAAGGACAGTAATGCTTTTATCGAAATTGCCAGAAAGCTGAATAACAAGCTAGAGAGCGCCCTCAATCCTCTAGATGAGGAGAGTCTGAGGATGGTCTCATTTACTGCACAGGGGTGTTTTGCTCCACTGACAGCCACACTGGGTGGCATCATAGCGCAGGAGGTTCTTAAAGCTCTGACTGGGAAGTTTACTCCCATCAACCAATGGGTAAATTTGCCACCTAACCATAGTCGTATAAAAATTGAAAGGTTTTTCAGTTATGAATGTGTGGCCCATTACTAAGTCTTGATATAAAATACTGGCTAAATTATTGTTTGCAGGCAGATATACAATGCATATGACTATATTGTAAGGTTTGCAATGAGACTCTTGAAGTGTAATAAGCTGTTGGTTTTTTTTATAATGTTTCAAACAGCTGCTCATTACAGTCATTGATATAGCAGGGCTGCATCGTTGGATTCATTGGGTGTTGAAAGGATACTAGTGAAGACTTGAATTCTGGAATCTGGGAACTTAAGCCCGGTTTATAAATTTTCTTGCATCACAATTTAGAAGAAACAGCACATGTAGATTGTTGCATCACCAAAATTTGCTTCACATTGCAATTTGCAGGAGATATTATAGAACCACAGAAGATTAAAGATTTTCACATTACACAGCTACATGTAGCTGCCTTAATACCACAAACCTACCATATGAACTGCCACCATGGCCAACATGCAGTCTGGAATCATATTCACATATGCATTATGTAACCAACGAAAGATAGTTTGAGTGTGATAAATTTGGTATTTTTTAACTCTCTCTATTTCTGTCAGCTTACTATACATAGAATCATATGTATTCATTGTCAGTATGCTTCATATACATGTAATAAGATCTCTATGATAGCAACCATTATGTGTGTCATATTGTTACAGTTACATCTAGATGCAAAGGAACTTCTGAAAGATCTGGAACAGTGTCCAGCAAGCGCATTTGAACCAAGGTAATCTTAAAATTATCAGTTTAGGGTAGTTTAGTGTGTAATGATTCATTGCACTGTGACCTTATCAAGGTTACAGTTTACATTCTGCACAGTCTTTCATAGTGAAACAATACTGATAGTTTTTGGCGGAGCCAGTTGTACAACTGCAATGAATACTGCTGTATATTTTATTTGCAATCAAACATTAATCACAATAAACATGGCCACCAGATTTGTCATCAAGCTATTTTTCTGGGATAATCACTGTTGCAAATATCAGTGGTTGCCATGACAAAGAGGCATTATTAGGAACTCCATCTCCTCGTTGCTTGCAAATAATCATCTACTGTATCTTATCCTATACCCATACCTTGTGGCGAATCATTGAGAGATGCAGAATCCTCCCAATATGTTTGTTCTGATATTAACTTATGAGACACAGCTGCCATGTCTGATCTAAACACACCATCATCCAAGATAATGGCTTCATGTCATATGTCTTCTTGTAGACAGTTCATGTCCTATCTAGATTGGTCTTCCTGCTCCTCCAGTCCTTCATATTAGTCTTATCATCAATGGCCAGTTAACCCTTCCTTACCCTTCAACTCTTCTGGAACCTATTCTACAAGATTCTGACAAATAATCTTCTAAGGCTGGAACTCACTACTCAAATATTATGCCACTACCATAGGTATCTTAATGTGTGGTATTATTCTATTGTTGTTTCTATAAGGAATGATCGCTATGATGCCCAGCGTATCTGTCTTGGTGAGGATCTCGTTGAGAAGTTGCACAATCTCAAGTTGTTTATGGTTGGCTGTGGTGCTATAGGTTGTGAAATGCTCAAGAACTATGCACTGCTAGGTATAGCAACATCTCCTACAGGCAAGGTATGTACAGATATTCTCTACTGCTGTTCAATCTCATAATCATCAAATAACCACAAGGGAAACTGGCCGAATTTTAAGTCATTGAAAAATGAACACAAAAAATTGACTGGAGCAGGATTTGAACCAACTACCTCCAGAATACAGTACCTGCACTCTTACCAGCTGAGCTATCCAGCCCTATGTTGGTAGTGTCCCCAATAGTCAATTATCTTTGTTCGTTTGGCAGTCAGAAGCCATGAAACCACGCACACACCGCCATATATACCCCAAGGATCATTCTATTGATATGCGCAACATTAACAATGATGCAACCGAAGAAAGAGTGTGCTGTTTGATCTCGTTAGAAATTGCTTAACATGGCTAAGAGCAGATTCAGAATATTGGCAGTGTATTTGATCCACTTACTTTAGGGAACAGTTGTCTTAAAGACATGAACACATGAACTGTCAGTGTATTATCAAAGATCATACATGAGCATTGACTAACTTCTTCCATAAGACCAGTACAGATTCTTAGGCTATTCCCTGTGCATACTGCACTCTAGCATAACTCATAATTTCATGTTCCTGTTAAATTGAATATTTTCTGGATATTAAACAGTGGTGCTATAATCTGTTTTCTTTTAGATTACAATCACTGACAATGACATCATAGAGAAGTCCAATTTGAATCGGCAGTTTCTCTTCAGGCCACACCATATACAGGTATTTAGCATCATACAACATGTAACTAGGGTTCAATTTCACCAAACTCATCATAACTTACTATCAATCGTAGGACCTATTATGAATTTGCAGCTCTACGTAGGATACGATTGGTTATCCTTCGTAACTCGAGTTATGGCTTTGTGAAATCGACCTCAGAAGGGAGTTGCCATGACTGGGGACATGGCATAAAGACCTATCAAGTGCATTCCATGTGCACAAAAAAAAGCATGTCATATTTTCAAATTGATGCATTCTTGGTGGTATGCAAACAGTTGGAGTGTTAAGTGGTATCCAGCTAATGGCCACCCTTTAGTAACTGTTTAGATTTGAATCTGAAATCAGAATTTTAGTTTTTTCCCCCAAATTTGTCCCCTTCAAATATTTGAATAGAACAATTTATTTTCAAGTCTCCTTTGGTGATATTCACTTCATGATGTACACGTATCTATAACATACAGAGTTTCAAACAGAGATCTTAATCAACTTAGATGGATCTTGAATTGTAATAATACTGATTTGATTGATGTTTTGTTTTGTTGTATAGAAACCCAAATCCACTACTGCAGCTGACTCTACTCAGGATATTAATCCAGCACTTCATATAGAGGCACATCAACATAAAGGTATACATTGCATCTTACATATTCATACTGAAATCATTGCATTTCAAGTCAGGTCTGGTTTCAGACTCATACAAGCACCTGGAATCAAACAGACTTGTAATTGTGTAGCCTGTATGATTTGCTATTCCATGAATCAATCTGATATGAGAATGCTTGTGATGACTCTGTGTGCAACTGAACACTTGGCCTACAGTTGTTCTCATATTGAATGAGTCGTACATGGTGACATCTTCAAGTGTTTGTAGATTATACCTTCACTGATGCAAACTCTGATATTTCTCTTTATCTCTTATAGTTTGTCCTGCTACAGAGATGACTATTTTCAATGATACATTCTTCAAGAGGATGGATGTTGTAGTCAATGCATTGGATAATGTGGCAGCCAGGCAATATATGGACAGGTTAGATATACAATCTATCAAGTATCATGTATCTGTCAGATAACTTCCTTGCTTCCTTCCTTAGTTGAATATTGAGTTTTATATAACACCTTAGTAGATCCTTGTCATTTGATTGGAGGATTGTATGTCACGTGATATTTGATAAATAGACCAATTCATGGCTTACGTCACAACCGTTGAAATTTGTTCCATCCACCGTGCATTTTTGGTTCCATCCGATTTGTACCATTGCACGCCAGGGACTCTAATACGTGATTGGTCAAGCGGCATTTCATTTATTTGTCACCGCGTGCGCGCGTACGCGTTGGTGTGCAACGCGCGTTACTGTAATAAGAGCATATAGTTTGCCAAGATTTTAAGCTTTTTTTGTCTCGCTAACTCTTAAAATGTTATCCTCCAATCAAAATCAAATGACAAAGATCTACTTAGATGTTTTATATAACACCTTAGTAGATCCTTGTCATTTGATTGGAGGATTGTATGTCACGTGATATTTGATAAATAGACCAATTCATGGCTTACGTCACAACCGTTGAAATTTGTACCATCCACCGTGCATTTTTGGTGCCATCCGATTTGTACCATTGCACGCCAGGGACTCTAATACGTGATTGGTCAATGTGGCGTTCCATTTATTTGTCACTGCGTGCGCGCGTACGCGTTGGTGTGCAACGCGCATTACTGCAATAAGAGCAATATAGTTTGCCAAGATTTTAAGCTTTTTTTGTCTCGCTAACTCTTAAAATGTTATCCTCCAATCAAAATCAAATGACAAAGATCTACTTAGATGTTATATAAAGCAAATAATGAATGTTTCACATTCGTAGAATGGAAAAAATAATTTCATTCGGTGACAGATGGACTGTTCCATTCCACTCGGCTTCGCCTCGTGAAATGGAACAGTCCATCTGTCACCTCATGAAATTATTTTTACCATTCCACTCATAAACATTCATTATTTGTATAATATAAAACAAATAATGAATGTTTCACTTCGCCTCGTGAAATGGAACAGTCCATCTGTCACCTCATGAAATTATTTTTACCATTCCACTCATAAACATTCATTATTTGTATATCATTTAGTTTGTCTGCATCTATATTAGATCTTGTATAAGAAAGGGGTAGTTGTATGTCAACAGTCCCATTAGAGAGGTTTGGCATGCAACGGATACGGTTAGCGCGCCGGATATGTCACCAGTTTTTGTGTACTTTTGCTATCAGCTATACGTCTAAGAGGCATGGATATCTTGATCGATTCGCGCAAGTATGAAATGCGAAGCGAATTTCCATTTTCTCGTAATTCTCTGTTAATTTTTTGTCTTGTGCATGTCAAAAAGAAAGGATTTGCTGAACACTAATATGTCATTTCTATGTATTTCAAAACTTAAGAATATGATAAAATTAGCCTCAAAGTCAGGGACAAAACTGGTTCTCTGTTCGGAAATAGACTTCACTATTGCAAAACATCCGGATCAGCTGTTGACGTTTACGGATAGCTATACGCTTATTCGTATTCATTCGCATGTGAAACCTCCCTAATGTATGTACATCTCAAGATTAAGTCCATTTTGTGCAAATATTGTAGCTGTATCTTCTGCATACTGATATTTACAATTCATTGATGGTATTATTTATTGCTTGTTATCTGTATAGCCGATGTGTAACCAATGAGAAACCTCTGATGGAATCAGGTACTATGGGAGCTAAAGGTCATGTACAGGTCATTATACCTCATATGACTGAGACCTATGCTAGTCAACGTGATCCACCTGATGAATCGGTCCCATATTGTACACTCAAGTCATTCCCATCTACTGTAGAACATACTATACAATGGGCTAGAGATAAGGTAAGACATGATGACCCTTCACATATAACCTCTGACCTCCGACCATTGACTTGATGTTATAGACCTAACGTTTGCAACATCACAGCCTGAGTTTTTGCCAAACAAGATAGCAGAAACTATGGCGAGCCATCAAAAGCAACCAAACCATATGAACACATATGAACACAATTTTTATATTGATAAACATTCAAAGATATTGCTGAATTTAAACAATGGCGCTATGTATTATGTACAGCTATGGGAAGTTTGCTAAAATGAATTTGGTCACATATTCTGTCAAGAAAATTAAATATTTTTTAACATTTGGCCGCCCATGCCAACCATCAGCGGTTGTTTGTATGGTCTTGGTTCATGACGTTGTTATTAATTGAATTGTATGAACCGATTCCCCTCACTGACCCACACGCACGTATGTCTTGGGAATTCTGTAAAGGCCTCGAGTTGCATGTGCACCTCGTTATGTTGCGTGCTACGTCGTCTCCATGACGCACTGTTGAATATGTATGATTACCTGCACGGGCCTGCATGCACGGACATGTACGTGTATGTTAATTGGCTGTGCCCTACTTCGAAAGTAACGTATGCGCATTGTGTCTTCCCCCGTTTTCGGACGGAGATTTTACAGGATTCCAAACACGTTGTAAGTGACAGTTCCGTGCATATGTGTGCGGATCATCTGTATGGACGTACATAGTGTACATGTGTGCTGGTCAGTGTGGTTTGAGTATCCACACCAATAACGTTGTGAACCAAGACTATTATTTGTAAACATTAGAAAGGTCTTTATGATTGGATACATCTAATGTGTGCATCACTATATTTCACTATATTTCATTTGATTAATTTAATTTTTGTTTATATTCATGTCACAGTTTGAGAGTTCTTTTACCCAGAAGCCCACAATGTTTAACAAGTATTGGATGACCAATGGCAAGCCGGAAGATGTATTAAAGGTAAACAAATTAGGTTGATTGTTTGAATTGCATATTTGAATACAGAATAAGTATTTTAGTCACTTTCTTACTATCACAAAAATAAATCACAAAAAATGAATAATATGAAAAATTAAGACAAACTCAATATGCCTTGTTCAGGTTTGTTTAGTGTTCAATATTTCAATATTGGTGAGTTTCCCAGCATTACCTGAACCACAGAGTAGTTAGAATGGCTATGAAGTGTAAATTCCTTGCTTGGCTTAATTTGTTTGTTTACAGAAGTTTAAAGAGAACATTCAACCAGAGAACTCTGTATCAGTCATCAAGATTCTCAGGAACAGACCATCCAGCTGGGCGGAGTGTCTGTCAATGGCCAGGATCAAATTTGAAAAATACTTCAACCACAAGGTACATGCATGCATCAACAGTGAAACTTGCTAACAGTGCTAATGAGTCACTACAATCTCTATGGGAATTACACAGAACAGATTGTTGGTACTGCACCAACTGGTAACCAGCATATTACCAACTCTGCATTCCGTTAAGCACACTATTTAGAATGAAGCTTTGATCTCATTAGTGAATGTCAGCAGTAATGGTATACTATACATGTATGTAATGTAATGTAGGATGTATCAATCTTTCTGACAAGGCCTCCATCAGTCTCAATGCACACATAGCCAAATGCCATCACATACAGACCTATTTGATTGTACAACTGTGTTTAGGTGACTGACTACAATTATAAGACATGTGTTGCTATGTGATGATCCCCTGTTATTGTCACCATCAGATGCCAGTGTGTACATGTAGATGGAGGTATATATTCTTAACTTGTTGTCTTCTCTGATTGGTTGCTTAACAGGCCAGGCTTTTGCTATCTGTCTTTCCATTGGACCACAAGATGAATGATGGAAGTAAGTTGTAGCTTTGCTAATTCTCAATGATATGTTCAGATTTCTTTTTCGCATAGCATTGTATTACTGTTCCAAGTATACGGCGCATCCATGTATATGGCGCACCCTCAACTTTTGACATCAGCTGGCAGAAAAAAAAATCATCCGTGGACAACCAGAAAAATATGGAAAACTGCAGCGCTCATTTTTCTAAGGTCATTTGTGATTTGTATTTCACTTGAGAATTCAAGAAAAATAAAAACAATGAATTCCACAATCCAACTCACAACTTTCGGCGATGCTTTGCCTGAGTTTGCAACAACCCGAAGTGCGTTTACATTGGCTACCAGTGCCACACCATGCTGCACCACGCCGCAACGAAAGCAGTACTACCGTTACGCGTGCAGCAGGCCCACAACACGTTGTGCACAACACGTGCAAACAGTATTCAATCTCCACCATAGTAGACTTCCTCTACAGTCTACATATTCAACAGACCCCATTCAATTCAATATTCAATACATTCCCGTTCCGTATACCTCAATTGCAGTCTGTTATATAAATTTATGTGAGTGGATAATGTGTTGCAAGCGCTGCGTGTCCAACTAAATATGATAATAACGACTCAATCCAAAGCTATCGTCATTTCCCTGGCATGAAATGCTTACCCGTGGCACGTGTTCACGACAAGGGCTGATGACTGCTGGTCAACTTGTACTGTACGCCGACCAACTCCTACGCCGTCCAACTCGTATGCCAACCAACTCATACACCGACCAACTCATACGCCGACCAACTCATACGCCGTCCAACTCATACGCCGTCCAACTCGTACGCCGTCCAACTCGTACGCCATTCAACTCGTACGCCATCCAACTCATACGCCGTCCAACTCATATGCCGTCCAACTCATATGCCGTCCAACTCGTACGCCGTCCAACTCATACGCCGTCCAATTCGTACGCCGTCCAACTCAAACGTTGTCCAACTCATACGCCGTCCAACTCATACGCCATCCAATTCATACGCCGTCCAACTCGTACGCCGTCCAACTCGTACGCCGTCCAATTCGTACGCCGTCCAACTCGTACGCCGTCCAACTCGTACGCCGTCCAACTCGTACGCCGTCCAACTCGTACGCCGTCCAACTCGTACGCCGTCCAACTCGTACGCCGTCCAACTCTTACGCCGTCCAACTCTTACGCCGTCCAACTCATACGCCGTCCAACTCATACGCCGTCCAACTCGTACGCCATCCAACTCGTACACAAACCAACTCGTACGCCGTATAACTCTTACGCCGTCCAACTGATACGCGCGTATCTAATTTTGTGATTGGCTAGACGATCCCACTGTGATCATCTTACAATAAAACAAATCAAAATGGTGATTCACGTTGCAGCATAACGCTGTCGCGAACTGGACTTTTTTACCTATGATGATAAGGATATTTCCCAATGGAAACGTGACTATTGCTGATTAAAATAATGACTCCAGACAAAGGTTTGATAATTTATTGAACGATCACGACATTCTTAAATGAAATGTGTACCTCGGACGGCCAGTCTGACCGTCACGGTCTGGAGCTTGTATTTACTGTAATTTGTAAATGCACATGTCCACTCGCCCGTCGTTGTGCACATGTTGCGGTGCTCCAACCATGTTTTTGCATATTATTTTCAGTGTCTCTAATCTTAACTCTAACTGAGTTTGCACTTTAGTTTTCCTTGGCCTATCGCAAGAGTCGGAAATATTAGTTTTTGTAAATGGTATCTTTCATGAATCATTCAATTTTGAGTTAGACATCATGCTAATTGGTTACAGTTGCTGCTGATACGGACAATAGTGCATCGCATGCCTTTACTAGACACGGCGCAATGATCACAACCCACATTCGCGTGACCGCCAGCGGGTTGTACCCATGTATACGGTGCACCCCCAACTTGTGATTTTTGTCGAGGTGAAAAGTACGGTGTATATACATGGAACTTTACGGTGCTCATATGCAAAGGTTTTTTTCTTTTGGACTACCTTTTGATGGATTTCTTGGGATTGTTCGTGTCAGCACCCATGGTCATACATGTTTGCTTTGTTTGGTTGAACGTAGCCATGTAAAACCCAAGAAACACAGGATTGAACCAGCGATATCCGGAATACCATACCAGCGCAATATCAACTGAGCTATCCAGCCCTATGTTTGTGGTGTCCCTGTTAGTCCGTTACCTTTGTTCGTTTGGCAGACAGAAGCTACGAAACCACGCACTAGGGCTGTCTCGAATATAGCGAATATTCGATCATCACTCGAATATTCGAATAATATTTTGCCCGTTTGAATATTCGAGAAAAAAGTAACGCGATGCCAAAAGCAGATTTTGTACCGAAAAATGCATTGAAGCCGGCCGCGATCCATCTTACCAAAGCCATCCACGATCTGCGGTACCGTCCGAGCGCTATTTTACCATGCATGTACATGTACGTGCAGGCTTCCTGTCGACCATGTGATTGAGACTTGAGCTGGTGCACGCTATGCTATGTGCTGTGAAGTTCTCGCTATTACGTGCGCAGATACCAGCTAGATGGCTGGCTAGGCTGCACGTGGTGTGCATGCATGATGCATGTAGCGTGTGTGCGATATGAATATATATATTTACCGTTCGTTTTTGGAATTAAGTCGGTGAACTGAAAAGTGTGTTTCTACTTGGCCAGATGGACAAAATAACCAAATTGAAGTAAGATTTAGGTGACCAGAAAAACGCGATTTACAGTACTGTTGTAGAAGAACGGCCACGGTCAGAATATTTTTATGGGGATCTCGCTCGCAACGATACAGCAATGCATACGGCCTACTGTGTGTTCGATGTTGGTGCTTGATGTCGGAAAAAAGATCGCGCTAAATTTTGCTTGGCCTGTCAATGGCGTGTTATACGCAATCATATGCACCTGCATAGAAATAGCTGTTAGAAAATAGCGGATAATATCATTCTGTAACTTATTAAAAATCTGCTAAAAAGGCAGGGTGTTTTGATAGGATCTGTTCATGATCTGTAGTTGTCTAGCACGCCTGGTGCGGCGTCCGGATAGCTACCAGCAGCCATTACGCAACATACTTTCATATTTTTATTTTCTTATGTTTTACATTGAATTGCGAATTTTCGAATATTCGAATATTCGATCAATTTTTTTCTCGATTTGCGAATACCAAATTATTCGTTAATGGACAGCCCTACCACGCACATACCGCTATATCTCAAAAAAGATGTTTGTTATTTCATATTTACAGCAGTGTGTTTCTTATTTCTCTATAAATTGACATATTGTTGCTATTTCAGCTCCATTTTGGCAGTCACCTAAACGACCACCTCAGCCAATAACGTTTGATACTGCCAGTGAACTGTAAGTACATGTTGGATTCTATTCAAATTTCACGTCCATTCTTTTGCCAAAAGTTTGCAGAATTTGAGAGAAACTCTTATATATGATTTTCATGAATATTAATGGTTTATTTCATCTGGGAGATATAAATATGCAAATTAGGCTTGCCATTCACCGATGTGGATGAGCATTGCATACTTAATGCTTGTTGAGTGCACTTAAAAAATCATGCACTAGCTCAGGTGGGATTCGAACCCACGACCTCCTGCTTACTAGTGCAGATGCCATACCGCTAGGCTACTAAGCTAGCTTGGGTCAGCAGGGTGAATTGAATCCAATATCACGGCGCTTACCGCAGTGAATGATCGGGAAGATAAAAAAATGCAAATTAGGCTTGCTATTCTCTGATGTGACAAGATTTTGTTAGCCAAAATATCAATGAAAAACCTAAAAAATGCATTTAATAAGAATGACAAAAAAAATAGATTGAGAAAATAATACTGAAGGTGCAGCCCTGATACTGTTTGGAATTGGTTTACAGTTTGCATCTACTTACTTTTTCCTACTTGTAATAGTGAGTGGAAATGCAACTTTCTAAGCTGTTTGCATTAACAACTCTCATCATAATACTGCTATGTAATATTCAGGAAACTGTGTAGAATGAAATATTGAGAAGTACAAGTAGTTAATAAATGTTGGGGCATTGAATTTGTTTTTCATTCTCAGACACATGTTGTTTGTGGTCAGCACTGCAAGATTAGCAGCGGCATATTGTGGTATTCCTGTATCTGAACATGACTTGAGTACTGATACATTACTACGGATACTATCTGGTGTCAAAGTACCAGCATTCAAGCCATCTAGTAAGGTAGGTTTCAAAACAGCAATCAGGGGATAAGGTCAGACATGTTGGGATAAGGGAATATAATAGACCTGTAGATAGAGAGAGTTACAGTGGAACACTGCTTATAATGAACACTGCTACACCGAACATGTTGCTATACTGAACATCATCTTTGGCAATTTTTGTGTACAAAACATACCAAAAATTGTTGTTTAAAATTGCTATACGGAATGACCACTATAATGAACAGTTACTGTTGATCCCACTGTGTTTGTTATAGTGGTGTTACATTGTACTTAGAATCATAATGCCTGATCACAATGGCCACTGGACACATAATGAAATTATCCCACCTCTCTACATTCACGTCACTGGGTGCTGTTAAACTACCAATATCATGGCATCTATTTACTTTGTAAACACTTTGCTTTTGCAATAGATATATTGTATAACTACAGCCTAAGCTCCTTTCACACCGGGCCTACATAGAGTTGCGTATCGTGTAAGCCAAAAGAAGGCTGCGTACTCAAGGTGGGCGCACGCAGATGCGCATAGTGCGACGATGTATGGTTGCGTACCCTGTGCAGAGGCACTGCGTACCTACCAGAATAATATAATTGCCGTGCAGGTGCATATGATTGCGTATAACAGACGTAGGGTAGCATACTATTGCGTATGCATGCCGTACAGTAGTGTAGTGTTACGTAGACATGCGTAAAAACTGCGTACGTCCGGTGTCCAGTGCTCTACGCCAAGAGTACGCAAAAAAGTTAAACATTTTTGTATTGTTTGCGTACATGTCGCGTACTCCTTCTGTGTACTCGGCGTATTGTTACGTAAACCAGCGTAGACTACCGTAGGAACAGTGTAGGGCAGCATAGTCGCTACGCAACGCTATGCAACTGTACGTAAGGCTCGGTGTGAAAGGGGCTTAACTGTTCTGTCATATGTCAGTGCATTTTCCCTGATAAAAGAAAGACTGTTTCAGTAACTCTTTCAATTTCTTACAGGTGATTGAGACTGATGCATCGGCGTCTGGGAAGGCAGAGCAAAAATACACATCCGATGATTTGGAACATTGCAAACAGCAGTTAACACATCTTATAGCCAAGAAAAAAGCTTCAACAGGTAGGAGCATAGGACCTTGACTGATACAAGCTCAATAATAATGAACAGGCTCACAATAGGATATTCTCTCTAGACTTAAAGGTAGTATCATACTTTGGTAAGAAACCAAAACAGAAATGTTCACAGATTTACGTATAACTTATAGGGTATGAAGATGGTGGTGGTAGAAACATACCGTTAAAATTGTTCCACCTAAAATGGTGTATTTATCCAGAAATGAGTAACATAACGACCGAAAATCTTGTTGATCTTTTAAAAGATAAAAAATAAAAATGATATTACCTTTTATATAGATGTCTGTAGTCTTAACTGTGCGGCTCTTTAAAGGGCAAAAAAGGGCATAAGTTACAGGGTATGAAGATGGTAATGGTAGAAAAATACTGTGAAAATGTTTCTGCCTCAAATGCTGTATTTATCCAGAAAATAGTCAAACCAAACACCAACAACATTTTTGATCTTGGTACATGTAAGATGTGTGAAGCTAATATATAAACACTATAATAAATCTAAACTATTTCATCTTGAATTGTCATTTTTTATTTCCAGTGCACTGTCAGATGATTGCAGTAGAGTTTGAGAAAGATGATGATTCTAATGGTCATATAGATTACATCACTTCAGCATCTAACCTTAGAGCAGCTATGTATCATATTGAGCCTGCTGATCGCTTCAAGACTAAACTAATAGCTGGGCGCATTGTACCAGCTATAGCTACAACTACTGCTGCAGTAGCTGGATTGGTAAGTATAGATTAATATACATGATTGGTATCAGCTGGCATCCGTTAGTGTGTAACTACAAGGCTTGATTGAGCTCAGATCCATGGTATTGCCAGTCTACCAACAAGCCTGTATCACTTGGGCTCAGTTTCATGACCTGGCTTTAATAATGTAGAATCAGTGAAATATATATGCAAATTAGGCTTGGCCTTCACCAACGTAGTAGATGATCCACGACCATTGGAAATACATGTAGAGATTCTGTGCTTATGAGACCCCATTCTATGGCTTAGATTTGTCATGTTTTACCTGATTAAATGAATATTTGGACCCAACCTCATAAGCAAATTATCATTCCAGAAATGTATAATAAGCAGATCCATTACACTAATTGCTGCCTGTATGGTTCTCACATACTAGCAGGTAGCACCATGATACCAACATGCCTCTATGTACATTGACTATATATGACCAAATACACTACAGGTTAAAGGAACTACAGACATCTTGTGTTGAAAGTAGTGACTGATTAAAACATTAAAGCATCAAATCTTATCTGCAATGAGATTGAAAGGCACACGTTAGGAGTACAGTATACAGATGTTTGATCTGCAGTTATGACATGTTATAATGATACGCCCTTAATGTTCTGCTCAGTTATGTTCTCATCTTCCTATTTTCTAATGATGGCCAGAGCACTATGAATACTACTGCATGTTGTGACCAGTAATTACTTCTTCAGATGAAGAACAACACACGACAACAACACTTCAACAACACCTGAACACGCTGTATTGTTGGTAGACAAACTAGCACATCAGATAGTGTGCAAGAGGACTGGAGCACAATACTACTTGACTGCTGGCATTAACTTACACTGACAGAGCTTGTTTGTTTCTATCACTCTGATTCTACCAGGCTACCTTGGAGTTGATCAAGTACATCAAGGGAGTAAGGCTTGAGGATTATCGTAACTGCTTCTTGAATCTAGGCTTATCTCTCATCATGTTCTCTGAACCTGGACCAGCAAACATCACTCAGATTAAACCAGGTTTAACATTTACACAATGGGATATGTGGCATGTACAAGGACATAGACAATACACACTCAAGGACTTCAACAAACATTTCAAGGTATATTGGCTTTATATCATTTCCTGCTTTTTAACGATTCATTCCCTTATGGTCTGGTTGTTTCAGGAACGTGATCAGTGATTCTGCTGATTCAGATCCCATTTAGCATATCCTGCATAGAACATGGAGCAGTTTTTGCATGCAGGATCACTGATCACTGACCTCCAGTCACTGTTGGCATTCTACATTCTATAATGATGACCATGCTGAGAGATACAATATGAAGCTGTCTGGATTACTTATTGCATGTACATTCATGCAATGCAGATATGCTGCACTGTTCACATGGACCCCTCAAGTTTGTCTTCTAAGTCAAATTCAATGTATCTGACTTGTGTCTTAAATAGTTTTGAATTTTACACTAGTACAAAGAGAAAAGAAGAGCGACAGTTAACTAGCAGACATATTATTGTCATTGAAAGGTGAACCAAACAAAATTGACTGGAGCGGGATTCGAACCGGCGACCTTCTGAGTACCGTACAGGCGCTCTACCAACTGAGCTATCCAGCTCTTTGTTGGTGGTGTCCCTAATTGTCAATTCTTTGTTCGTGAAAGCCATGAAACCACGCACATTCCGGGATAATTGACTATATGGGGACACCACCAATGTAGGGGCTGGATAGCTCAGTTGGTGGAGCGCATGTACGGTATTCAGGAGGTTGCTGGTTCGAATCCCGCTCCAGTCAATTTTTTCTTTGTTCACCTTTTAATGAGTTAAAAATCCAGTCAGTTTCCCTTGTGATTATTTGATGATTAGACATATTATATTGCACAGGTTATGATTATATATTGATATAGCATAACAGGATACCATGATCCTGTTAGAATCAGATGTTTTACAACGTCACATTAACCTGAATATACCCAGTAAATAAGCTAGTAGTAGTTCCACTCAGATGTACGTTTACTTAAAGTACATGTAGTACTCACAGTTTAGAATCATAGCTTTGCAGTTCACAGTGTCCTCATCATAACCATTGCATTGTAATTTACATTGTACAGGATATGTATGACATGAATATATCTCTGGTTGTACATGGTGTCAAGATGGTCTTTGTTCCTATGATGCCTGGACATATGAAAAGACTCAACAAAACGTAAGTTGAATAAATCTTTAGTCTTTACATAATTTGAAAATCTTGAAAAATCAATGTTCAATCTTATGTGTTTATGCAAGAATCATTTGAAACTTAAGGCCTATTTACACATATGCAACTTTGTTGCACGGTTTTTAAACTGCGCACAAATCTATGGTAGTGTTTACATTTACATGATAAAGTAGTGCGACTTGTCACATGACTTTTTAAAATTAAATTGAAAAGTGATTTTGTCTCGCGACAAATAAAGTTGGCCACATATTTCCCGATGTCTTCATATGCCAGCTGTATTGATTGGTTAGGAAAGATGGACAAGAAAATGATAACTGAGGTCCAGAAATACAATGAATAGATGCCGGGAGAAGAGACAACATACTTGGGCCTAATTATGATCTCATCCTGATGGTATGCCCCAGGATTGCCCTAGCTGCCAAAAAAAGCAGTAGGCCCCTAAGTAAAATATCTTCTTCCTCATCCGAGGACAAAGAAAATGACGCATTATATTATGAGGTGGCAATGTTTTGAAAAAGAGAAGTCGTGCAACAGATCGCATAATTTTGGACAGCTGCACGTTTGCGACTTTCTCGCATGACTAAATGGTTGCAACAAAGTTAATAGGCATTTATATTATATTATCATTGCTTGATCCTTGAAAGAACATCTCTTTGATTTGATGTAGTATGCTGGAGTTGCTGAAACCGAGTGATGGGACTCAATATGCTGATCTGACTGTTGGATTTGAAGCTATTACATCAGGAGATGATGATGAAGATTTACCAGCCCCTCCCATTAGATATTACTTCCGGTCTCAGTAAGAAGCAACCTGGTCTACTGCAGCAAGGTTTGATGATGATGAAGATTTACCAGCCCCTCCCATTAGATATTACTTCCAGCCTCAGTAAGAAGCATCCTGGTCTACTGCAACAAGGTTTGATGATGATGAAGATTTACCAGCCCCTCCCATTAGATATTACTTCCAGTCTCAGTAAGAAGCAACCTGGTCTGCAACCTGGTCTACTGCAACAAGGTTTGATGATGATGAAGATTTACCAGCCCCTCCCATTAGATATTACTTCCAGTCTCAGTAAGAAGCAACCTGGTCTGCAACCTGGTCTACTGCAACAAGGTTTGATGATGATGAAGATTTACCAGCCCCTCCCATTAGATATTACTTCCAGTCTCAGTAAGAAGCAACCTGGTCTACTGCAACAAGGTTTGATGATGATGAAGATTTACCAGCCCCTCCCATTAGATACTACTTCCAGTCTCAGTAAGAAGCAACCTGGTCTACTGCAACAAGGTTTGATGATGATGAAGATTTAACAGCCCCTCCCATTAGATATTACTTCCAGCATCAGTAAGAAGCAACCTGGTCTGCAACCTGGTCTACTGCAATAAGGTTTGATGATGATGAAGATTTACCAGCCCCTCCCATTAGATATTACTTCCAGTCTCAGTAAGAAGCAACCTGGTCTGCAACCTGGTCTACTGCAACAAGGTTTGATGATGATGAAGATTTACCAGCCCCTCCCATTAGATACTACTTCCAGTCTCAGTAAGAAGCAACCTGGTCTGCAACCTGGTCTACTGCAACAAGGTTTGATGATGATGAAGATTTACCAGCCCCTCCCATTAGATATTACTTCCAGTCTCAGTGAGAAGCATCCTGGTCTGCAACCTTGTCTACTGCAACAAGGTTTGATGATGATGAAGATTTACCAGCCCCTCCCATTAGATATTACTTCCAGTCTCAGTAAGAAGCAACCTGGTCTACTGCAACAAGGTTTGATGATGATGAAGATTTACCAGCCCCTCCCATTAGATATTACTTCCAGTCTCAGTAAGAAGCATCCTGGTCTACTGCAACAAGGTTTGATGATGATGAAGATTTACCAGCCCCTCCCATTAGATATTACTTCCAGTCTCAGTAAGAAGCATCCTGGTCTGCAACCTTGTCTACTGCAACAAGGTTTGATGATGATGAAGATTTACCAGCCCCTCCCATTAGATATTACTTCCAGTCTCAGTAAGAAGCATCCTGGTCTACTGCAACAAGGTTTGATGATGATGGTGCAGTGTAGGAATGCTGATAGAACTATCAACAGCAGAGAGGTTTAAGGTCTTTTCACACAACGCTAAAAACATCTCAACCATGGGTTTGGACCTCGGTCAAAATCTCTCAAGGATTCACCAGGGACGTCGGTCACTGTCAAGCATTGGTGTCCTTTCACACGATGACACTTTTGTCATGTTTGTAAGATATTGTAACCATGAGAGAATTTCTCAACAGTTGAGAGGTTTTTTTTAGCGTCGTGTGAAAAGGCCTTTAATTGCACATTTTGTAAGATGTCACGAGAGTGTCCAAATATATGGCAGGGAAGTCAAACTTGAAAAGGTGCACATAAGACTGCATAATTGATTGCTTAGCTGCACGACACGTCTGTCATGTCTGTGTGAACAGGGTTTTGTACATGATGATGAAATCATCTCATCAAAATCATCAAGCAAATCGTGGAGGCCTCATAGATAAGCTTCATTTCATAATCTGTTACTAAAGAAAAAACCGCAAACTGCTAGATTTTAAATAAATTCCTCAAATTTAAATCAGATTTTTGTATGTCTGTAAGAAGCGGCTGTATGCGAGTGACGAATGCAAAAAAGCTGAAAAGTACAAAAAGTACACAAACGATTGGCATTTACATATTAATTTGCATCTGATCTCTCTATTTTAGCCCAACATTTGCCAGAGCAGACCTTTATCAAGATAAGTCTGTAATTGGTGTTGGAACCACTACACCATGTAACATGTACAGTACCCACCTGTTTCTTAAATTGTATATGACGGAAATCTTTTATCAAATACATGTCAAGATAACAAGATGAAATATAGATAGGAACATTTATTTGTAAAGTAATTTTGTATTATGACAGCTTCAGAAATTGTTTAAATACAATTATGCATTTAATGTTATTATTGCTATGGCAACATCGTTGTAGGTCTTACCAATACAGTGGGTTTCTTTTCATAATTATTGATTGGTTATGAATTGGAAAGGTTATACAAAAACAGGAAAAAAAACGAAAAATGTTTCATTCTTGATCGCGAGAAACAAGTTGTGTGTTGGTCCCCAGTGATTTGCAGTTATTTTCATCAGTGCGCAAATGTTTTTGTGGGGGAATATGTTGACATTATGACCATATATGTTAATATACAAATATCACATGGTTTGAGGGTGAAAGAGTCGATTCTAGCTCCGGAGGTGTTGGAAGTTGACAAACTATAGAAAGCCTTGGGAACTAGTTTGTCAACCGAGGGAAGCTAGAATCGACAGTCACCTGAAATAAACCATGTGATATTTGTTTCACTATACCTCATAAATATTCACAATTTCGTCAAGATCGGTATCATAAGTGCAGCAAAATGTTTGTGTCTTGTAGGTCAAGGCTTACGCATGCGTGATGCAAACTTTTCCTAGGATGCACAGTGAGATGTTACATGTGTAACAGTTCCTTCAGAGATTCCCGGTCTACTCGCTGGTGATCAGCAAATATATCCCCTGGCACGTGATGGTGAATTGACCAATTTGGATTTGGCTATAGGTCATGAATATTTATGAGGTATGGTAATATTACTTAGTTATCTTCCATTATAGCTATATTTTCATCGACTGCTGCAAAAGGCCATTAACAATTTTAGTTTTCAGGCTACATGGTAATTGACTTGGAAAGCTAGAGAAGCTGATCAGTGTGTCTGCCTTCTATATCAACGATTATTGCAAACATGTTTGTTTACTGCATTCATAAATGTAATTAATGTAACATGAATTGATGTATATAATTTGTTTCTGTTGATAAACATAAATATTTTGTTTTGTACATCTGACAGGACAGAAAGAAAAAACCATAGAGGCGAAGCATCATGTACATTGCTTTATTGTAACATGATCAATGTAACATACAAAATATAGTTACAAAATTACTCACAAATTATGCAACTTCAATACGATAATATTCATTAGTACATGTACATGTTATGTGTGCATAATAGTAAGCATTGGCATTAACTTTAAGTAATTGACAAGATTGGTATGTTTTGGATGTCATTTGTTAGCAAGTACTTGGCAAGGCTTTTATGTAATAGTCAAAACCTCATATTGAGAATAAGGTATCAGTTAGCCATGATGGGGCAGGGCTGCAGTATTGGTTTATACAGTCCTAACTGTTACAATGCATATCTGCAGCAATATTACTGTGATTGTTACCCTAAACAATTTCCCTTCATTATATGCAGAGAATATATATATTATACACGAATGTAGACACTATGAAAGACGTTTTTAAATAGTATGAACGAGATAACAGACATACAACCTGGTGTCCATATTGGTATTCATGTAATTCAAATAAACTATGTATGACATGTATAACACTGCTGTCATTTGAATCCTTTCTGCTAGTACATGTACATGTTTTTTTCTATCCCACTGTTAACTGAACCTGCTGGTAGTAGAAAAGCTACCAAATGTTTCACAAGGCATGCAACTTTGATTTAAATGAGGAAACAAAAACAAGGAAAATCCTATCTTTGCCATACTTTGTGCAGTGTTGTTTACTTTTCAGCTGATTCAAGGAAAAGTTGCATGCCTGAATGAGTGAATGCCATCTAAATATGCCAAGTATCTAAACTGATTTATGGTTGATTGGGATTTCAGTACCAATAGAGTACATGTATATGTGTACATAATTATAGGGAAGACCCTGGAATTTAGCTTACTGTTAGTGTTCAGAGCATGTATCCTGACACTATTATTGTCTAATAACTCTTATTATAATACTCAATACTAATATTGGAGTTATTCAATGTTTTTGAGACCATCGTCGTCTGCGGCATCTCCCGTCGTAAAAAGTTACCCATGGTCAGCTTTCATGTGTCTAGTGCCAATTTGCTGCTGGGTATTTTAGTGGATATTTACAGCCTACCAAGAGTTATTAGGATCAACACACTGAACCCGATGGCAAGAAGGCTGACTGATCATGCAAATTTGCTGTCTGGGTCAGCACGTGGGAACTCACCCAAGGCTCAGATCAGCAGATAGATTCGCCAAAAAGTGCCACTTTAACTGCTTCACCATCCAAAATGTGGCCATTTGAACCAGGAAAATAACACCCACAAGTTAGACTAAGTCATATGCATGCCGTCAATCAAGGAGTATGGTTATTTTACACATGTACATGAACTACACAACACCACACAAAATCAATGTAGACACTTCATTAAGTTCATACATCTTGAACTTGAAAGACATTTTTACAATCCAATATTTGTCACAAAATTTCATCTTAAACATCATGCACATACATTTGACCAATTATTTACTGTGTGAAGAAATACTATTCTCTACAGAAATATACATTCATTCTCATCGTCTGTGATATGCTGTTAGACAAATCCAAAAATTCATTATACAGTGTCTTCAAATTAAAAAATATATTTTTACTTTTAAGTTATATAAGTCTTGTCTGGGTACAAAATATTTTTTTTTAAAGAACAGCAAATGATACATAGCGTTTACAAGTAAAAACAAATTAAAAACAAACAAGTACTTGCATATTTAAAAATTATTTCTCCCATAATACATGTAGTTTATCTTTTTAACACCAAATTAGTTTTGTTCAAAGGTTAAATTGCATGATGCTACATCACAATTACAAAATCAATGCTTTGGAAGCACACACCAACCTTTTCCCTGTAGCTATATGCAATGCATTAAGTCTGTGTACTTGCAGTATACATGCAGTTATGTATAAATCCACCTCATTTATGACTACAGAATCATTTGATGCCTTGTTCCCTGTATACATGAATGTGTGTTGTGATCAACAAACTATTATTACTTGAGGTTTTATCAACCTGCACTTAATAGTCACCAAACACTTTCTATTCCATATAAAACTCAAAGGTTTTAGGTCATAATTCTTTGGGACTTCCCAAACCAGTTTAGAGCCATGCATGCACCATGCTTCCCGACTATTACATGCTGCTCTACTGGTATTCAAGCCCATGACAAATGGGAGCTGGGGATCAGCAACCCCCAAAAGCCCCCTCTAGGTCAACCACTGCACCAAACAGCTACACTAAGTCTAGATGGCAACAGAAATTGGAGAGACTATAAGAATCATCTTCTCTTTTTCTCTACAAATATCAGTCGACGTACATTATCTGCCATCATTTATGTTCACCCGTCACTAAGAAAGACAAACTGAATAATAGAAAATAACCTGAAAGAGAAATTATTCATTCTCACTGGTTTTCTTTGACTACTGATTGCAAACTGGATCACATGTTATACGAGCAATGGCCACAACATATTAATAGAGCATATAGAGTACAATGCTGTAAGATCTGATGCTAAGTATGACATACATCATATTCATTCTGAGGTGAAATATATACTTTACTCTCAGTTCTATATGAGTGTGGGTTTCTAGCAGCCAGTATTTGTTGCCGCATTGCCCATCCTATTCATTACATTCAAGAGCTAACTGCAGGTTGCAACTCAGCAGAATGAACTCTCTTTTATGTTGTACATTGTACACTGCCCGCGTAGTAATTCAACATTTGACTGCTTACTAGTCAGCAAATAGAGCAAGTTGCAGAAAAAGGTCACAACAATCCATATTAACCTTGTCAGTGATAGAGCCCTATTGAGTGAATCAGCTGTAGACACGACTTAAAGGCTATTTTATCAAAATTGACTAGAATTAGCTTTTCATCAATGAAATGCATTTAAACTTGAAGTTTTCAGAATGCTTTTGTAAAGTATACGGTAGTTATCTTGAAGGAATCTTGGTAGATACGTCCCTCTGCGTACTTGCATTTAACTGTCCTCTTTGATCCCAAACTTTTTGAAGATTTCACCCAGCTCAGCACTTTCTGGTATCTTACTTCCTCCTGTAACCATGGAGATAAAACTTGTTGTTAGAATTGTTCTTTGAGTATATGGGCAAATCATGATCAGATCGTATAGCCCATTATATAGCTCTGAAACTGGAAACTTCCAACTTCAAGAAATTGTGACAATTTATCATGTGAAAAGAGAAACATTGAAATGAAACAGGATTCTTATCATGCACATGAACATGATGAAAAATGTGCAATATTAGAATTAATAAAGCTACAGTGACTGATCTCTGCATGGAAGGAGTACTGGATTATGCCCCGTAAGACCTTGTAATAACGTGCAACACCAATATAACAAACATGCTGGGATGCACAGAAGTTGTTTGTAATAGTGAACAATGTTCAGTACATTGTACAAATTAGGAGCCAAGGATGATGTTCAGTATGGCAGTGTTCGTTATAGCGACATTCCACTGTATTACCCAATTACTGTATGTTGCAATGCCCTGTTTTATAGCACTAAAATGCTGTAGTATGTATTAAAATGCATGCTTTTGGACATTGTAACATCATAATAAATGCATTATTACTATTCTGGCATTCTTGCATAATTTGTTAAAAATGTTAATGTCTTCTAAACAGAAATCAGTCGCTTTATATAGCAAATATATATGTTAACAGCGAGCAAAGGCATCTACAAAAGTCAGCATGTATTAAATATTAACTTTACTTAGTAAAAGCAGCATTAGACCAGCAGCCCATTTCACGAAACTTTATGCAGTGGCGTAAGTCCACTTACGCCACAAATTTTGTGGCGTAAGCCAATTAACTGCGTAAAGTTTCATGAAATCGGCTGCAGGTCAAGCTGTAGGAATAAACGTGCACTAACATAGACTTGACCATATTAAATGATGTCAGTAGTAATTGACTTGATGGTTTGGATACTGAGTGGGAATTGTATGTGGGTGTGATATGACACCACCATGACCCAGCTTCATTATACCAGTCATGCCAGTAAGCACTGGGTTGTACACTTCAATCTCCGTTCATGTATAGCTTTCCTACATGAACAAAACCGAAAGTCTAAAAAAACAGGATTTGTTTGGCACCCTGTGTTTTCTTTCAGTTTGTGCAAAAGCATATACAAGCATAACATGCCTAGACTAACATACATGTATGGAGGCATTATGGTCAAAGTAAACACTACATGTACATGCAGGCAATGTAGCATTCTGATTGCATGTACAACTGTACATGTATCTGACAGGATGTTTATAATCACCCCTCTAAAGTTTCTGAAATATATAATATAGTGGTTTTCAAACAGCAGTTTCTAGGTATTCATGAATGTACACGAATACAAACATTGATTGGACAAAAACAAGGTTGATTGTATGGTGCTATCAAGCATGTCTGAAGCAATCAGAAAAGGACTGAGCATTATATGTGCTATGTTACTTGGCAATGAACATGGGCCTTTATCCATCATATGTTACATTGTGTCACCCTCATAGCTCAATACCATTATGGGTTGTACCGACTATTCTTCCTGCAGCAACAATGAGCTATGATCATGAATGTATTCTAGGAAAAGCAATACTCAGGCTAACGAGTGGTTTCATGCACCAAACAGTTGCAGACCGTTGGTATTTTGGTATCATTTCTCTAAACTAAATGTAAATGTATTTCCTTGATCATTTTGGGCAAGTGACTTTCAGTTAGTTGGGTAGTTTTGCCAAAATTTGCAAGATGAACATTGACAAAAATATTTGGATTCATTGCCAAAAAGGAACATTACTGTATATGAAGCACAGCATGGGTGATAAACAGCTGATCAAGGTATGCCGGATAACAATTTTTCATGTTACTGAATTGGATCATACTGTAGCACTTTGAACTACAAGCTGAAAAAGCTTTCATCATGGTCTTACTGGTTGGAGTGAAATTGAAAATGAGGTCTTGCAAATGAGATGAATCATGTCTGAAAATAATTCCAGAAATATCACCTTGTGCATGCTTGGGGAAGCCAGCCTGAGCACAGTGTTGCCTAGGTCTAGGAATTGGATGGATGTCACTTTGTGCAGGCTTTGGGAGGCCGGCACAGTGTTGCCTAGGTTTAGGTATTGGTTGAATGTAACTCCTGGTGGCCTGACCTATACCAGTACAATGCTCATCATATTTTACTGGTTGCTTAAATGCAGACTGCTGATTGGATACACCAGTTTGGGAAGTAGGTTTAGTTGCCATGGATAATTGTTCATTGTCTTGTTTTTTGATGAGTAGAAGTTTTTGACTGGTTGGAATTTCACAGAAATCTGTGGGTGCAGCCATATCAACTGAAAATACAGACAAAGAAATATACTAAATTAAACTGCCATTATTAAAGTGGATTAAATGTGGGTATATGTTTTGTTAATACATACGACTGACTCATTTTAGTCATTGCAATGACATGAAAAATAATATGTGTCAAATTATATGCTCAAAAATATAAATGATATGAAACAACTCAAATATTGTGATTTTCATTTAGCATTTTATAAAGGAATGAACTTATGATTTGCAACCTGGTGTTGTTTTAGCTCTTGTTCTGCCATTGGCTGGTGTTGGTAACGGTCTCTTTTTGAGCGGCTGTTGCAAGGCAAAGGTTTCACCACTTGGAGTATTATAAATGTTGGCTGTTAGTAGAAAGAACATGTTATTTTTAAAACAAGTACTGGTATACATGTACACAAAGACCAAATAGAAAACAAACCAAAAAGTAAGACAATGCTACCACCAAAGCAAGAGTGGTTAAACATATACATGTGGCATATTTACAATTTTGCCATCAAGCACAACTAAAACAAAATGCTTCAAAATTGAAAATTCAAAAACAAGTACTAAACTTGCACTAACTTGCACTTAACACATTGTACATTTGTATTAAGAGAAAATACACAAAAAAAACCTAAATTTTTCTTCACACTAATGACAATGTGGTTTTTTTTTCAAAAGTGTCAGAATGAATGTTTGTGCAAATGAGAATGGCAAGATATGTAGAGATGAGAATGGCATGATATAGAAGGGTCATTCATACCAGCAGGTTCAGGCTTAAATTAGACTTGTGGCCAATTTGTTAGAAGTCACGGTGATCGTCTCTGCTTTCACGTGAGACTCCTGGCTATGGTGGGATTTCAGCTCTCTGGACCACTTGAAAGTGGTTCCCGAAAGCCGAAATCTCGCCATAGCCAGGAGTTTTGTGAGAAAGTAGAATAGTTATGCGAAAGTTACGTGAAAGCAGAGACAATCACTGCGACTTCTAACGACTTGGCCACAAGTCTAGGCTTAAGTCTGCATGATGAATCAAAATACCAGTTAGGATTGTTGTTCTTTTCCTAGTTGTAGATTGATATTAACTGTACGGTACATGCACTGATTACTGAATAATAGATGATACTATACACTGTACAGATTTATTGATGTAACATAGGCATGTACACATTCATGTCTTTACCTGGTGGCATACACATGGCATAACCCAGATTTGTTAACATGCTATGGATATAAGAGTGAACAGGAACAGCTAGTGAATTCAACAAACAAATTCATGCAGCCACAGCTGAGTAGAGGAACATAAAATCAGAAACAGATTGTAACTCAAAGAAACGTAAAAATCAAACCATTGGCAGCCTGGGTACAATAATGAAAAGTGCTTTGATTTCAATAAAAAAATGAACACCTTGCTTGCTTTATCAGTGACTAAATCAGCAGAATTACAAATGACAAGTCAACAACAAAAAAGGCTCAGGTCATACCTAACAGTGGTTTCATTTTGTCCAAACAAGCATTCATATATTTAGGCTTCATGCATATGAAAATGTGCATTTACCAGAGAGATTTTAAGTTGGCCATTTGACACTTTGTGAATACTTCCTGATTGATGTAGTCTTTCTCCTAGTGCCTACAATGACAAAGGTGGTCATATTATCATCTTTTTAGAGATTTCTTTTTTGATGGATTTCACTTGTTATGAATCAGGGAATTTGAAGTGATCCTGTTTTGCAACATTGCCAATGCTGCATGTATCTTTGTTTCATGGCTTCTGACTGCCAAACAAACAAAGATAATTGACATAGGGCTGGATAGGTCAGTTGGACTTGGTGGAGTACCAGTAGTATTCCAGAGGTAGCAGGTTCGAATCATGCTCCATATTTTGAACGACTTAAAATTAACCCAGTGAGTTTCCCTTGTGGTTATCTGATGAATATTCAATTTTGTTACAAATTGAATAATTCTGTGTTGTATATTAGTGGGTTACTTCTGGCAGTGTACATTCATTTATATGGCTACATTTGATCTTATACGATATATGTTGAACTGAAATGGTGATTTTAAGAACATTAATCTTTGGGTTTTTAGTAGTTATGTGATGGAACGCATGCTCTCATTCACTACTAAGCTAACCTGCTAAACTATGAACAGTCAATTTACTCAGAATATTAAGTAACTACATCAGCATCAGCAGATGATCAGTTTGACATGTTAGCAAATCAAAACAAATATGGCCGACTCATTGATGTTTACTCTGTCATCATGCTAAAGCACTATACGTAGTCTGTAATCTACTACATGTAAGTCTCTATGAAACAACCAATCACAGACAAGGTATGATACACAACCAATCACAGACAAGGTATGATAAACAACCAATCACAGACAAGGTATGATTCAAACCTGTGATTCCTGTCTTCTAGTCTAGAAAATCTTCCTACACAAAGCTTGACCATGAACCTACAGTAGTTCATTCTATCCAGGGGTGGGTACTACAGTCATATAGATGTTAAGCTAAATTTTTCAATCTACACTCAATTCATCAGACCTAAGAAATGAAATGTTCTTATCTAAGCTTCTTTCTTTTTTTATCTTAAGCTTTTTTTAAAGAAATACAAGAACAGGAAAATATATATTTTGGTCTGGTCAATTACAGTCAATTCTGAATGAAGAAAATGTTCAGACAAAATTTCAGTAGTAACTTAAGATTTACAAATGATGTAAACTTTGCTTCTATGTGTGCAGTCCTAGAATGATACAAACATGCATGATGAAATTGCTAGAAATTGGGAATATTGAGTGAGGATCGAGTCCGGTTTAAGATTGTGCTTTACATAAAAGCTATATGTACTACAGTATATGCAACAAATGCTAAATAGACATGTTTCTTCACTAAAATGCTGCAAATATTGCCCATATATTGTTATTTGGAATTCAGATCCAGAGAGAACAAGCAAAAAAGGTTTCTTCAAATGGAAACACCTAGGTCTTGGCAAGTGAAGAAAATATGTGAAATAATGAAGCAGTCCACCACCATAAGAGTAGCCGTATTTTAGCCAGCTATTAATGACCCCTAACCAGCTGGGGAAACATGTCATTTGCAAAACATCATTCTAAGCATGAACCAACCAATGTAACAAAGTTATCACTATAAAGAACATGAGTTTTATATGATATGAAAGCATTATATCCCAGCTGGGATAAAGCAGATGAACTAAGCTTCTACTCTCATAACAAACCAAACACATTCTAATATCAAACAGATTACTATCCATTAATAAGAGGCATTTTAGTTAAATGGAAGTAGCATAGCTAGTCCATGGACAAGAAGGAGCTGGAATGACATGTATAATGTGAGTACTGTATGTGAAATACATATGTATTGCATGTGCAGTGGGCAGAAATAGCTTCAACTGTGATACTTAACACAAAACAAAATATCACAACATTCCAATGCTCCCCCCACCAAAAAAACAAACCAAAAACCATTATTAGAAATGTTTGATGATGATGATTTGTCCCATTTTGAAACAAACTCACTTATGGAGGAAGTATAAGGAAATGCTGTGGATGGGGTATCAGAGGTAGACTCAGAGCGTTGTCTAGGAGGTGGTAGTCTAGGTGCACCTGATTAAATTACAAGAGGATACAGCAAAGTCATCAACAGTTTGCCTGCACGTGTCATAATGCCATAATCTATCAGACAATGCTACAACAGACAATAAACAGATTACGCAGGAACAAAATCAGGGAGTTTCTAAGCATGTATTTGTAAAGCAAGAAAATAACTTGACTGGATGGCTCAATTGGTAGAGCATCGGTACGCACCCAAAAAACAGTTAATTGCCAAAAATCCATGTGACTTTCATGTTGAAGCAAACACATTTTGAAATATCAGTGAAATGATCCTTGGGTATGGCGGTGTGTGCATGGTTTCATGGCTTCTGCCTGCCAAACGAACAAAGATAATTGACTATTGGGGTCACCACCAATGTAGGACTGGATGGCTCAGTTGGTAGAGCGCCTGTACGGTATTCACCGGTTCGAATCCAGCTCCAGTCAACTTTTCTTTGTTCACTTTTTAATTACTTTAAAATTCAGTCAGTTTCCCTTGTGGTTATTTGATGATTACATTTTGAAATACACAGCATGTAGAATTATGACTGATGTCCCATTTTGAATAAGAAAGACTGCTGCACTAAGCATATATCTGTGCTCAGTAGCTCCATGTAGATCTGTACCAGTTCAACAAGATGCTAAGCTGAGATCTGCCGGCATTTATTACACAGCTAAGACAGATTATATGAAGCTTTCAAGAAAAGGACGGTGTTTTGCCCTTTGAAGACCGCTCTTGATGTCAATCTACAAAGCATAAAATAGCAAGTTTATCAACTTTGTTGTGTAGGTATACCACTTGTTGCAATGCTGCCTTCTACTAGCCATAACAAAAACAAATTAAAACAGATTCAACAGACATGACAGAGATCAGACAAGAAATAAGATCTACAGGGGTGTATCTAGGGGGATCTACCTTACAGAGACACAAATATTTAGACTGCGGACAGACATGAGGACTGAGACAGGATTAGACAGGATTGCATCTGCTTGTCATCAGACATATGTCAACTCACGTGTTTGGTCAGGGGGGAAATTCGGAAGTGCTGTTGTTGAAAAACGATTCTGTCGTCTTTGCATATCTGGTAGTCATGGAAATGGGTAAGGTTAACAATGAATGAGGCATGTTATTGGGTGATAATGACCATGTGAGTTAGGACAGTTTTCACAGAATGATTTAGAAAGAACTGGAATCTATTAATATCAATTCTACAATAACTCAAATCTGCAAGTAACAAGAATGTTCACATTATCTTATAAATGCATAGTGTATCTGGTGCTTTAGTAAGTGGGAAATAAATATTGAAGTCAAGAATCAAAACTAGCCGCCAACTACATTGTAGATGTAGTTGCTCTATTCAGTCCACTACAAAATAAACTCAAAATGAACAGCAACAAAATCTGAAAACCAGAGAAAAAACTTATAATGTTGAAATGAAAACAGGTCAAAAACTCAGCATCTTCACGGCTCATCTTCGCTAGAGCTGGGTCTCCAATGAGGGTAAAGTCTGAAATTTTGCATATGATTTGATGATTTATTTTAATTAAATAAGCTAACCAGATCGATCGCAGAGCCAGATGTATGTTAATGAAAAGTAAATTACATGTATGATGTCCAAACACATTATATGGAATGTATTTTTTTACAAAAAAATACACCAAACGTGTTGAAATTTACACTGCTCTAGTGTATTAAAATGCCATTCAGTGTGGCATATTATTGGCTTGTGTACATGTACATCAATTTTGGAAGGAGGCCCTCTATTGGGGCCAAATTCATAGAGCTGCTTAATTAAGCAGAACATTTGCTTATAATTAGCATGAAAAGTCTTCCTTGAACAAACAGGCTTGCCAACCAAATTTTCATGAGATGTTTACTGCTTTTGATTTGCATTCGGCCATTGTTTGCTGAGCATAACATTCACAAAGAGTTTTCGCTGGCATACTGATTTTATTCACCAAAGTTTTTGGTGCTTAAAGGTAGTATCATACTTTGGTTTTTGTCAAAGAAATACAGCTCCATTGGCAAAAATATCAAGGAAGATACAGCAACAGTCATCTGTGAAAATTTCAGTCCCATATGGTGCCAAATTTTTGAGAAAACAGTGAAAAACGGCCACAATATTTCTTAAGTCTTTTCTCTTTTATTTTTGATCTTTTAAAAGATCAACAAGATTTTCGGTCTTTGTTTTATTAATTTCTGGATAAATACACCATTTCAGGCGGAAATATTTTAACGGTAGGGTCAGCATCATCTTCATAGCCTGAAAGTTATATGTAAATCTGTGAACATTTCTGTTTTGGTCTCTTATCAAAGTATGATACAACCTTTAAGCAAATTTTCGTGTATGAAATTGGCCCCTGGTCATTAGGGGTCAAGAAGACATATACATGTAGATTATTGTCCCATTTATGCATGTTGTGAAACTATGTCAATTTATCAGGATAATTGCTCCAACCATGGCTGGATACAGGTTGAAAAGCTCTCACAAACCTTCATGAAGTGTCAATTGAACTCAGGTCCATTGTCAGGTTCAAATGTTACTATGTAAAAAGACCCAGGTTCACCTCTAAGATTTTTCTTAGTCAGAAAAGGCCCCTAATTGAACACGTTCATGTAACTCTCATTACTGATGAGTAGAAACAAATGGCTAATTACTTCAAAATAAAAATCCTTCCCTGTCAATCACGATGCACCATGTAGCCATGGGTGGAAAAGGAAGGACTGGTCTACTCTGCTCAACTATTACATCATATTTCAAGTACAATATTTGAAATTCAATTAATACATTTTCCTTTAATTGTATCCATGTGGTTCCAAGTTCCTCCATGTGTTCCCATTAGACTACAGAAAGCACATATCACATAACTATTAGGCACATCATATGATCATAGTGTAAACCCATTTGAAGAGATGGCATGTCTATTATATATTCATTCATAGGAATTGTGGCCTAAAAACAATGAGGAACTTCCTGAAAGAAATTAAGTCAAGTTGTGAATTTGAACAAACATACTGAAGTCAACCCAAACAATTTCTCACTAAAATAAAAAAAACTCATTGTAACTGATAATATGCCAGAGCTTAAATTAACGAAAGGAAGTGTCCATACAATGTGACTGTATATGTTTACATTTTATCATGAAACAGAATTGGAATTAAACAAATAAGATAATCAGAATGAATGGTCAGAGAGATAGATATAACTATTACACAGACTGATACTGCTACACAGCTCAATCTAATATACACACAGTGATCATATGAAACTAATAAGGTGAAGTGCATGTTAATAATTAGTTAGAATTACAATCAAGTACAGGTTACAGGTCACTCTGCACTTCAGGAATCAGTCATGAATACAAATTATATTAACTGCAAAAGAAAACATGAGCATGTGTGGAGTTCTGACAACAAAAGAAATGTGTGCGATCTATGTATGAGAGTGCTAGGCTATGACTGTACAGAAATACCTTAAATTAAACCTGTATAAAATATGTGTTTGAGCGAGAAGATATATTTGTTTAATTTGTTTAAATTTTGTTTCAAAGCAAATACAACTAGAAGTCAGTGAATTATGTTTGCTTAAGTGGTTATGATCATAATAGTCCTAATTCATCACAGTATAATAGTAATTACAAACAAAGAGAACTGCAGTTATTTGTGCATTCATATTTGACTTGAACACAAAACCCACTTCAAGTTGCTAAACCTCACACAGCCGGCCTTTTCTGTTTTCCTTTTAGTCATTTTTTGGGGGGCAAATTATAGTTCCGAGATGTTTACTTTCACAGTTTTATTCATTTTAATTCGCAGTAATTCATTTCAAATTTTCATACATAATAATCTACAAGATTTTTTTTTAAAGTGTGTGAAAAAGTATAACCTTCTAGTTAGTGCAATTTGTATAGTCATTGTTTTTTAAAGTTCAGATTTCATATGAGTATAGGATGGATGCTATCTTTCAGCATTGAATAATTACAGTGATTTTTAGATTAATGGTAAATCAAAGATGTTACAAGAAAATGTTATCATGGTAATGTGCAGGCTAAGTGAAGTTGAATGTGAAATGAAAAAAATAAAATCACATGCAGGCACTGCTGAAAATAAGATTAATTTCTTCTTTTTTTTGCTCAAGCATACAATCAAAGAAAGGATAAAACGGAAATATAAACCTCCTTGGTAGAAGCAACTTCCATTGGGAAAATTCTTCTCATTCTGGTATTATCATTTTCACTAGTTAAATTATTGAAATAAAAAAATCATTGACAAAAAAATTTGACTGACATTGCCATAGCTGTTGCAACAGGAATGTTGATAACCAAGTCAAGCAAATTGCAATATTTAACAACAAAAGACAAATGATATATGAAATTTTGACATAGATCTCAACAAAAGAACAAAATAAATGATTTGATTGCTGTTTTCAACAATGCCTTTATGTAGATTAAGATGGATGTGAAATGTTCAGTCACTCTGTGATTTACTGGGTCATTGGTTTTTTACTCACTCTTGTCAATGTCTGCATTTACTGAGGGTGATTTGTCTCGGCCAACATTTATATACATAGGAATGTCTGGACTAGATACCACATACTGTGTGGCTTCAGACTGACTAGAAACTGAAGGGAAAAATAAACACAATCAACCGCAATGGGAAAAATATCTACAAGAAATCTGGAAATAAACTGTGTCATGCTTTACTTTCTAAAACAATTAGAAGTTAGTTAGTCTTTAAGTGCTCCCTTAATTGTCTTTATCGTTTCTAAAACAAAGACGTTTACTGCACAATAAACAACTTGTTTATTATTCACAAAGGCTAGAAATCCGCGGAAGTAAGCGGCTCTGTCAAAATTGGGGTTTTATTTTACAAAAACTAAGACAGGTCTGTGATTGCTGAAACTGTTCTAACAATATGGTACCGTAGAAATAAATAAATGCCATGTCCTGACAATCTGAAATACATATTTATCATATTTTCATATCTGTATCTATTTCTAACTATAAAATAACTCTGTTTTTCAAAAGGCATATCAGGAAGACACTTACCAGAACTGACTCCTTGTGCCATACTATGTCTGTTATGCAAGATACCTGCTTCAGCTCCCTACAAAAAGAAATCACACGTCAAATCGTCAGCATTTTTACAAACAGCCACTTTGCCCACCTAGGCGTTGAAACATAGTTTTGAAATTGAATATTTGGCCCATTTTTAGAGGACATTGATTAATTTTTCATACCAGTTTCAAGCTGAAGACTTTCCCTTACACGACATACTAATTAAGAGTTGATAGACCTTTGGATTGCGGAGTAATCAACATTCAAAGAAATTCACCCCTTCTTGAAAACTTTTTTACTGGACAAATTGGCTGTGATCCCTTCATGAAAGCCAAAAATAGGGCGCATTTGTAAATTTGTCTCTTCATGAAAACAGAAATTCATGTACGCGCTGAAAGTGCCCCAAAGAACAACATGCATTTTTGATAAATTCCCCCTTCCTGAAAACTTGAAATAGCACTTAGGTGATATTTGCCCTTTACTGATTTTCAAGACTTTATTGATTTCATTATTTTGATTTGGCCAAAACAATAGCGCTCCGCACAAATGACGTCAAAAAATCCCCGGATGTCAGACAAACATTGTCTCACATGTAGTGTACATGCACGCGCACCCACACACGTTTGCATGGTTGCAATGTTTGTCTGAGATCCGATGCTATTTTTAGCGCCAGTGCGGAGCGCTATTTTGCCAAGATATCCATTACAATACCCTTTATAATCGATTTTGGCCAACAAAAGAAGTCCAACAAAATCTTGATTTTGCCCAATTCGCCCCTTTGTCGATGAAATGACATTCACACAAGATTGATCTTTGGCTGTTTTATTTTCAGGAAATACATGATAATAATGATACACAAACTCTTCCCATCAGTGTATAACCTGTGTGGATGGGTGGACATTGTGGTGCATGGGTGGTTATCAGGGGTTATCAGGTGGATAGACAGAAGTGCCATGTGGATATTAAAGTGGAGGGTTGAGAAATAAATAGGGGATGCTTTTAATAATTATTCTACTATACTAGACTATACTAAGACAAGCAGCTCATGAAAGTTTTTAAGCCAATTGTCATTTGGCCATTTGCGTTACTAACAATTATTTCAATTTTCGGTTCCATCAGTGCAAAGTTCCTCAAGTTAACTATGTCTTCAAATGTGCAAATTTGGCTTAAGTCCAGACAAGCAATATGGACAAATATAACAGGAAACCTATTCTATATTCTAACTTATCCTCAACCCTTTCAACCACATCAATCCATATATATGGTATGGTAGTACCTACAAAGGTAAATGAAGGCAAGAATGCCATACAATCAACAATCATCCAACCGGACATCCAATTTACTACAGACTGTACTCAAGAAGCACTCAGCATGTGTATATCAATGGCATACATACATGTACTGTACTTACCACATCATTTCCAATCACCATGTTAAATGAGGCTGGAAGAGATTGCCGGTCTGGGCGTGGCTTAGCTGGTGGCTCTGGAGCTGCTGGAAATTATACAAATATTCAACTCATCGATCAAAAGACAATCTATTATGAGCTAAGAATCCTGGTCAATGAGAGATTTTCGTGATTTTTGTCCAATACGGATTGAGAGGTATATGTGTCTTATATCTACAATTGATATATGATAATATGATACCTCTTTGAGGTCGTAGGTAAGTGTCTTATATCTACAAATGATATATGATAATATGATACCTCTTTGAGGTCGTAGGTAAGTGTCTTATATCTACAAATGATATATGATAATATGATACCTCTTTGAGGTCGTAGGTAAGTGTCTTGATGAGATTCTCCATTCTCTGGATCTTTCACGCCAACTCCTGCAAATAAATCAAAGCATTCAGGAGTACATGTAAAGCATTAGTACAGAGAATATGTCCTTCATTCTTGCACATAGTGTCAACTCAGCAAACATGCAAGTAGTGACAGCTGCTGCATTCAAAGCCCCGTACAAAAAACCAAGCAACTGTGTTACATGAAGAATTACTGTGCATAGACCTTGATATTAATGAATCATGTATGTGGTTTCCTAGGAAGACAGTCCAAAACCATGGTCTAAGAAAGATTTGAGGCTTTGCATGGTGACAATTGGTATGTGGATCGGTTTGGGGAAACACCATGTAAGAATCGTTTGTACTTTTGCACTTCTATATCGTTCACACTTCTCGTAAGGTCTCAACGTCTCCTGATGATGACTAGAGAAGACTAGTCGAAACGTTGAGACCTTAAAATAAGTGCGAATGAAATAGAAGTGCGAAGGTATGAATGATTCTTATATGGTGTTTCCAAAAACAGATCCACAAACTATGGTCTACTAAAGCACAAAGCAATGCACACCATTAACAAATTGTGGCATCATGCATCACATCATCTGTGCAGAGGTACATGTATACAGCTGTTAAACTGAGTAATTCAAGTGGACTACATGTAAACACTTTGGAAGAACAACCACAATGTATGGGTTGGAAACATAATTACAAAGCCAAAAGGTTCATTTTAATCACAGTATTGTTTCCAATAATTGTTTACAAATGTACTATTTATCGTTAGCATATTAGACAATTAATGAACCAATATTTCTACTCATACATCGGGAAGAAGCTTGCTTTCATTGCCAACTTACTGAGACCAAGTTCATAAGGATGTTGAGGAATTTTCAGCATACTAGGATCTCTGGTCTGCAAGGGCCTGATGTTACCGCCATGTTTCTCAATGAAGAATGCTAACAAGTCATACATCGTCTTCATCTCTGGTTGCTAAGGAATAATAACACACGCTGAGTATATGATTGGTCAATATGACATGACCTGACTCAACCCAAAACAAATTTATCAAAATCCAAAGTTAAAGTCAAAGTCGTGGTCAGTCAAAGTCAAGGTCGCAGTTGAAAATGAAGTTAAAGTAGAAGTCAAAGTCGAGGTTGAAGTTGAAATCGAGGTCGAAGTTGAAGTCAAAATCAAAGTCAAAGACTTTAACTAATCAAAATACAATCAATTAAAATAAAAAACAATGAAATAATAACAAAAATCTCAGTCTTATTGAAATTTGAAATCAAAATTAAATGAAAATATGATACACCACAATACATCAGTATAAATTTCAAGTCATAAAACAAATCTAAATTAATTTCAAATCAAAATCAAATCAAAATTTAAATCAAAATTTAAATCAAAGTAAAATCAATATTTAATAACTCAAAGGAAAGAAAATGAAAAGTTGATCTTACTTGACTTACCGTTTCCTCTATTGCCATCTTAAAGGTTCCAGGATTACTGAGCCAACTGAAACTGAAATGCTTGACGACAGATTGTGCATGAGGGTTGTTGATGGGCGGGTCTTGTCGCATAGACAGGGAGTATTCCCCTCTGCGCGACTCGCTTTTTCGAATAAGGATAGAGCCATGCTCTGGGTTGTTCAACAGTAGCTGTTCAAAACAAAAGTTATATTCTTAGTGAATGTCACAGGCACTGTCCGAAGGCAACCATCTGTAAAAATAACTTGGGTACATGTAAATGTACACGTAAATTCAGTCGGTTTCCCTTGTGATTATTGATGATTATATTAAAAAGCCGTATCCTCTTTGAGTGATCCCCGTGTACCGTTCCCAGGTTGCAGCATTGCTGCGTGTATCAATGAAACACACAACAAATGGCGAATGTCCATCTTTCATTCAATGTAGTTAGCCAACTTCAGCAAACACCTCCTCTACCTCTACACCGTTAGCTATGTTAGGGGAAGGTTGTGTTCATGTTTGGCGAACAGCACGTTCCGGTTTGAAAATGGTGGCGCACATTGTGCGCCATGCGCGTAGTTAGCTGGAGTGTTACGCACCCCGGTCCTTATTATGTTTTCCTATTTTAGGCATTTAGATTCATTTCATTCTCAGCATGCAAAAGTAATGTAAAAGTGCATGCTTGCTGAACCTGTACATGGACACCGCACAAATCTTGCCCCAACTGGGATTTGGGTTATTGATAATCTGAATGGAATTCTGGTAAAAATATCACATATTTGTGCATGTATTAGTAATTGTTTTGACATGCAAAGACCAAGATTCAATTTCCATTTATTAAACAAACATTCAAAAGGCATTCAAATGGATAATGCAAAATTCACACATACATGTACATAATCCATTTGGACTATGTTTCAACCACTTTTGTAAACCTAGAAGATCTTATCATTATGATCTTAATGTTTTGGGCTGATGGAATTAGCAATTTATTAAGAATAGTCTGGATCCTTAGCCTTACCTCTTCAGCTTGTGCTCTGTTTACTTGAAGGAACCAGGTTGGAGGTATAGGGAATTCATCTTTGAATTCTTGAATGAGATGTTCGGGATAGAAATGGTACGTCTTCTACAAGGGAATGGAATACCAAGAGGATTCAAAGCATTATCATGCCATTTCACTATGGCACAATTCATTCTACTGTTGTTATCTTAATTATAACACAGCAGGTTTATTTCTGAATGCTTTAAAGGAAATCACCCAGCTAGAAACCATTTGGCCACTCCTACATAGGGATAAATGTATTTATGAAACACACAAAGAGTCAAAGGTACAAAAGTCTTGTCAAAAAGACAAAAGGTCCTATTCGAAGAAGGTGCAAATAGAACAGGAAGGGAGTTCATTAACATGTACATATTCCCATCCAGTTGCTTTTACATGGTTGATGTCACTTTTTGTTCTGTTCCTGGAGAGGGGGGGGGGGGGGAGGGGTTACAAAACAGAAGTTCAGGCTCCAGCTCTGACATCCATACTGAAAATATACATGTGTAGGTTGCGGTTTTTCACTGAAGTTAAAGCTCTGTTTTCCTTTTCAAACCAGAGAATCTACTTCGAAACCACAGCCCAAAGCCTCTATTTTGATACCCGTTATGTTATTTTACAATGGATTCACAAAATGGAGCCTGACATTATGAAATTATGGACATGAAGTTATCCTGATACACTGCCACATACATCTACAACACTGTAATTACTAATTCACACAATTCCTATGGCAAATTTCCAGAAATATATATATGCAGTAACCAAGAAATGAAGCATCATTCTTTTTGTGTCCCACATTGACCCCACCACTTTTCTGCTGATGATAATTTATAAAGATAACTTACATTTTCTGATTCTTGACTGCTGGGCTTGTCAGCTGATCGCTGCTTGATAAATGTTTTGGTAGTAGGCGATTTGGTCATGGGTGACCGGACCTCAGGCTCTGACATTGTGGATTTTGTACTTTCAATAATTTCTTGCAGAGCAATACTCTGGCCAGGCAACAGATGAACTTTCGGGTGTTCCCGCTGTGAAGGAAATCAGATACATGTACACTTAACAGTTTGGATAAGATAGAAGATAGAGGAAAACATAAGCCGAGAGGCAGAGATTTATGTATCACATCAGATGCTTGAACATGTTACACAATCAAGGTTGAGCTTACCTTGGATAAAGCATAGAATCTTATCCACCAATTGTCTCGATCATCTTGTGTGCTCATCTGAAAATAAACAATTAAAGACACAGTTAGCAGTAGTCATGGTGGCAACATTAACATACATGACATAAAGGCTGGCAATTGACATGCAAATCAACCTCATTCCTACTCATTATGTACTTGTACATGGAGTATATGATTTACAAAAGGATCAATTTCCATATGACACAGGTACATGCATGCTCATGTGCTGATGACAAGCATTTTTGACATCTGGGTAAGTCACATTATTTTTTAGCATTTCAGTACAAATCTCGCATGCCTATTTTTGTAAATGCCCTGGGCGCAAACTAAATTTAGGATGAAGTGTTTAATTTGTATCAACCTCAGGGACACTTCATGTATGTATATGTTGTAAGGTTTTTACCAATCATTGATCTTGAATGTACAGTAGGCCTATGGCAAGTTAGCTTTGTGTCTCTCTTCATTTATAACATACTGACATAATACATTGTCGATTCATATAAATAATGTACATTGTACCTTGAATTTGAACTGTCCAGCTTTGCATTTGATGGCCAGTTTAGTCTTCTCTTTAGAATCTGGTTTGATGTCCCAATTTCTGTCAACCGTCACTGATTCCATAGGCTGCCACAAAAGAAAAATAACATTTGACATAAGAGTGATTCAAACCCTGGCCTATAATCCAGCAAGAGCCAGCAATATTTAGTCCCAAATGCTAAGAATTAGAAGAGAAACATGTATGTATAAAATGCATATCACATTCAAGTAATGTACATGTAAACGGAATATTGCAAAGATGAACAGAAGTGTTAAACATTGTTTGACTTTCATCTTTTTATAGAACTTGTTATTCCCTACTTATCCAAGTAATATAGTAATTAATCTACACTGCTGTGAAGCATTGACCCATGCAGATTCTCTTTATATACTGGTAGTGCCTGATGACTGCCTAATTGTTCTATTGTGCATGTTATAAAAAGAACAAGAAGAAGATATTCAAAGTAATAATTTGAGAGCTAGGTGGGTTTTAATCATAATGTTGAGTACAAAAGGTTTGAGTGCATATTTCTATTGGATTTAATGTACGAATGAGAGAATGGGGCATCTTAAGTTGCACACCCCTGGGCTTTGGCCCTTCTGGGGCACCAAAGTTGCCCCAAATATTGATTTATTCAAACTTTTGAGTACAACCCAAACTTCCTTTTGCAAATGATCATTTTAGTGACCTCTGACAACAAATCCACAATTTAAGACATGATTTTTCCTGGGGTTTGTATATAAGACGGGGGTGTTTGTAGATAATATAGTTTGTATTGTTTGCAAACAGACTGCATTAGTGATTACACATGTTACAAGGAATTCATTCATACATATAATCAAAACTTGCACTTTACAGAATATTTTTTGAAAGTGCATATATATAGATATATCAATATCAATTCGACATGAATGGCTGAACATGTACATGTAAAATGTGCACTCAAAAAGCATAATAAAAAAACACAACCTTGCTGATATTACATACTGTAGACACTGCACAAATCACGCCCCCACCATGCCCACCTCATTCATGTCAGTGGTGGAATTGCCCCATAACATAATGCAGACTGTACATCATCATGAACTTGTACATGTACCTCACATTTTACACTAACAAATCAACACTTTGCACCAACTGATATTAGGGGTGTGTTATTATAGCATAGCTACAGATACTACACATTAGAAATTCCTGAGAGAAAAAGTTTCTCATCTACTAAACACACTCACAAAACAGACTGTAGACATATGTGTCCATTGTTGAAGAGCAGCAAATGTAACTGTACTAGCTGTCTGTACATGTACACAATGTTTACCATACAGTATATTGTACAATAGCACTCCGCACTAGCGCTAAAAATAGCACCGGATCTCAGACAAACATTGCAACTATGCAAACGTGTGGTGGATGTGTGCGTCCATACACTACGTGTGAAAGACAATGTTTGTCTGACATCCGGGGATTTTGTGACGTCATTAGTGCGGAGCGCTATTGTGTATGTAATGGCAAAATTCACTTCACATGGACAGGTACATAACAGAACAAAGAAAACTGAGTAAAGCCCTGTCCGCACTGGACTTTTTTTTCCGGGGATTTAACCAAGCCGATGGGTAAATGAAAAATGGGCAAATATTACCGGTGTTCGCAATTGGACTTTTGACTCGGGTAACTTAACCGTGCACACACGGAAAAATTACCAAGCACGCACGGAAGAATTACCGAGCTGACAATACTAGGCTTATGAGTTTACCCGACTCGCACTGTCCGCACTGGACTTTTCGTCTCGGGTAAAGTGTCTCGGGTATTCTACCTGGGCAGAAGTTGGCCGGTAGAAATACCCGCACAGCTCGGGCAAAGTAACTGAGAGGTAGACTTCCCGAGACGTCTGCACTGGACTTAAAATGGCCTAAAGTACCCTGTGTCTTGGTTACTTTGCCCAAAAAAAGTCCAGTGCGGACAGGGCTTTAGTGTTTCAGTCACATTTGTGTTTCCCTTTAAATGACTTGACTTAATACAGACCTGTACAGGTACAGGTGTAACATAGTTCCTTGTGGTTTATTAACTTTATTGGATCATTGAGGTACCTCAATCCATAATTGGATGATACTATTTGATAGGGAATGGCTTTTAAAACATCTTGAAGGAGTATTTTGACATCATAATTATGTATATATGTATTTACACACTAAATACATACACAGTACTTGTTAGAGTTTTCGCTACTTGTACAGTACAAAGGTATTTAAGGCTAGTAATTTGGCTATATAGGCCTGACATGTACATAATAGCAGGAAACAAGTTCCCACCAAGCCTATCAACATCATGCATTTACAAATGAACTTCATAATGTGACTGTCTCAATCCTTTGTTTGAATGACAATCAAACCACAAACATCATACATGTATCATAAACACTTCAGTTTACACACAACAATGCATATTATTTGCACACCGATCATGGTTTCACATAACCCTTCTGTATTATTTTCTGCCCTAACCAGGCTAGCTGGCCTGCAAGCAGGGAAATATCCCTTGGATAGGCCTATAGCTAGACACAGCAGGTGAAGTCAGCTTGTACAGTGTAGTTGCAATAGGTCTACTCATCTGATGCCAACATAAACTAGCCTTAGGATCAATCCAAATCCAATTTGGCCATTTGTACAGTAAACCAATTCCATCCTGTTGGATGTGAAAAGTAAAATGAAAACTGTCCTGAAGTGGTTAAAAGAAGAGTCTGATTTTCATCAAATGTGGTACAAGCATCTGTGGTACTTCTATGATAAAAAGCAACCGTCAAGTTTTTCATTGATCGGGTTAAAAAAAGTACATGTAAACAAAACTAAGTAGCAGTCAAAAGGAAAACAATGAGTGGTGTTAAGAAAGATTTGAGGCTTTGCATGGTGACAATTGGTATGTGGATCGGTTTGCAGAAAACACCATGTAATAATCGTTCATACTTTCACACTTCTATATCGTTCGCACTTCTCACAATTAGGTCTCCTAGTCCTACATGTAATTGGTCTCCTAATGAGTGGTGTTGCTCCATATTAATGAGTGGCCAAGGCACTATCATACTTAACTTTGATATTATACCAAAAGACAAATCTTCACAGATTTACCTATTACCATGATTACAGGGTATAAAGATGGTAATGGTAGAAAGATATCATAAACATTCGTCTGCCTGAAATGCTGTATTTATCCAGAAAAGTGTAAAAAGACAACAAAAATTGATCTCCGATATGAAAACTCCTGCATGTCCACAGATTTGATATTACCATAAAATGAGCATTTTTCACTGTTTTCTCAAAAAGTGAAGTGGGCACAATATGGGACTGGAAATTTCACAGATGACTGTTGCTGTATCTTTCTTGATAATTTTGCCCATGAACCTGAGCCATTACTTTGACAAAATCTAAAGTACGATAATAATATATAGTACATTACATACAATTACAATTCATGCATTGTGGTTAAACCATATTACACGATGTATATTACTAACTAATATTACAACTAAAAGTAGCAAAACTGCAAATGAGAACAGAGCATTTGGCTGTAAAACTTCCTCATGCATTTGGTTAACTGACCATTTTCCTTTTGGGCCTCAATATCTGAGAAACTACAAATAACATGTACCTGTGCTTGACAAAATACTTAGAATCCACGTACTGTACATGTACATAGAAAGAGGCGAAGGAGAATTGTACTTTTTAACTCAAACTTTCAGTTTCAGTCCTTTGTCTTACAATCTAAATTGGTACTGCTAGTGAGAAACCAGGGGTATTGTAAGTTTCCAAGATTCCCGCAATTCATGTACCAAATATACTGGTACAATATGCACTTTCACACAACGATATAAGATTCATGTAAATAAATTAATTTAATTCTTATCATACATTGGTGCTCAAAATGCATGTATCATAAATATAACACATGAGGATTTTATTCAAAATCAGTGCTCAAAACGATTACAAGATTACAATTACAAGATTTACATTGAAATTAGCTTCAGGTTTTCAAATGCAGTTTTCTCCACAAAAACAACATTTTAGAGGAAACTGTAATTGTAATTTAAGTATTTCGCACTGAAACTAGACAATATTGTTTCGGTCGTATCAACCATGCACACAACCTTTAACTTAGTACTGCATGGGCAGTCAGAATTAGGAAGTGGTTGTATTGTAAATTATCCAGTGTGCAGGAAATCACTTTCAAATGACCCATCACATCACATGAACACAAAACAATCATCATAAAGTGCCTGGATTATCAATCTGGCTACACACTGTCTAGCCATATATATATGCTTTTCAGTATAATGTGTAGCCGTATACTTATGTTTGCTGAATTGAGGCTTAAATTTCCTGCGTCAACTGCATATGTACCATAGTCCTAATTTTAACAGTGTTTTTCACTGACATGTTGAAATGGAAACTGCAGTGATGTTGGAGCTGACCCAAGGATTGGAGAATAAGCAGATGTGCATGTAAAATAAACTTTCAAATCAACTTGTTTTCTCAGTTACATATTTATTGGACTCGATGCCAAATAAAGTCCAAAATATTCAGCCATGTGGACGTTTCTATGCTTCGATAACAAATAATTTACAGAATGTGGAGAGTGACAACTCATTGATACCAATGTGGAATTCAGGCATAAAACTACTTAAAAGTTAAAATTTACCATTTTTGACTAACTACCACTGAAAGTTTAAACCAATGAAAGTTATTGACTACACATATTCCCCTTTTTAATCATGTTAATGAGACAGATGTTACCAGTTCTTGAGGAATAAATGATTTACGACTGTACAACGCAAACACAAAAAGTACACAACTATAATATAGTTATATTACCTTGGTTGTGTTGAGTTCCCTATGTGCTATCCTTTGGCTGAATGATACCATACGGTTGTCAATAAGCATCAACCACTGTTTCTCATACTCCTGCAAAGTAACAAGAACAAATTATACTTTTTCATTTAAATCACTGAAACAAAGGGAGCTAAATCATTGTATTTTGATTAGGGAACCAATGAGAATAATCAAAAAGAATTCACAATGACGGGAGAGGTCCACTTATCTTCTATTTCAAAACTCCACGTAATACCTGTTTCCTCTTAAATTTGGACTTGTATACATGTATTTGAATTTCACTATGTATGATTTTTCAGGACAGAACAACCAAATCTATGCAATTATGTATGCAATTGATAACCAGTTTATAGGGATGAAAACTAGCTAGGATGGTTGTAATTACTGATGGTTTTTCAGCTGAATCCTGTTTCAAATTTCCTTGATTCAATTTCTTTCTTTCTTTTTGGGAAGAATCGCTGGCCCTCGGTACAAGGTGTCTGCAGCTGAATCCATTGGGCCATGAAATCCATGCAATACGCATTGGTTACGTGATTTGATTTTGCCCTGTATCCTTGCAATATCCACTTTAATTCAGCCACTGTCAGGACTGTCTGATTGTATTTGTCTGGCACAGAAAGGGAACTGTCTGGCTGCAAGTTTTTACTTCCTTCATTTCATTATACAAATTCAAAAAAACAGTATCCAGCTTGTGAGTTGTGACCGTTTAAAAACCAATGCTGTTTCCTTCTTCTCCTTGCATTCAGTGAAAAAAAGTATATACTCTCATATACAGGCCCCAATTTCATGGAATCTGTTACCGCAAGCAATAATTCTTCGCTTACAGTAGCAGAATTTTTTGCTCACAACCTGACAGTTAGCATATTTCATGGGAGAGGACTTTGGTAAGGAACGCTATTAGTGCGGAACGCTATTAGCATGTGTGTGTAACTTTAACAAAATGTACATGGGCATGTACAGTACATGTAATGGCCAAAAATGCTCCCGGGCCTCCCCCATGCACTAATTGACAAATGCAATGTTTCTACAGCACGTAGTTCCCCTCAGCTTTTTTTCACAGTAGATTTTTTAACAATTCTCCCCACAGTCTTTTCTAGACATGAAATGAACTGTGAGGTACAGCATAGGACTGACCCTTTGAAAACCTTCATTGTGTGGTATTACTGGCAGAGTTGACACAATACACTGTGTTACAGCTCAATGAATCCTTGATTATGTACCATAAAACCGGTACTGTGTTTACTGTACACAGCAAGTCTGCAAATGGGAACGGTGTTCAGTATAGTGCAACCAGTTGGAAATATCAACACAATCATACATAATGTATATGCAATATATCTGTGAAAGAATTGTTGACTGTAATACATGTACAGCACAAAGTAAGGACAGAGTAAGCTTAATGCACAATTTAGGATTCAATCATACATAGGCCTACTTGTACAGTGTATACTGTTTTGCAAACATTTGGGATACATTTTCCACAAATAATACGCTCTTGGCTTAGCCTGTATAAGCAGAGTCTTCTTCTTTTTTTTCAAAGTAAGTATGACGACTAAGTCTTACACATGACGTTATTTTAAATGCCTACATTATTTAACTAGTGGGCAGAAAAGTACATTTTGCACATTAACGTAAAATTCCAACACTTTTTAACAGTTTAGAATCATAAACTCATTTACACTATGGTCTGGAAACAGTTACATAATTTTACATATGTACATCATATGTATACATGTATCTCTAAAGCAATTTACCTTATCTTTGGGTCCTTTCTTCTCCACAAAGCCTTCATGGTGAACTGTGGGTCCATCAGAGAGAGTCAAATCAGGTGGTTTCTCAGCACCACTCATGGTGAAGTCATAGACCAACTTACACAAATCAAGTCAGTTTCAAAAGCTGTTCCTTTCTTGATGTAAAAGCTGCAGAAGGAAAAGTAAGTGTCTTCGAGTAAGATTTACTTAGGCAAGGAATTAAGCCCCACTGCAACATTGATAATGATCACTGATTTAAGATTGTAGAGGTCACTGAACAGTGAAAGTACTCTATCCGAACATGTATGCATACAACATGTTGGTAAAATGCATACAACATGTTGGTTACAAGCAAATTCCAAATTCAAGTTGAATCAACATGCAACATGTTGGTACAAGCTCATTCAACATGCTGTATGCTGTTGGTAAGCACATTCAACATGCAACATATTGGTAACATAGTAGGAACAAATGCCTAACCATGTTTACAGCCAAACCAATTTTCATACATTTGCACATAATGATGAGACCTAGGCAAACAAGTCAAAGAAACCTAAAAACAACAGCTTTGTTTGACAAAATGGCAGCCAGTCTACAATGGGCACATTTCCTAGCATATGATTGGTCCAATTTTCAAGTGTCATGTATGGTTCCTTGTTGAGCAATAACAATGTAATAATCTCTAGCAAACTATCAACTTCTATTTCAATTTACTGTTGGACTTTGGACACATGTATATAGAGACGAGACACATAAATCAACTGAGTATGTGAAATGTGTCACTAGGAAAATTTAATAATGCAGGCTAAATTCAGGAAGTTTTAAGGAAAAATGCAAAGGCTTTAATGTAGAAGAAGAAATGAGTCTTTTCAGAATATTAAATTAAAAAAGGACAGGTATTTTCCTGCGATACAAATATGGCTTATCTGAATTTCCAAGGTGAAATAAAATCAGTGAGGTTTATCTGTCAGCCAGTCTAATCCGGTGTCCCTCGAGATCAAAGTGATGATGACTAAGTCTACATGTACTGCATGTTTGACTTTGAGTAACATTGCCGTTACATTATCTGACAAATTGTTCAACAGTCTTCAAACTGGCTTAAATTGTGGCAGTATTTTACAACAATGCTGTGCTCACGTCACAACCAATCTGGTCATGGAACCTTTATGTACTCGACCGAGATTATTCTGCCAACCATCAGACCATGTAGCATCCATGCCCTCATACATGTAATATGCAAATGACATCATAAACACTGTTGATATTAAAATGTAACACATACTTGTAATGTATTCAACTTGTACTACATCGCAATATACCCACATCTATCACAAACGATGTAGCCATGTTTTCTGAGAATATTATTGATGCAGTTTATATCACTGAGAATGCTGTTGTAGCCAAATGAATTCACACACTTGCGAATTATTCAAGTTTAAAAAGTTTGCATAGTTTGGAGTTCTCTTAAATCCTCCTTGTAGTAAATCTTTCTATGTAACTGAATTCATATAAGTGCACGTATGTATTCATACTTGGCTATACATATAGTTGGCTACTTAGAAAAAATGTAGTACATGTAGCTCTGGAGTTCTCCTGGAGCCTCCTTGTAATGTTAGCCTTACTGACATTATCTTTCTTGCATATCAACTGTACATATTCGGGCCATTTCCCTGTTGGCACAGAGACACTTTCGTGGATAGGTTGGAAGTGTGATGAATTATGGGACAGTGTGCACCTCTTGAGTCTTGACTTCTTGACTTTTTTGTTGTTGTTGACATCATCATGGTCTCCGTTAAATTCAAGCCTTGGTGTCTGTTAGCAAGAGCTGCACATGAACAATCATTCTTGGAAGCCGATTTGGATGGGCTACGTAGACATGGTACAGCGGAAATATATATACACACTGTGGCCAGGATGGTATTTAATCAGAAACTGCAGGAATAGCCTTGTAAGCTAGCTACATATACACAGACTGGACCTAGACAGGATGTGCAGTTCCCAATTCCATAGAATCACCAATTACTGATGATATCCTTTATGACAATTTAAAACATAATACAAACATGTTTTGGGAAATAACGTTTTGGGGGTTCTGTGGTTTATGGGCTGAGAGAAAAGAAAATGTAAAATCAAAACAGAATATTCTCCAAAATTAGTAAATTGAACCTAAATGTTGATTTTCATTTGAAACAATTAAAAAATAAAATCATACAAATTGAATGAATGTTCATGAGTGCAATGGTAAGAATATTTTCATGAGTTTTGAACATGGAACATTTCATCTTTTAATGAAATGAAAAATTCATTATTTGTTATAAACAAACGTCCATAAACCTTCCAGTGCATGTGAAATAAGTGTAAATTTTATGTCACTGGCATCAAAAACAGGGAGCCATTTAAAGGATGACAGGGTTCTTACACTTTCTGAGCAAAAAAATTCAAGGACTTTTCCAGGACTTTCCAGGACTAAAATTGAAGAATTCCAGGACCTTCTCTAGTATAATGTGCCAACCAATTTGCCTACTTGAAAACTATATGGGGGAATTAAAACATATTGTTAGTTCAACCACTTACAGAACATGTTGATAAATTTATTATCCACAAGTTACATGTACATACTTACAATGCAGTAAGTTTATGAATTCCTCATGGCACTAAGCTGAGATTCAATCTGCTTATCTAACTGTTCTATCGATGCAATTTTGTCTTTTGCAGTCCGTCTTAAGCTGTTGCTCTTTGTAATTAATGTAAGCTGACCTTTTGCCTCTGCTTTGTCAGCATATTCATCTGCTAATTTTTGGAGGCTTTTCTGTAGTCGGACTCGCTTTGCTTTGAGTTCCTCTAATTGCTCAACTGTTGCCTTCCTCTTATTATTATTCTTAGCTTTCTCTTCCTCCCTCTTCTTTTCATCAAGATACTGATGGTACCTTTGCCTTCCAGCTGCTGCATTTACAATCAACTTGTTCGTAAGAGAAATGTTTTTGATCCAGGCTCCGTAATCATCATGTTGTAGCCATGAATCCTGAAAATGACAGTTCCCCGGCATCTTGCAAAATTCGTGAAATTCAATCTCTTCAAATAATGTGTTGTACAGATCAAAGTATGAACAACGCACGTTCACGGCGTCATGGAAACATCGACAGCGCTTGCGAAGAAGACGCATAGCACACGACGCATCATACACACCGCATGGCCGGCCACACAAAATTCCAGAAAAATCCATGACTGGTATCCGCGCCGCACCAAACGCACCAAAGCATACAACGTGAACCAGCGGCCCGGTATTTAACACGCGCCCTCTGTTGACCATGGACGGCGCAAATTCGCTATCCGGCAGGAAGTGCAAGCGAAGCAGGAAGTGAAAGCCTACACATATCGTACGTACAACGTCTGTATTTGGCGCAGTCAATTCGCGCTCGGTACCATGGGTCGCGGCCGGTTTCAGTGCAGATTTTACGGTAAAGAATCAGACATGTCACGCATAGCAAGTCATCAGCGATTCTGAATATTCTGTAAGTTTGCTGGCACCAAAATATTCCCTAACACACTCGTACTTTTTTGGGGGGAGCACATTTTGAAATTCCAGGACTTTCAAGGACTTTTTTCTGAATTTAAGGACTTTCCAGGCCTTGAAAATGAAAAAGCAAAATTCCAGGACTTTCAAGGTTTTCAAGGACCCGTACAAACCCTGGATGAAAAGAGAGGAATAACATGAATAAGGGCGATTGTAAAGTTCGGGCCCCCTTGTGTTTTGATCATGCTGTGAATACGTTCCGTCATGACTCATGTCCGTTGCACTTGCTGGGCATGATCATAACACAGGCCACAGGTGGCCATGGAGGGAGGGGGGCCCAGAACTTTACAATAGCCAGAATAAGGCCGGTAATTCCTTTACTTTATAGACACCATGCACAAACCAAACCATCGGGATCACTGGATGTAAAGTTATGTCAGTGACAATAGTCAATACAGTTACAGTATCGGTTTTTCTTGAGAAATGTGTGCACTTTTTGCACTCTAAAAAATCACTATTTCTCATCAGAATTTCACTTGTTGGTGGAGTGAAAACAGTGAAAGCGAAGAAACACTCGGATACAAAGTAGTTGTCCGTAACAATAATTTACTAACATGCCCCCCCCCCCCATCATCATCATGCACACCGAACAGTCAGACCCTGTCAGACAGTGGAATGCAATTCTTATTGTATTGTGCAGACTACGTTGAACTACTACTGTACGCGATAATGAAAACTCACCAAATTTAGACACCTGCAGGCTGCAAAACTACCTCAGCTCAGTGGACACCAAGTACTTCCATCATGACATTTAACATTCAGTGAATTTTAGAATGATTGACAATAACTACAGAAAACATTAGATCAGCAAAAGTCCATGATCCTAGATTTAGAAAGACATTTGTCAGGAAATTGACGATCGCGAAAGCCCCTCGTTGTGACACTACGTTCAAACCTGAATAATGTTCCTGCAATAAAACCTACACCCGGAAGCAGTTAACAAATTAAGACTATACCAAAGTAAATTTGGGGGTGTTCAGGGTCTTTCTTTCAATCAATCTATCTTCAAATGAATTAAATTAAATGGTTAATGTTTATTTATTACATCATGTTCATTTTTCTGTTCAATTTAAAGACAACATTGCTATCTTTTGTTTGCAAATTTCGATTTTGCAATTTATTTCAAAGTAAATGAGACGGACCTACCCGGGGAAAAAGTGAAGAAATCGAGTGGTCCAAAAAGCATAGATCGAGAATAAAGCGTTGGTATTCCTCCATTGCGAAACTCGTAACGATTGTATTGGAATTCGGGGTAAACACTAAACAGGACCATTTTGAGGGTGATGCAAGTGAATAAATCCCATTTAAATTACGTTTCGTCAATGGTGTACCCAAACAAATGGTAAATAAATGAATGGAAAGTTTGAACCACCCGCGAATGGCATAATTATATCAGGGGTTAAAATTATGAGCAGACTGAAACGAATCTAGCATTGTAGCGCGGGAAATCCCCAAGTATTTACCGACGTTCAAAATGTCAACAAAGAATGACAATGATTGATAAAAGTGGATAAAGGGATCAATTCGATCGGCTGCATTTCAACCATGAAGGAATGTTTCAACTAAATTGAAGGTCCAGTTGAGGACTATTGTAGGCTGTATCTCAGCGATAAGTTTTAGTATCTAAAGTAGTCGATATAGAACTTGTACTAAATTTACAGATTACTGATTGACACTTACTCTGTGAATTATTTTATGATCTACGCGGGTGATTTTTTTCAGTTCCATACAGTGCCCACTTTTTGAAAAAAAATTGAAAAACACCTACAGTATTTATAATAAAATCTTTTCACAGTTATTTTTTATCTTTAAAAGATCCGTAATTGTTTTTGGTCATTTGTTTTACTCTTTGTTTTACTTTAATACTCTTTTTTTTCTGGATTTGTACATCATTTTCAGGCAAATATGTTTTAACGGTATGTTTCTACCATCACCTAAAGCATAGAGCCTAAAGTAAGTAAGTTAGGTAAATCTGTGAAGATGTCTATTTCGGTGTGCTGCCATAGTATGATACTAAGCCAACCTTTAAATCTTCTTTGTTCATCTTAAATGTCTGTCTTTGTAATCAAGGTGTTGTTAATCTATAACAATCTTACGTCAGAAATATCAGGGGTTTTATTATCAAAAGTTCAGTCATGAACAAACTTTCTACAGGCCGTGGCGGATCCAGCTAGGGGGCGTGGGGCATACTTAATAATGTGTAATTATGATAATCACAGCCCGGGGCTTCTGTGCTTCGATGTTTGAGGAGACTCGGTACATGACTGTTGGCTGTAGTAATAATTGGCCTTGGAAGCTGAGGGACACTTCCTGAAAATTGACGTTTACAGCCGGTTTGGGAAAAAGGGGTAATTTTCGGGTATTAATTTCTTGGGGCAATTAGCAAAAAACACACCACATTTTCAAACTATTTAGATAAACTGCCATTTACAGTAGTATACCAAAATAATAGACTCCTGGATGAGGGTTTTGGACTAGTAGTAGCGTGAAGATTAGGGTACACCGCGCCGTAGTCAATTGAATTTGATCTAATATAGTGTGGTGCATCCCCAAGTCCCCCATGGACGTTACTACAGGGCGCCACCTATGACAACTCAGTGCAACATGACTGTTGAAACGAGAAGTGTCAACCCACCACCGATTTCAAAGAGTGGGTATGGAATGGGGTGCTCTCCATTCTCAACTTGAACTCAGAATAATTTGGGGCCAAAGATTGCCATCACGCATGCCATTAATATATACATTATGTAGAAGAAACCGCTAAGATTCGGTGTTGTAAGGGAAACATTATTGACATTGGGAAAAATAAGTAAGGGGAAAATAAGCTTAAACCATTTTATTTGTACAAATAAAGCCAACGACACTAATGATTTGAATGCATGTATAATATTTTAATGAATTACTTCATGGAAAAATCAATACTGAGACAATTAAGATCATAATGAGTCAATATCTTTTAGGTGCGGAAAGTTTGGCAATACACTTGCTATAGGGGAAACAGAAAAACAATTCAAGTACAGGTAGACCATAAAGCTTTAGGTTTTAAGGCATTTGGAATTTAGAATCTGAACAAGCTCATAATCCATCCACATTCCACTCTTCTTAAAAATAAATTATGCTCCCACCCCAAAATATTTCTATTCTGTACAAAATTTGGCAATAGAAATCATCATGGTGCTTAAATTGTGCATAAATAAGCATGAATTTGAAGGTGGAAGTAAAACGCTTTCACAAATCAACTTTTCATCTCGTTCTTTGATTGTAAGCATTGACTTAACTCCCCTGGGTGACTCAAGAATTTATTTTTAAAAGAATAAAGAAATGGTAATTGACAATTATTTTGTATTTTTCTTTTCTTTTAAGCCTTCAGTGTGCTTTCCTGCCTCATCTTGATATCATAGTAATAACAATTCATGGGATTTCTACTCAAAAAAGAGTCTTTGGGAGTGAATCACTCTAATACATGTATGATGGTCTTCATATATTAAACTAATAAAATTCTGATGATTTGTCAATTGATCTATGAGCAGTACATGTAGTTGTTATTTATTCATTAAGCTGCTGTAGAACAATACAAAGATTGATATTCCACAAATTCCCAGGGATGTACACGTACTGTCAACATTTTCAGTAACATGTTGCCCAGTTAGCCGAGGGCAACACACATGGGAAACACGACTCTGGGCCCTGTGTACACTAGCAACATCTAGCCAACATGTTACTGAGATGTTGCTGCGACATGTTACCCAATGGGAAACTTTTGAGAACCGGTCTTCAAGTCAACAGCGCAGGCGCACGCACAACAGCGCAGGCGCAAAACAATGTGCGCATGCTCACAAATGCGTGCGCGTGCGCTGTTGACTTGAAGACCGGTTCTCAAAAGTCTCCCATTCCTTTTGTTCTGTTCTGTGACAACATTTTCAGCAACAACATACCTGGGCAACATGTTACCGAGATTGTTACCGAAAATGTTGACAGTGTACAGTCTGCTTTAGGTGACAAACCTTTGGTGATTGTTGTCACTGACCCAGACAAAAATGCACAGCACACCCAACAATACTTTCTGTACATGTTAAAGTACAAAGGTACATGTCAGGGTTGTTTTTACATGTACCTGTACATGGTGCATTGTGAATTCTGGGCTATGCTTTGTGATACTACATGTAGTAGTTTTATGATTTCTGTTGCTGCCCTGGGAAGATAAACTTCCCAAAATCCATATTAGTGGGCGGGGCATAGCCTTCCAGTTTGGTTAGCAATAACAAGGCCTATTTTATACCGTATACCAATGCACAGAACAGACCATTCTTTGTAGAGTGTACCCAGTTTCACTGGAAAGATAGAGCTTTAAAAGTATTTTAAAATCTATTTAGTAATTGTAAAATAAATTCCGTACATCTTAGTGTTATTGAGGTCATCAATGAAAGTAAAGGACAAAATAGTGTTTTTTTATAAATCCCCCCCCCCCAACAAAATGGAAAGCTCCAAGGTAATTTCAAACTTCACAGTCTTTTGGAGGAATATACATCCAACTACAGATGGATCTGATTAGGGGATAGTTTCATATAGCTGCTTAAGCACATGATCATTTTAAAGCAATGTTTATTAACTCAACAGCGATGGCTTAGAATCTATGTTGTAACAATACAAATCAATTTGGCCCTTCAAGCAAACTTGTGAAATACATTTATGCTTAAGCAAGTTTATTTGCTATAGTAAGCAGAAAAGCATTGCTGTTCATTGCTTTTCATGAGCAGCTCTATGGAATTGGGCACTTAAACATGGGCTGCCATAGTCATCTTTTAGTAGCATATCAATGTATCTTAAATGTCATGCCAGTGTTGAAATTACTTTGCCAAGCAAGACCATTGCTGATTGGAATCAACTGATTGAAAACAAACACATAATGAGAAGAGCAGATTTAATTACTGCAATGTTAGAAGATGATTGGGCCAGACAGAAATGATTGCATAATTTATGGTAAATAGTCAATGAGAGTTTAGGCTTTGCATGATGACAGATATATTAGGTTTGTGTCAACGGCATTTCAAAATCTTTACAAATTCGTTGATTCTTTAAAGAGAGCAGTCCATTGAATGTTGACCAATCACCAATCTTTGTTTTTTTTAAGGGAAAACATTGTTCATAACTGATACTGACATTGTGGTACTTGCTACATTCCAGTAGCATTTTTAAATGTAAAACTTAATGATGGGGTAGTTAAAAAAACCCACTATTTACCAAAGAATTTCAAGTGCTTTGTGGAATATCAATGCAATGGGGTGTAATTTCATTAGTAATTCTTGTTTTCTTTCACTTTCAAAAGAACAACGGGTAAGCAACTTTGCATTAACATGATCTGATCAAATGAATATCGTCTAGCTCCCTGAAGGCACTGCAATGATTGTTATGAATAGCTTAACTTAATTGCGGAACCAGACTGTGTATAAATGCCATGAGAAACAATACTTGCTGTAAAAAAAATTAAAAACCTGTTTCAAGGGCAAAAGACTGATGAATATAAACCACATCAGTGCCGGCCCTCTGCCATATTGGTAAGTATAATGCGATTAATTGACAGAAAACCTAGTTCATAAAAAAATACAGACCAAATACAACTGTCACTGATACTAGGCAGTTTCTCATCTGCTTCATGCATATTCAGTTGAGTGTATTCTTTGTCAAGAGAACCCTGATCGATTGTGTGGATAACATGCATGTTAAGTTGTACTTGTTAGGTACAGTACAGGATTGGTAACATACCCAAACAGAAATGTTCACAGGTTTGCATATCACTTTCAGGATATGAAGATGGTACTGGTAGAAAAATAGAGCTAAAATATGTCCGCCTGAAATGGTGCATTTATCCAGACATTAGTCAAACAAAGACTGGAAAACAGTTTTGATCTCGGGGTAAGATCAAAACTATTCTTTCTGTTTTATAAGAAAAATAGAGTCAGGTTTTCGTCATTTTCACATGACTCGGATGTCCGATTGAGCTCCAATTTTTACAGGTTTATTTCAATGTACGTGCCGGATTAGGCAAAGTGTGAATGCTGTTCTGTGACCTTTACCAATCATACCTTTAATATATTCATGCAGTATGTTTCCATCTTGATTCAATCTATTAAGGGAATACTGATATTGAATGTACAGTTATACCAACCAAGCCAATGCACATAGTGCACACACATTACAATTATAATCACGACCCAAATAACCAGTTTTGCAAGCCAGTATACACAACATGATATGAGCTGTGCATGCAATACTGGGCAACAGTAAGGTCTTAATACACCACAATCTGTACATTGATATTTCCCTACCATAAATGGGCAGTGTGCACTGGTATTAATATCCATATGCATGTAACAGATGCACATAGTAACTTCAAAATAAATACATAACTATTGCCTTGCAGATGTTAATTATAAGCTTAAGAAAACACATTATTATGATCAAAGCTTTGCTGCATGAGATTTAATGCCTGATATATAAGTATGATAAACCAGCAGCCATTTTATGAATGTAGGGGATTTGAAGTCCCTTATTATACATATAGTTAACAATAATACAATGTCATAGTTAATCTGTATCAACAATTATATAATGCATGATCCTCTGATATACTGTACATTCATTTTGTTTGTATGCAGTAAGTTTATACACAGTTATGTCCACAATCAACTAAACTCCGATGACACAAGATATTTAAGCAAAGTTTGTTCATTGTTAGCAAGTGGACCATTGTCCAATAAGGTGGTATAGATTTGACATACATGTATTGTTAAGATTCAGATGAGATTAATGCCTTTCCATTGATTGACATGGGGTAATGATGATTTGAAAACAATCTGATGCAATTAACTGTAGCAGATGGTTGAAACTAACTGCAATAAAACAGTAAAACTGACAATATAAACAGTACAAGTATGGCACTCTTTTATACTCAGCTTTGGGTCAGAAAACACATTGTTAGTTACACTGCTCTTTTTCTTTTAAAACAGATGCCCAAGGAAAACAAACAGGACAAATCACCATAAACCTTTTAAAATATAGTATGAAAGAATATTCTGAGCAATCCATCACAAGGAAACATAGACGAACAAACAAAAACAACTTCCGTACTTTAAATCATGGGAAATGACAATCAATCATTATTATATATTACAGATTCCAATGTGGATAAAAAAAATCAAATAATTGATCATTGCATGGTTCTGTCAGTCTGCCACAGTATGTGTCAATGGTTCTTTCTAGGCCTACGGTGGTTGGACCTTATCAGCAAATAGGCAGGGTAACATCTGATATCATAACCAGGTCTTTAGGACCTTAATGCACGTGTCTTGATGTCATTCACCCTGGTACAACATCCCTGTTTCGCCCAATATGGGTTGTAATGGGATTTAAGGACTTTTCACAGTATCCAAAATCTCTGGGTTGGAATCGGATCAAACCCCAATTTTTGTTCAACCCTTTTCACACTTGAAAATTTCAACCCCGAGCCGACCCGGGTAGGACGGCCTGGCCATGAAAATCTCATTTTCGCCATGATCTGTGTCATATGAGGTGGTTCATTAAAAATGAAGTATGAACGTTGCGTCTCATCGATCCGATTCAATAACCTGCTGGGCTGAACAGGGGTGGATCTGGGTTGGTTTTGACACAGATCAAAAATGAGATAGTGTGAAAAGGCCTTATACTACTGAGCACCAAGTCAAACCATCTCCTTTGTCCCTGCTGCTCATCTGGTGATAGGTCCAAAAGGCTCTAGACATTACCATCAACTCTAGGACAGATCAACCCCCTAACACCCATCTGGTCTAGACTCTAAGGCTAATCAAGAACAAGATGTTGATAGAACAACTAGTACAGTCCAGTATGACCAAGAGGTTGTGTAACATGAGCACATAAGCGACAACTTTACGATCGATGGACTCACTTCATTTTAGTACAATTAAGTTTAAAAAATGGCCTTTGCAGCAACTCTGAATCATGTACCTCGCTAGTTTTCCAGACAACTGACTGCAAGATGACAAACTCTGAGTTTCAATAGATATACATTTTCTCTATTTCTTTGTGTGTTTTCCCATTGTTCTTTGGATTTGAATTGAGCTCTTCTGATAAATGTTAAGAGGGCGTGCATAGGTCTTCTAGTTGGCTGTATACCTCCATTCCAGTCAACTATTCATCTTCTGTCTTTACATCATTATTTAAATCACTTTGCATCAAATATCTTTCTTTGTGACATCTCTCCAGCCACATTCCTTCAATCAATTCCATTCTGTCAATCTGACTTTGTTACCAAGACATTGAGAACTGACTGAAGCAATGCAGTTATAAACCTTGTGAATATAAACAAATAACCATATCAACAAAACAAATGAACAAAGGGTTGCAGGAAACATCAAAACAAACTTATTTGCTAATAAACAATAATAGAAATATCACAATTAATACTGTACAATGAGTACCTTGGTCATATATATGTTGCAATCTTATCATTAACATTTGAATTCTACCCATGAGGCCATGTATGGTTTTATCTAATAACACCCAATGCGGTATACACAAAATCATTCCAATTTCTCTATAAATATATTTCATAGTTATTAATTTTAGAAATCAAATTGATGGCAGGCTTACACTTCATCAAAAAAGAAGAAAAGATTTATTCGTTTAAAGAAGGCATGACAGATAAGAAAAAGTTAAAAAGTTTTCAAGTACATTCAAATACCTGCACCAAATAAATATCTCGATTTTTATCATTTTGTTGTTATCATTTTTATCCAGTCATTTAAAACCTGGGCCACGAAAATTAAGGTAAAGATGTATCAAACCAACAAAACACCAAGTAATGGAAGACATTCATAAAATGAGCACATATAGAGAACGAGAACAAAATTGGCAACTTGCTTTCAATTTTTTTTTATATCATTCTTTTACTGTTTTTTTTTGTTTTTAACGAATAGTTTGGCTTCTTTTTCAGTTTCAATTTCAAAACAAACAAAATAAAGCATTAAAGAAAATTTGGTGACTAACTAGGGAAAAAACGTTTTGCTTATTATAACAGCTGTAATTTATTTTCATCAAATAACCACAAGGGAAACTGACTAAATTTTAAGTCGTTTATTTTCCATGGATTTAGCAACTCACTTCTAACATTTTCATTATCAAACCTCACAATCCATGGAAAACCAATTTGTTTGACCAGCCACTGACTCTTACACAGCCTGCGTTTGTTAACGTGTACTTTTTCAAACCTTGTTATTGCCTCTCAAAATAATCATTGCATTAATCTCTCAATTGATACAAAAACAGACCAAATAGGAGCTGAATTAACCTCTTCAGCCCTGGTTCCGCTTTTTGCTTTGCTTTTACCGGCCTATAATAGAGGTCACCTGGCTGGGCCAAACAATGCGGGCACACAGTGGCTGAATACCACTGCACATGATCCCAAATTCCAGACAGACTGTAATCTATGCACAAAGCTGTGTTTCAGAACTCATAGATTGCAGTCTGCTTGAAAATGTTAACGTATTCAAATGCAAATCAAGGAGGCAAATGTAGCACAATGAACAGTTCATTGAACCTCTTGTTCCAGACAGTACCCCCATTCAATGTATAAAGCAGTCATGAATATTCTCATGTCATAAGGTGACCTGCTATAGATGATTTTCGGGTGGAAGGGGTTATGTGATATATCCTAGTTCAATTATGCTAAGCACATGGTGCCCTATGAGTGTTCACGGTTTTTGAATCTTTGAATGTACTTTTGACAGATATCCATAATACTTTATCCATTGTCATTAGAAATATCTGATCACTCACCTTGCAACCATTATAAGCATCACCATGGACAGCAATCATGCTGAGAATAACAGCTGGCAATATGTTTACAATGATTCAAGTGCTCTGAGTGTCATCAGTGTACACTCAAGTTGTCTGTGTTGAGTCATCTACAGTCCCATATGACAATATATGGCTTAACTGGTGTCCATTCTCAAGTGATCAATAATATGGACAAAATAAGGAAAATAGGTTTGATTAAGAACTACATGCTTTCATTTTTCATGATGAACCTAATGTCTTCCCATCCTGTCCCACCATACATACATACACACATACATACATGGCCTCTGGGTATTTATGTTTAATTCATGTCAGGCTTCACCAATGAATGCATTTAAGGTCTGCATTCTGGATAGGTGCTGTATCAATATAAATAATGCACATTCTTTTTTATCTCATTTATCTTGCAATAAGCAGATATCATACCGTTAATACTGCAGGCAAATAATCCACTGTGGACAGATGATCTCTTGATCTTGTATTATCTGGTGGAGATTACTGGCTTGCAGGCGTTGTTCTACGTTGTCATGGATCGTTGTCTGGAATTATCATAGGCTGCGATTAGACCCTTAATGTGACCAAGCTTGTCATGAAGTTCCCTCAATCTTGAATCTTTCCTCTGATATTCAGCATCCTGAGTGAGAGGAATAGGCACAGAGAGGTTGAGTAGAGCATGAAAGGTGTAGGATAGAGGGAGTAGACATAGCAACAGAAAAATAAGACAAACAATGTCATATAGATGGTAGCATCGTTTTGGTTGCTGGTACTGCTAGCCTTCATCAGGCAACTGAAGAACTTTCTAGGGTCATGTCCTCGACGTGGCTCCAGTGGTCCGCAAAACAGCATTGTGAACATAGATGCGGACTGCTGGAGCCATGTCGAGGACATACTCCTAGCTATTAACCGCAGGGTGAGGCGTACGATGTACGCTGGAGTGACCCGCCCACAGTCCGGCATTGTGAACGCGGTCACCGACCAACAGGATGTAACAGACACCACAGCATTCAGTTCTTCAGTTGCCTGATGAAGGCTAGCAGTACCAGCAGCTGAAATGTCACCAGCAACACGACATCGCGTGACTTTGATAACCCTTTTTTCCTTATCTGTATCCATCGCGATTAATAACCATTTCCTTTCTATTGATTAAACTTATATCAAAATGAAAAATATCAACAAGCAAAACTCATGCATTTTCCTTTGTCTACAACATTTCTGGAAAAAAAACAATAGCATCTGTTCTGCCGTTAAGTAGGTAAGGTGCACAACTGCCAAACACACAGCACAAACGCCAAAGGGTGCTACAGTTTATTTCAATTGTCATTTTTTTTATTAATGATGATGCAGTTACCACATCCTTTAATGGATTTAAGTAATAGAGAATTTAGCAAAAGGCACAAGGCAAATTATAGCATCATGCTACGTTTCCCACAAGTTAAAGGCAATATAAAACTTAGGTTTTTGAAATGCAGATTCATGAGCACAAATATCAAGGAATATACAGTAACAGTCATCTGTGAAAATTTCAGTCCCATACGATGCCCAGTTTTTGAGAAAACAGTGAAAAACGGCCACAGTATTTTTGAAATCTTTTCAGCATTATTTTTTATCTTTAAAAGATAAAAAAACACATTTTGTTCACTGGCTTTACTCTTTTTTGGATAAATATCCAGAAATATTTTAACAGTATATTTCTACCATCACCATCTTCATACCCAAATCTGTGAAAATGTTTGTTTCGGGATTCTACCATAGTAAGATACACGATACACAACCTTAAGCAAAAGGCAAATTATAACATCGTTCTATGTTTCCTAGATGTTACAGCCTTCTCTTTACAATTCACTAGCATTACATGAAAACGTGTCATCAAAAGGCCAGCAAAAGATGAATGATCAACTGGAAAAAATATTCCATTAAACTCAAGTAACGTACATCATGAGAACATGGGAAAAGCAGTGCATACTGATTGTTGCACCATTAAAGTTCACTTTGCAAGGTAGGAAGCTGGAATGATGTGGCATTTGACCTACCTCCTGAAGTTTGGCATATTCTTCTAACACTTTGTGTTTGATCTGCTGATACTCCAAACTGTCTTCAGATGCTTGGTGGAATTGCTCTCGTAACTTGGTAAATTTCAGCTTAAACCTTTCCAAATAGGCATGAAGGTTCTTGTACTCTATATACTCCTTATTGAATATGTCCTTGTAGTGTTGTTTCTGTTCGTGGGAGGTGATCGATGTAAATTTGCTGCAATGACAAAAAAGTCCATAGATAATTTGATAGTTTCTTGTTCTCTGCAAAGCAAGTACTAAACACAAGAATGGGGATGATTTGCACAATTATCAATATCACCACTTCAAATGACGTTGAATTACCATCATAATACACAAATCCCACACACGATTCAGGTAATTGGCCCTGCGGTGTGTATATTATATAAAGAGGGGACGTACAACAACAGTATAGAAAGTGCAGAGCCTAAATTCTTCTGTTCTTATAGAAAAGGCGGGCGGGTACATCGCAGTAATGGTGGATGGTATGTCTTGCCACTCGATCAGTGTATAATAGTCACCATTATATAACACCTTAGTAGATCCTTGTCATTTGATTGGAGGATTGTATGTCACATGATATTTGATAAATAGACCAATTCATGGCTTACGTCACAACCGTTGAAATTTGTTCCACCCACCGTGCATTTTTGGTTCCATCCGATTTGTACCATTGCACGCCAGGGACTCTAATACGTGATTGGTCAAGCGGCGTTCCATTTATTTGTCACTGCGTGCGCGTGTACGCGTTGGTGTGCAACGCGCGTTACTGTAATAAGAGCATAAATAGTTTGCCAAGATTTTATGCTTTTTTTTGTCTCGCTAACTCTTAAAATGTTATCCTCCAATCAAAATCAAATGACAAAGATCTACTTAGATGTTATATAAAACAAATAATGAATGTTTCACATTCGTAGAATGGAAAAAATAATTTCATTCGGTGACAGATGGACTGTTCCATTCCACTCAGCTTCGCCTCGTGAAATGGAACAGTCCATCTGTCACCTCATGAAATTTTTTTTACCATTCCACTCACAAACATTCATTATTTGTATATCATCAGCCCATTCACTGATTGATACAACACCCCTGGGGCATTACTACAGGCAAGCACAGACAGCAAGTTTGTGTTTTTATCCATGAACTGTCCCGCTGGTTTGATTCTGTAATCCAGTAGGTCCAAACCAGACTATGTAATTAGATAAGTTGGAAAGCCACCCAAGAATGTCCAACAAAAATGAAGGGCCGCAGAATAGCGTTGAGACTATGTATTCCCTTGTGTAACTATTAAACATGTAGCGAATTACATTTTTCTTGTAATTCTCTGTTCATTTTCTGTCATAAGTATGATTAGATTAAAAAAGAAAGGAATAACTGAACACGTATGTGTCATTTCTATGTATTTCAAAACTTAAGACTAAAACCAAATTAGCCTCAAAGTCAGGTACAAAAGTGGTTCTCCGTTGTCGGATATAGACTTCACTATTGCGAAACATCGGTTTGGCTGTTGACGTTTACGGATATTGTCATGTCACACAGTCATAATATCAATCTTATTATATCTTCATCATCTTTACCGATATTCCCCCTTTGTTTTATAAGGTTAATTGCTAGGATAGGCCGCATCCCAAATCTCTGGCTGCGACAACAAATAACACACAGACCTAAGGCAGCCACTAGCCAGTGACTGCAGCTGTTTCCATAGACTTGTGCGTTATTTGTGATCGCAGCCAGAGATTTGGGACACAGACTATGCCCTAAGTGTTTAGAATCTTACTTTAGGTAGTCTGGGCCACTGGATGTGGATGATACATCACTGGGTGGTGAGTGTTTCCCAAGAGCCTGCTTGACCTTAGCTTCTATGACTGGATCCTGGCATATCATCTCCTCTTTCTCTTGTAGTTTATCAGTATCACTAGGCAGCTGACTTGATACAGTATAGTCTGGTGACTGCTTGGTTGTACTACTGACATCATATTTGGAAGGCGGGGAACATGATGATGAGGTGCCCTCTGGCATGGGGCTAAGTTTTTTGGTATTGTGGGCGATTCGGGTTTTCTTCGGAGGCTTGAAATCAACGACATCTGGCAAGAGGGATCTTTTATGCTGCAAACAGGACAAATAGGGCAATATTCATTATTTTTGATTTGGGTTAGGTAAAATTTCCCCAAACTTGATTGAAACATTGCTACCAATATTCAGTGGAAATGATTTGCTTTCAATGGAGTAATTTATTTAAATTAAGGCAGGAAAACAAGAAAAAATGAATTGGATCCATGATAAAAGTTGAAATTAACATCTAGTATATACTAGATACTTTTATAGGTATTATCATGGACGATGCACCATTGGTATCTCTGCCTTGGTTCCCCAAGATCGTTCCAAGGCTCGAACCACACTTTTTTCAGCACGGTTGCATCCATATACAGTTGTGGCTCCCAAAGCCAATACCATGTGTGCTACTCTTCTAGCTTTTTCCCGCGCACGGCTGCACTATGGAACTCTCTACCTACAACCTGTTTCCCCCACTCTTATGACTTGTCCCAGTTTAAGCGTAATGTAAACACACATCTCTCTTCCTCTTCATTTATTATTAAAAAGCCAAATCCTCTTTGAGTGATCCCCATGTACTGTTTCACAGGTTGCAGCATTGCTGCGAGTATTGATTAAATGATCCTTGGGATATAGCAGTAAGTGCGCGGTTTCATGGCTTCTGACTGCCAAACAAACAAAGATAATTGACTATTAGGGACACCACCAACGTAGGGCTGGATAGCTCAGTTGGTAGAGCACCTGTGCGGTATTCAGGAGGTTGCCGGTTCAAATCCCGCTCCAGTCAACTTTTCTTTATTCACTTTTCAATTAATCTATTATGCTAAGTTTTCTCTTATATTGCCTTTTCTATTTAGCCCTCACCTTGAGTGGCCTTCTGGGCCTTGTGTTAGGCAATTTACATAAACAAAATACACACAAAAAACTAGGCAAGACCTTACCGATATCGTTGCTTTGAATTTATTAGCAGCAGTTCTTACTGGATCCGACCTGCTGACTGGTTTGACCTTTGTATCATCTTTGACAGGTTCTCTGGAGATGACCTTCACTGAAGATGGCTTTGATGTTAATTTTGAAGATTTCGATGATGATGATGATGACGTTAGAGAAGGAATGGAGCCGACAGATGAGGAATGTTCTTTCATATTTAAACTTCTTAGATTTCTGCAATAAAACAAAAATGATGAGAGGGTTTGTTTAATATCAAAATCTTTGACGCTATCTCATAATCCTGATAAACTGCATCTTGTGATATAGCTTTATAACTCATAAAACAATATGATGCTTCACTGTTCCCTGGTGGCAGTTTCATAGAGCTGCTTAAGCACAACATTTGATCAAATGTGATGTTTACTGCTTTTGCCTTGTATTCGGCCATTGTTTGCTGAGAATACAGTGTGTAACATTTACAAGGAGTATTGGCTGACATACTGATTTTATTTAGCAAGGTTTTAGGTGTAACCAAAATTTGGTGCTTAAGCAGCTGTATGAAATTGGTCCCTGATAGTAACACACGTACGGTTGTATAGCATTATTCATGAAGAGTTTAAGCTTTCTTATTTCTTCAACATCAACAAGACACTCAGTTTGTACTGCCTTACCACCGATGAATAATAAACAGATTGACACCAGCAGTTTCATGTATGGATGTACTTGCTGGTACGAAGATTATGAGTGGTCAGATTGGTAGATAAATAAGCCAATAACAGCTACTAACATGATCGGCATGGTAACCCCTTCTTATAGACCGATCCGACAGCACAATATACCCTCCGCCATTACTGCAGTGTCCCTGCCTGCCTTTTGTCCAGCAACAAAAGAATTTACATCCGCTGCGCTCTATAATTGCAGGGTGTACGGTCCCGTGATCAGGAGACGTACACTCTGCAATATTGAGTGTGGCGGATATAAATCCTTTCGTTGCCGGACAAAAGGCGGGCGAGGGCACTGCAGTAATGGCGGGTGTTTCCTACCTCCATGGTCGCGACGTCATATCGGTGTATAAAACTCTCAAAATGGAAAGTTTGTACCCAAAAATATGACATACAGAAAACAAAAACTGTAAGTGAAGTGATGAAAAGTTAAAGGTGTCCTGTCCTACATATATATATATGGCAGGCATGGAACTCAGACTTAAAAACAAGGAAATTCTTTACAAGACTTTGTGCAGTGATTTTCTATTTTCAATGGCATGAGTGTGATGAGAAAAACCAGGAATGGATCAGCCGATCCATTGATCCAAGGAAAGGTTACATGCCTGTTATGGGTTCAATATTGACAAGATTAATATTGCAACTTACTTGCTTAATAACTGTCTATCTACATCGCTATACAACGGCCAATCTTCATGGACCTCACTGTACAAATGCTTATTCAATGTATAGGCATTCTCTCTTGATAACGTTGCCACCTGGTGAAACAGAAAATCAAATCATTTCAAATTAAATATGTTTCCATGTAAGAGATTACACACTGTAACTAGGGAATGGTACAAAAATGAAGTATTGGTTTAATACATAAAAGAACCATACACATGCAGAAGCATGCACAGCAGTCCTGGGGCCAATTTCACGGCGCTGCTTAAGCAGTAAGCAAATTCTCGTGCTTAGCATAGCAGACAAATTTGCTAAGGCGCAAGCGTATTTCACGGCGACCGTTACGCGCCTGCTATGCTTAGCACAGGAAATGTATGCGCGCGCATCTTAAAACGTCGTTTTAGTGCAACTTTTGGTCGTTATCGTCTGCTACGTGAGATTCTCAGTGAGAGTCGTCTGCTATCACATCACCGTGACAATAATGGCCATGCCAATGAAGAAATCAAACACAAATCCTCGCTGTTTTCATCGGCGATAGATATATTGCTTTGGCCACAAAATACGTATTAGAAAAGCATGTAATAGACATCATGTAATGTCCTCCCAAAGGTTCAAAGCTGACAAACGTAAATTTGCAGCTAATTGAGGGAGAGGTAGGGAGGCTGTAAATGCATGAATCTGAAATTGTCATAGTTGTTAACATAGGACGAATTACTAAACCCTATTTGACTTATGGCCTACGTCGACCTCTGAAATATTCCCCATTATACATATTATAATTTATTACATTTTAATAGGCGGTTTCATCTTCGTTGGGCCGAAGTGGAATAAACGATTTCTTTTATATGATTAGGGCGCCACTTTTTATAACTTTGGTTCTCATTTCTTGTTCACCTTGAGGGAGGGTCGGTCGGTTGAAAAAAGAAAGAAAAGTTTGGTGGAAAAAAAAACCTGGCTGAATACACAAAAACCTAAAGAAAATGATGTTCATTGTATTCACTGTAATCGCGTTTGAATATTTTTGTATTATTTCAGTGATACAAAGTATAAAATTGTAGGCCTATTGGCAAACAAAAAAAGAATTCCCAGAATTTTTGGAGAAAAATTTTTTCTCCAGAAATTCTGGGAATTTTTTTTTTCTTTTCTTTGTTATATTATGCCATTCTGACAGGGTCGGCGCCCAAAATATGGGTCGGTCGGAAATGAGAACCACAGTATTAAAAAGGGGCGCCCTTATTTTAAATTTTGGTTAAATGAAGTTCCAGTAATGGAAGTTCTATCTTTTTTCTTTCACACTCGGTGCGGTACTGTCAGTGTTTGTTTGTAAACATTATGCGGTGTTTGGGTCGAATAACGGTGACCTATGTTCGACCCATAGAAAAAATTGATACAATGTATCAATTTGATACAAACATAATTTTGTGCATGTACTGTATGCAGTACATTTTTTTGCTTAACTACTGCTGCAGTCGGGTCACTTTTGCATGAAGTAATTGAGCTCGACATGACTTGTCCACCGTGAGATTTTATTTCTACGTTTGTACACATTGTACAATAGGCCTATAATGTTATTAGAATTATTTTGACTCCTGTCCGTCCATGTACTTTTCCAACTAACTACAAACTACAAGTGCTGCTGTTGAATGTATCGTGAGTAAAATGTAAAAAGTTTAACGTTAGATAGGCCTAGATAAAAAAAAAACACTATTCAATTCCAAAATTTGAAAAAAGTTCATAGGCCTATAATTTCCTTGCCGGGAGCCAACGCCAGCGTGCCCAAGTTACAATGTTTTTAAAGAAATGAATGATAAGGCTAGGCCTAAATTGCTTTATTCTTGTCATTACCAGTCACTCAGTAAATGGAAACCCTGTTTTCCTCAGCGCTTCCACATCTTGGACTTGGGGATCGGGGAAATTGATTTGTTTTCGGTCATTGCCGATCAATTGGATCATAGTGAATGATGGCCTTCACGGTTCTACTTCTATCAATAGTCCTCTATGCCGTGGATACATGAGGACTATTCTTATAAAGTTATGGTCTGTGTCCCTAGAAAGGCCTAATAATATTAATAGTAATACCACAATATTGCAAAATACGAACTTGTACTAACAAGTTAGTATTAGTAGTAGTACTTTTTAGTAGTTAGGCTATAGGGTGCAGAGCCGGCCATGCAACGTACGTTCGGTCTGTGAATCCCGGATAACATTACGGCCACTTTTTATTCAAACATGCCCACATTTTCCTCTCTGTAAACACCTCAACGGGTTTTCCCGATCACGGAATATTCGTCGTGGGAGATTTCGACGTCGTTCACGTCGTTTTATACGTCCAAATACCATATTTACATTGTGTTTTTTTACGCGACGAACCAAGATGGCGGATCGTAGCACAAAATACCACCACTTAGCATGCCAAAAGGCTTGCTAAGTGCTTTAAGCAAAAAACGTCTGCTTACGGTCGCCGTGAAATGGAAAATTTGCTAAGGGGCGGTCGGTTAGCAAAAAACGCGTGCTTAGCAGCGCCGTGAAATTGGCCCCCGGTCCTAAAAACAATTTGTGGCTATCATGAAAGAACAAACAGACAGCAGTGAAATAATTTGGCTCCACATACATTGCTAACTTGTGAGAAACTTGAACTAACTGGAGTGCTATGTTGCTCAATCTGGGCTGGATTTCACAAAGCACTAAGATGAGTTATCACTATCACCATATAGTGATTTGTATTGTGACATCACACTTAGACTAGCAACAAAGATTGATTCATACTTCAGTCAGTCTTAATACTTCATGAAATCGGCCCCTGACAATTTTATCATCACAAAAATTTTGCTCTCTACTGAGAAGGCCAGAATACAGGCCCTCAACACAGCACAGAATTGATGAAACAAATCAATGCTTCTGAACAGTTTGAAGGGAAAAAATTCCTTCTAGGGAAGTGGAGGGTGGAATTGGACATGAATACATGGGATTGATTGTACAGATGGTAAAGGCATTTTCACACTATCACCTTTTCCGTCCGTGTTGAAACCAACCCAGATCAAAGAGGCTGGATCAAAAAGACGCTTCAACGACATTACGTTTTTTGTGAACCGGTTCATACGACCTGAATCACGGCGAAAAATGCAGATTGGAACCAGGTTGAAATCTTCAACCCTGGTCCATACCACGGTTGAATTGATCAGGTTCGGCCGTCCTATCAAGGTTGGCTCGGGGTTGAAACTTTTCAAGTGTGAAAAGGGTTGAAAAAAATCTCGAGGTTCGATCCGGTTTCAACCCCAAGATTATGGATAGTGTGAAAAGCCCTCAAGATGCACTAACAAGCATGCATTGGCTTTGCTACTCACCTGAGAGAGAATATTACTGAGTTGGTTCTTATCTTTCATCAGGATTCCATCTTTCTGTAATCTTAAGATGAGTTCAGGCTTCTTGTATGGTCTCAATGCCAAGAGATGAATAACACGGTCCCTGTCATCAAAATGAAGACAACTCCTTTCAATGCTTGGATTCTACCAACATTTTGTATCAGTATTTACAGGCTCTCCTTAATTTTTAATTCCAGTAATGAATTCAAAATGCAAGGTAGCAGTCACTTTTTTTAAGAAAGATTTTCATTCAAGCTCACGGATGTGAATGGCCATAAAAAGCTGAAATTTAAAAGTTCCTATACTTTTGTACAGAGCAGGTGTACAAAAAAGCTGAAATTCTGAGTTAGAATCTAAACAAAAAAAATCTGAAATCGATTAAAATCTGATTTCTCACATCCCTACAAACTAAAAAATAACTTTCTGGGCTTTTAGATCAGATGGTAAAAGTGTGCTTATCCCATTTCTTTTTTACCAATCATGGTCGTGATTGAGCTTTAATACCAAAGTTGGTTTATAAGCACATGTGAATGAAGCGAGGGACTGGAACTTGTTCATGTGCAGCACAAAGGGCATACTACATAAGCCTACGCCATGTACATGTACTGTTTCACATCACAGCATACAGCAACTGTATAAATGCATCATGTAAACTCACCTTAATGATTTATTTGGAGTTGACGATTTAGTAGTCGGAGCTCCTTTCCCTGTAGCATGTGATATTCTATTGGATGGAGCGTTGGTACCATTACTCCAGTTTATTGCACTTGATGTGTTGGATGGTTTACTGTGATTTGGCTGGGCAGGGCGTGGTACATGACCGGACTTACTATGCGTTGGATGGCTGGGACGTTTGGTGATCTTGTTGATCTTGCGAGTAGCTTTGACTTCTTTTTGGCTTACCTGTTTAGTGCTGGAGGAAATAAAAAGATCAAAATGTGAAATCATAAGTTCATAATACGACTGTTGGTAAGGCTTGCCTCTATCATTGGATTTAAGATTGTCAGGGGTACATTTTTGTACCACTCATTAATTCTAAATATCGTATGATGCCACTTACATTGTAAACAAAACTCACACAATTTGTATAGGAAGGTCGCTGGTTCCAATCCCGCTCCTGTCAATTTTTCTTTGCTCACTTTTCAATAACTTTAAATTCAGTCAGTTTCCCTTGTGGTTATTTGATGATTATATTAATTAAAAAGCCGTATCCTCTTTGAGTGATCCCCCATGTACCGTTCTCAGGTTGCAGCATTGCTGCGAGTATCGATGAAATGATCCCTGGGATTTGGCGGTGTGTGCGTGGTTTCATGGCTTCTGACTGCCAAGCAAACAAAGATAATTGACTATTTTTGACACCACCAACGTAGGGCTGGATAGCTCAGTTGGTAGAGTGCCTGAACCGTATTCAGGAGGTTACCGGTTCGAATCCCACTCCAGTCAATTTTTCTTTGTTCTCTTTTCAATAACAATTTATATAGAATATTCTTCTTATTTTAAGTCCCAGGGCAGAATAAAGAGATAACACACAAAGTACATGTACCATTTTTCCCTCTAGGTCTTACACCATATCACTGAAATGTGATTTTCAGTGTAGTTAAAATACATTAAGTATGGAAAGAGATGTACTTATTTCAAGACAGCTTTTATTTCAAGACATGTTACTAGAGCCATCAAATCAGGCAATATTTTACATTTTCAGTTCAATGACTGTCTCATAGTCTTTGTGCAATCCAATTCATGTACGTATATTTATGCACATTGAATAATGCTGCTTGGTCCCACTCAGGCTAATACTGGTCATTTTATCCATTTTACCCTTTTCAACTCAGGATGAAATCTGACCTATATCAATTGACCGATTGAAGCTTTTGAGAGTATCAGGCTTCAGACAGAAGCTATTCAAGTGAATACTGCAGTTCTTAGAGGAAGGGTTCAGTCTGCTATTATGTCAATAAGTATCAGGTATGACTCTATAGTATAGTGTATTAGCACTGTCTGGTCCTTATACAGATGCCTACATGAATCTGACGTATCAAGGAATATGAGAGGTTTGATTTCAACCCAAATCAGCTGAACATGTAATATATGTCACATGAGGAGGCATACAGGCAACATCAGCTGTACATGTAACGTATGTCACATGAGACGGCATACAGGCAACATCAGCTGTACATGTAACGTATGTCACATGAGACGGCATACAGGCAACATCAGCTGTACATGTAACGTATGTCACATGAGACGGCATACAGGCAACATCAGCTGTACATGTAACGTATGTCACATGAGGCAGCATACAGGCAACATCCAAGAAGACAATTCATTCACCTTTCACTTTTCACATTTCATGTAATCTACTTGGGAATAGATAAAACTTTCATAAAAATATCAAATAATCACAAAGGAAACTGACTGAATTTAAAGTCATTGTAAGGTGAACAAAGAAAAATTGACTGGAGCGAGATTCTAACCAGCGACCTCATGCATACCGTACAGGCGCTCTACCAATGGTGGTGTCCCTAATCAGAGATGCAACTGGCCAATGCTATAAAAATCTGAAAATGACTGACTAGACAGTCATTTGTATGAGCAATGATTGTAGACACACAGCAGGATGCCGGCACGGTAGTGGAAGATAAGTGAATATCATCAAAGGAGACTTAAAAACGTAATTGAAAAAAAAAATCTGATGTCAGATTAAAATTTGAAAGGTTGCTTCTCTGCTTAATAGTCAATTATCTTTGTTCGTTTACCAGTCAGAAGCTTGTGTGCTTCTAAAGTGTTTCCTTAGCCTAAAATGCAGTCTGTTGCCTCTGTGGTAAACTTATGGCATCAGGGATTGATTTCACCAAACTCATCGTAACATACATGTATCATTAATCGCATTGCAGCCCTACATAGGATAACAATATGCTATCCTTCTTCACTACAGTTATGATTGATCGTAGGGCTTTGTGAAATCGACCCCAGGCTCTGCTTGTGTATTAAGGACATTGAAAAACAACAGATTCAAAACGCCATAGAAAAAACCCATTATGAAGCTGTACATATTACATTATGTCTCTCCCAGATAATAAATATTTCACCTGATTTTCTTCATTTCCTCATCAGCAAGTTTCATTTTCTCCTGTGTGGTTTGGTAGACATCATCAGTGGCTGAGATGTGCACCTTTGTTTGTATGTGACTGATGGAGTCCAAATGAGGGATTCCCATACTGTAAAAGATAAATCAAATAGTCAACAGGATGTACGTATATCAGTGTATTTCTAGCAGTTATCTACAAACTGTGGTTTCATAGCAATCAATGAGTTCCATTGTTCAAACAACAAGAATTAGAAGAATACAAACCAGACTACCAGTGTGTGAAGGTTCTAACAAGATGGGGAACAATTTGTGATGTGTTGGTTGGCGTAAGAACAGGTGAAAACATTACATGCATGTGCTGTGTCACCCTTAAAGGTACTATCAGTACTAAGTAAAGATAAGGCCTTTACTGTACTTGTCAATATCAGAAATGATACACATCTGCTTTTAAAATCTATTTGCTACATGTACATTATGTGCAATGCAGATGTTACAAATGATATCTTATATGTGACATACAAATCTGGAGAGAAGTTAACTTACAACACATGGCTGTAGAACTAAATACTGTACTGTTAGTCTTTGAGAAATACTGACTGTCCAAACAGCTGGCTTTAGAGTATACAATGAGGACTGACTAATGTATAGCAAGCAAGTATTGAATCTGAAACCACAATGATGTGACACCATATAGATCCTTCTGGCACATTCTACTAGACCTAAGCCAGGTTGTGCCTCTAAGCCCCTAAGATAATCTGATAGCACCTTACCTGTTTTTAAATTGTTGTATGCACTCGTAACTGCTCCCTGATGGCACAGACAATGGTTGAACTGTGAACTTGAAATCTTGGAATTCATCGTTGTTGTCCCCTCCATCTCTGACTGGAAATGTAATTATCTTCAAGGAGACAGATATGAGAAGAATATATCAAATCACAAGGCTGCACTGAGTGTGCTCACCACCTGTTCAAAAATATAAGCACTGCTGCCAGCCATATGTTCATATCTACATACCACAAACTGTACAGTATGTGATTGGAAACTTCAGGCGGTGTGACGCACATGATTTCACCTTGTTTACAAGATACATGTAGCACATTTTGTGAACATTTTCTTCTTCTTCTTTTTTTATTATGACAGGCTTATTATTTAATTCTGAAGAATCTGAGCTTTTTTTCAAAAAGGGCCAGTTGTTTCCATGTTTTATAAAGAAAGAAATGATTGAGTGATGACTTGAATGGTTACTATTGGGAAGAGCAAGTCAAACAATTCAACACATTGTACAGAGGCTGTGTTGGCTAAATAATATAACTGCGTGTACTATGCAGGTACTGTACATAAACACACCATTACATGTACATGTGCATACTGTACAATGTATAGACTTGGGGCCAAGTCTTTCTTAGTCCGCACGGTGATTGTCTCTTTTGTTTTCCCGCAACTCTCGTGAAACCGCGCGAGACTCATGGCTACGGCGAGAGATAAGCTCTCGGCCTGGGACCGCTCAAAAAGAAAGACTTGGGAAACCTGTTTTCACTTTGTACACGGCCTATGGGCTCTTTAGCCGAAATCATACGGACGCGTCTGATTGGCCAATCTTTATTAAATATATGAATATTCATTATGTAGACCTACGCTTCATCCTGCACGTGTACACAGGGCTGATTCACGCTGAATACACAACCACAGCCGTCGTACGTATCTAGCTATATAGCTGCAGTGTTACCTTGATAATGAGACTTTTAACTCGTGGGTCGTGAAATTAATTATGTGCATGTTTGTTTTTATCTTCTTTGTGCATAATAGGAATATCTTATAAGTCCGTCTTACTAACTGTAGCTATAGTGTAGACCTACGTACATCAGGTAAATGTTAACCTACACACTTGCTAAAAATAATTATTGACATTTACCGAGGGTATTATTCATTTCCATGAACTAATGCACGTATGTTAAACTAATAGATTAAGTTCCAGCTTAATACAAATATTAATGATTTATTAAATCATTCAACTTATGAAGTAATTGAACATAAACCATAATTTGAAAATGCTGTCCAATGTAAGTAGTAAGTACACCACTGCTGCCTTATTTGAAATTGTTCACACCCTCAAATAAAATGGACTCGTCTTAACGGCCGTCTCTACGGCAACCGTAATGCAAAGCACGCCCATACGTGAATAAATGAATATGCATCTAAAACAGGTTTCCCAAGTCTTTCTTTTTGAGCGGTCCCAGGCCGAGAGCTGATCTCTCGCCGTAGCCATGAGTCTCGCGAGGTTTCGCGAGAGTTGCGGGAAAAAAGAGACAATCACCGCGCGGACTAAAAAAGACTTGGCCCCAAGTCTATACAATGTACTGTACAAATGCATACGGTACATTTACATGTACATGTATACACGTACAGTGTATGTACATCTGGTTTTGTGATGAGCAGTGAGGAAGCGTAAGTGTACTATCACAGATGTACAGAAACAGTCAACATATATACTGGCATATGTACAAGTGCTGCTCAGTGCATGTACTTCCTGTGAATGTTCTTAAATACACACCATGTACATGTACATGTATGTACAGACCATACTAGTGTACTGTACTATGTACATGTACATGTAGTACCTCTATGCTACATGTATGAACATGATGAATGCCTCGACATCATGTGGGCCTTTAGGCCTACAACATGTTAACAAATCAACCATAAATGTAAATGTGAGCATTATGTAAACACAAAGGCTCATATCTTGGTACATTATTAATTACATGTACATTTATAACATGTACAGAATACATGTACTGTACATGTGTACATAAATGCATAGTTCTAAACCCCCCTCGACCCACGATCCCCTCCACCACTGACTTTCAGTACAGTTCCTCAATTTCAAAACACAGGTCCTCCAGAACAATTTCAGCCACGCAATGCACATGTTTTCACCATACAACTGTACATTACATGTATACTGTACACTCACCCCCTTGTGGGTCAAGGGGGTTTTACAACTACCCAAGAAACTACATACATGTACAATGTAAGTACAGTATACATTTTCAATAATAGATGTAATTGGTCATCTTCGATCATACAAACAACATCTTCAACGATTTCAACAATAATCACATGTATGTACATGTACAGTGATTAATTAAGTGATGGCAGTTTCATTATAACTATAGAGCGGTTTTAATAACATAACTTTACATTATTTCTGAGCCTAAGCGGGGAAAGCCTTTGTTTATATGTTCATCAGAAGCCACTTCTTAGTGACATGACAAATACAAGAAGTCACTGAGTCACCTATAGTATGTGTCACATCCCCCAGTGCATTGCACTGTACATGTACATGTGTCAGGTGGGCATGTACAGTATACTGTAGGTGGCTCAGTGCAAATACAATGTAAAATGTACTTGACCATCTGACTGTCCCTGCAGTGCTACTATGTAGGCCCTACACATGTATGTACCTACATGTACATGTACACAAATGACAGCTAGGGATCTTATACATGTACACATGTGCAAAGAATCCCTTGAAACCTTGAACAGCAATGAGAGAGTCTTACCCTGAAATGTAGGGGTCAAACAATAGAGAGACAAGCTTCCATTCTATTTATTAAAAGGCAACCCTTTCACAAAATTTCATCAACATTTCTCAGACTTTGAAATTACGGTTTGAACAATGAACAGATCAGACATCAAGATCGGCTGATATTCAGGAACATCTGCGAAAATATCAGACTGGCAAAATTTGTTTTATGTATTGTATCGTTGCAAGATCTCTGTAAAAAATATTCTTCCAGTAGGTTACGTACCATAAATCACATATTCCCAATCAGCTAAATCTTTCTTGAATTTTGTTATTTTGTCCATTTGGTCATCCATGCACGTAATGATATCAAAGCACACATGCGAAATAGTCTCTGAAATCACATGTAGGTCGGAAACCTACATGACTGTACACACTGTACATTGTACACACAGTACCTATAGGGCTGACATAGCATGGTATGAATTATTGCTGTGCATTTTTGGAGCTTTTGAAAACCGGATTCTGCTTTGAAAAATGTTGTGATTGGCTAGTCGATCCCAATGTGCTATCTTACACACTGTTCGTGCAACATTGTGCATGTTGTGTAGACCTACCGGTATGTGGTGCAGTCGAGTAATGCTCGGTACCCTGCATCGCTGCCAGCTTCAGTACATATTTTACGAAATCTACTTTTGACATCGAAATTTTTTTCTTGAATTTTCTAACTGGCAAAATGCTATTGGAAAATTCGAGTGATGATTGAATATTTGATCTCGACACAGCCCTAGTGATCATCATGCCATTCACCTACGGCCGTACACAACACATTCACTTTAGAAACAAAGACATTAGCAGTCAGTCAATTGTACAGTATGTACCGGTATGCACATTGTGACGCATGGAACCTGGAACCATGGAACAGTGAATACATTAACATTGGTTTGACAAACTGACCTTCACCCTAACCTTGGCCACTCAGTAACACTTCATATCAAAGTTTCATGAAAAAACCCTAGTTTTATCCTACAACTACGGAAACCGTTTCATCACTTTTCGCCGTCATAACCATTTACCATACCAATCTGCTTCATAAAATATCACTTTGCAATTAAAGTTATGATTATGAAATGATCATTGAGCTGTGAGTCGTTCCACTGGATTGGGACCGACACGAGTCTGTAAACTTACACCATGTATTCATGTACATTCATGTATCGTGGGCACGCTTGATTGCCAGTTCATATCCATGTTGATGATGTTTCAATTCATTACATATCCATGTTGATGATGTTTCACTTCATTACATATCCATGTTGATGATGTTTCACTTCATTACATACATGTTGATGATGTTTCAATTCATTACATATACATGTTGATGATGTTTCAATTCATTACATATACATGTTGATGATGTTTCAATTCATTACATATCCATGTTGATGATGTTTCACTTCATTACATACATGTTGATGATGTTTCACTTCATTACATCTGATGAAGTAGTTTTTACTACAATACCTCATGCAGTATACATTACCTAATTTTCTATACATCATGAATACATACATCAATTGTCATTTAAAGGTACATGTAGTATCATACTTTGGTTTTTATCAAAGAAATACAGATTCATGGGCAAAAATACCAAGACAGATACAGTAATAGTCATCTGTGAATATGTCAGTCCCATATGTTGCCCACTTTTTGAGAAAACAGTGAAAAACAGCCACAGTATTTCTTAAGTCTTTTCTCTTTAATTTTTGATCTTTTAAAAGATCAAAAAGATTTTCGGTCGTTGTTTTACTAATTTCTGGATAAATACACCATTTCAGACGGGAACATTTTAACAGTAGGATTCTACTAGCATCATCTTCATACCCTGTAAGTTATACGTAAATCTGTGAAAATTTTTGTTTTGGTCTCTTACCAAAGTATGATACTACCTTTAAGTAATTAATGTGCATTTGTAGCTGATCTTCAAATTAGAATGAAATAAAAGAATATCGAAAAATTAAACAGAAGATTTTATTAAACAAAGTGAAGTAAACAGGTGTACAGTTACAAACATTAACACCGTCACAAATCATGGCCAAACCTCACAAAATGCCCCATGTAGCTATAGGAACAGATGTTGAGGGGGGAAACATCTTCATACCCAAAGGGTACAACCATGTTCATCGCCATGCTTCCAGTGTATTATATCTTACTTTCATCAATTGATGGCCATTAATTTAATTATTCAACTCACCCCCTTTTTTCCTTTGAAAAGAATGGTTGGTGTCTGTCGAATACAGCCCTGCAATGTAAGAGAAAAGAAAAGAAGAAGACATGTTTCATATTATTATCTTGCTACCTCAACAATTTAAAGGCAAACATGCAGTGTACATGTGAACAATATGCCACCATTGCAATAGCGCTCCGCACTAATGACGTCACAAAATCCCCGGATGTCAGACAAACATTGTCTCACACACGACGCGCACACGCACACACGTTTGCATGATTGCAATGTTTGTCTGATATCCGGAGTGCAGAGCACTACCGTAGTGCAGAGCACTATTAACAACTTGAAATCTGAGTGCATGAATACATATCAGACCTAAAAAAAAAATTGTTGTGTTGCCCTCAAGTGGAAAAATTAAAATTTTGGGTCGGTCGGTAAAATTTTAATTTTTTTTGCAGACTTTCAAACATTTAAGAATAAATAAAGGATGTATGGTCACCAGGGCTTATAAATCAACGGTCTTGGGTCGTTTTGAGGAGACACGCTTTTTTAATGCTAAATCTTACATTTTCTGTCAAAAATTTTGAGTTTTTGTACTTTAGGACTCGGAAAAAAAATTAAATAAAAAAAATCCTGACCCAAAGTTTTTTGTTTGTTTTTTCGGCCTAATGCACGTGTACCTGGGCAGATATACACCTGTATAGCCAAATGGGAATTGAAGCAATGACCTCTGGGTCACTGTTCCTGTAAATGATCTGCCAAATGGCAGAATGGCTACAACTAACTGTACATGTACATGTGTTCAATATCTCAGTTTTAGATGAGGACCTATATTTCCAATCTTATCTCTAGTCTTGGTGCCAGCCATTACATGTACAATGTAAATGCCACAAGGAACTTGCTCCAAGGAACTTGCTTTTAGATACTCATATGACTTTTACATATCAACCTACATGTCTACAATATTGCAGTCTAAATAATGTCATTCAAAACACATCAGTTGCAACATAAATACATGTTTTCTCTCATTTTTGCAAGTTTTGGAAGCAACATTGACAAATTCGTACTAATTCTTACAAAATGTCTTTCACCTCTGTGGAAAAAATAATACAGGAAATAAATGTTCAATACTATTGTCAAAATGTCAAGTGGCAAATACATTGCAAATACATGTACATGTATGCAAACGACATGTGCATTTATAGAATTCTACATATTATTTTTCTCAATTGTAAAGAATTGAGAGTGAAACGATTGCGTACTCAAATCAACAAGACTGTAAGTGTAAGGTAAAGACGCAGTTGAATGAACTACTATCTCAGTAGCTGCCATTCATCTTGAATTCTCTTGATTTCACTTTGTGTACCCACTGTTCTTTGAATATAATGCAACCATTATCAATAAGCTGGATCAGGTTCTAGTATAATGCTGGTTTTCAATTACCATTCAATCTTTCCCTAGAATCTGTATCCATGGATTCTGTGATATGAGATACCTTTTTATGAAGGGTACTATTCACGTTACTCATTCATCAACAATGGCCAAATAAACCATGTCTATGTACAGTAGTATAATAATTATGTGTGTGTACAGGGAGTCCCCCAAAAAGCGCAACACTATCGAGAACTATCATATGAAAATCAAACTGTTTATCACTTCAATATCCAGATATGTGATACAGCTATGTCTTGGCTATCACCATGTAGAATTTGAACAAAATTTGACTACATTTGAATGAAAAAACTCAGACTTAAATACCCAACCTCAAAACCCGATTTTAATTAGCTGTTTCGCATGCAGCGGAACAGCTTTTGTTTTTCTTATTTTTTTTTTTCTTTCTTTTTTTTTTTTTTTTTTTTTTTTTCTTTTTCCACTTTTTTCCCATAGACATAACACAGGGGTTTTCTAAGAGCCACTTCTACCATTATGCCAATTCCAATCAACTTCATACTTGGCACATAGTTAGACCAGCACCCCGAATAGTGTCCCGCGTATGTACGTCATCGTGACGTCATCACGTGCACAGTTACGTAATCATAAAAGTGCAAATTTTAGGGCTCTTTATCTCCGGAACGGCAAGTCCGATGCAACTCAAACTTGGTATGTTAGTATATGGGGACGTGTTATAGACAAAAATTGCAGTCACGTGTTGATGACGTCATCGTGCGATTTTATACGAATTATTCAATTTTTGGACCTTTTCTTTATATCTCATGAACGACAAATCGTATTTTCGAAATTCTTTCGGTAAAATGTTTGTTAGGCTATAGGCACGTGCCATAAAATACCAAAAAGTGGTGACGTCATGATGACAACATCAAAAAGCCGATTTTCTGATTCACATATAAGGGAATATCCGATGGTGATGAAACTTGGTGGATATGTAGGGAATGGTACTAGTATCCTCAATCTGAAGTGACGTCACGATGACGTCATCGGCTGATTTTTTATTGATTTTTGAATATTAAATTTTGCCATTTTTTCCCAGAAACACATATAAGCGAATATCCGATCGTGATGAAACTTGGTGGGTAGGTAGGAAATGCTATTTCTATTCCAAATGTGAAGTAACGTCACGATGACGTCATCGACTGATTGTTTATTGATTTTTTGAATAATTAATTTTGCCATTTAGCGTCAAACATAACACAAAACACGGTCTTTGGAACTTTTTGGACCGCTGATATGGCTATCTATAGTAGTGCGCCAATTGTGTACACGTGAACGGAGCACGACATAGCTAGAAAATCAATCATTTTGTTTTTTCCACCGCCCATATGCACAACCATACATACTACGCGCGCTGGTCTATAATAGACTCGGCTGTTCTGTGTTTCTCATGGGCATGTGTACTGTATGTACACCAATTTGTATACAGTGTACGAGTATGGGTGGACGAGTGACGACGCTCCTGATACATGTAGTTGTTTACGACAATTTAAACACCGCTATTTCTCTGTACTGGGCCAATTGCGTTCATGTTTGTTTTTCATATTATTTATAAAAACATACGCGAAACAGCTCAGTGTTTGTCAACAAACACATCTAGTTTTTTCTTTCATATTATGTGTATTGACCACTATGCGTGTTATCCGTGCAAATTTGTTTTTAATTTAAGGAGCACTCTATCAATTGCTCATATTTTCACCAATTTCATCCCCAGTATGCTTAAATTCTATATAGTGATAGCCAAGACATGGATGTATTGCATATTATGGGTCATTCCATGAAGTTTGATAACAAAGTGTGACATAAAAGCTGAAATTTCAAACTCAGTGATATATCATTATTTTATCCAATTTGGATACACTATTGATTGTACTTCACTAAACTAATAGTACTTTTGCAAAAACTAAAGTAGCCCAGAAAATAATGACGATTGTTAACGACGCATCATGTAGCAGGTTGTGGATGTAACTCCGGAAACCACATTCAAATATAATAAAGATTTCTGAAAGAAACAACATGCAATCAGGATTCAATTCATTTATTTTGGATGTTGGTAGGATACTTATAATAAGTAATTAAAAATGTAAAGAAATATTGCTCATTTCCAACTTAACTGAATGAACATAATGGAATCTTTTGAATTCAAAATATTTACCAGTACTCTGGAGTCACTTCTAATTCATATTCAATACAAGAAAAAATGCAGAATCATGAGAAATGTCTTGTGTAGCAACATTTTACTCTTTCTGTTTCAGTATGACAAGTTTGCAGCAGATTAATACATGTACTGATAAATCCCAATGTTATTTGAGTGGTCACATTTCAAATGGTTGTGGATGTAACTGGAAACCATTCCTGTTACATCCGTAACTTAATTTCAACCATGTTCAAAATTCTTTACATTGGGCATCATAACTATTGCATACACCCATCTACATGTATTTCAGTAGGTAATTCACAACCTTTACATTCTTAAGTCACTGAGGGCTACAAGGCTGGGCTGCTCTTGAACCAGGCATTTAACAACCAACATGATAGTCACTTGAGACATCTGCTTTAAAAGTTGATTCACTATAAACTTGACTGAAAAAGATTTTATCAGACTCAGTCAGATTTGTGACATAAAAAAGAGCAAGATGAGATTTTCTGGTTGTTAAAGCAGATTTTTTGAAATTACACACATGTAAATGATGTATTTGTACAGAAATGTTTTATGTTATTTCCAAAAGTTTTGAGTGAGAGTATTATTTTTTTAATTTTTTATTGCATGTAAAACAAGATTTTTGCAATCCATAATAAGTAAGATATCATCTTAAAATGTTGGCAAATATTGCACTGTCTACTGTCAATTATTTAAAAAAGGCAGCAGAAAAAACTCTGGTTTAACATCAATACAGAATCAAGTAAATAGACCTGTGCATGTAAGCCTACTGCTCTCAGATTGGATGGCAGTTTAGCATGAGCAGAGGCAGGTGCATTTCGTATGCAGTGCTAGTGCCATGTGGCACATAGACTTAGTATAAGTAGGGTTCATTTGTTTGGGTGAATTTGTAAATTCCGCGCGATGTGGGGAGATCCGGACGCCGGAGGAACGAGTTTGCACAGAACATTCTCCATTTTGTACCAGATGCAACCTGGAACAGTTGGCCATTTCCACAGTTGCTTGCCAGCGGACATCATCTTTTTACAAAACAGAGAAATTTAACGACAAGTATTGAAGTAACGTAGGACTTCTGAGCAGTACTACATGTAGGCTAACGTGAGTACTAACGTTACTGGTGTAGGCCGAGGTAGGCAAGGTTTTTTCGACTGGCCTACGTACCGTACACTGCCTGACTCCGATACTGTCACTTGTCCAACTGAATATTTGTCAAATTTTAACTACGACGAGTCTCCGCCTTTCACGGAACAGACGAACAGATGATTTTATTGACGATGTTTTCATTCATCATATTCGCGTTTTCAATCAAACGTTATTATCATGCCTTCTTTGTCAAGACTGGTTCCTTGCGAACTGTGCTGCCTCGAAAATCACTGGGGGACGAGTGGAACTAGACGAGCCAGCTAGCGAGCTAGCAACCATGCAAACAAAAACTCGGAATATACCATTTCAGATAGGGGTGTCAAAATAGTTGTATTTATTATTTCTTTCACTACACTGTAATAATAACCAGATTGTCATCAAAAACACAAACACAAGTAACTACTTAAAGCGCATTTTATATATTCTGATTGCACATATCGTCGACGTTTTCACGAACTGACGAATCAGCCGAAAATCACTCAAATTTTCATTTTCCATTTTTTGGGCTATTTCGGTATACCTTAACGTCCTTTACGTTTTAGTGAAAGTAGTTTTAGTAAAAACCGTCTAATTTGCTAATTATGCTAATTGTAAAAAGTGACGAATGTGCTGGAAATGAACTTTGTGTTTTCACGAACTGACGAATCCGTACACACAGCCACGCAAACTATGAACTGAGAAAATCGCGTTTGAAGTTTTACGTTTTTTAAATCACCATCTCGGCGAATTTTAAGCTTAAATCCAAACAATTTTAGCAAGTTTGGAAAGGACATGAGTTACTTGAGATCTTGAACATACTTTAATATGCAGTTGCTTATTAATTAAGACGCTGCTCATTACGAAACAGATTCGTCAGTTCGTGAAAATGCAAAACCATGACTGACACACGGTAGCACGGCGATTCGTCACTGCGCGCGCTCGATTCGTCAGTTCGTGACAACGCAAAACCATGACTGACACACGGTAGCACGGCGATTCGTCACTGCGCGCGCTCAATTCGTCAGTTCGTGAAAACGCAAAACCATGACTGACACACGGTAGCACGGCGATTCGTCACTGCGCGCGCTCGATTCGTCAGTTCGTGAAAACGCAAAACCATGACTGACACACGGTAGTACTGCGATTCGTCACTGCGCGCGCTCGATTCGTCAGTTCGTGAAAACGCAAAACCCTGAATGCCACGCGCGCAACACAAAATCAGTCCTGTTAGAAGGGCGCATGCGCTGTGTATGAGACGAATCAGTGTTGCGCGCGTGGCATTCAGGGTTTTGCGTTTTCACGAACTGACGAATCGAGCGCGCGCAGTGACGAATCGCCGTGCTACCGTGTGTCAGTCATGGTTTTGCATTTTCACGAACTGACGAATCTGTTTCGTAATGAGCAGCGTCTTAATTAATAAACAACTGCATATTAAAGTATGTTCAAGATCTCAAGTAACTCATGTCCTTGCCAAACTTGCTAAAATTTTTGGGATTTGAAGCTTAAAAGTCGCCGAGATGGTGTTTTAAAAAAACGTAAAACTTCAAACGCGATTTTCTCAGTTCATAGTTTGCGTGGCTGTGTGTACGGATTCGTCAGTTCGTGAAAACGTCGTCGATATGCTCAATACCAGCTATTTCACCAGTTAAGAGTGTGATTCCTTACAACAGATTTTGGCACCTCCTATCACTGAATAATGGTACAGCCATCCTTGTAGTGATACGGACGTAACATTAGAAACCGTTGGGGGTTTCCTCGAATAAACTCGAAAACGGTAAAAAATCGGAAATTAATCACCATTTCCACGGGTAGAATATCGTTAAGTTTGAGAATGTATTTGTTTTATGATTTGCTACTTTTAACTGAACAAGAACTGCTCTTAAATGCCACTTTTACTTCGAAGACTTTTGTGGTGACGTAACGTGGTCGCGGACGTACTGTGTGGAAGCTTCTGGAAACCACGTGTCGTGCAAGCGTTAAAATAACACAGGTTCGATCTTTGACAAGTCTTATTTGTAAAGCGGTTTCTAAGTCCCCATTTTGGTGGCTTGGACGGGTTCAGTCTCGACGAAGAATGCGTGCACAAGATAGTATAGAGCGACACGTGTTGCGGACGCAACAGAATGATCGCGGAAACCAATCCTGTCAGATTTGTAAGAACGAGTTATATCTTTGCTACCGAAATGCTTCAAGGAATGTCAATTTGAGGAAATGTAATTCTGATTTATAGTTTTCGAAATGGCTTCTTGTGATTTGAAATCATTTTCAAAATAAAGAAAAAACGACTCCCGTTTCGGACGTATCGTGTTTATAATGTACGGAAACCACCTGTTACGTCCGTAACCATTTACAAAATAGGGTGTCCTTCGAAATGAAAGGGGTAATAAACAAAATCAATAAAGGGATCGTAGAGGGTTCACACTGAATGTCAAGAAAAATTAATGTGCTATTTTGTACAATGATTCTTAAGCCAGAAATATGATTCATCAAATGACGATTTACTATGTCACAAAAACAACAATTTTTATGGTACCGGAAACCAGTATTTCATGAATTATTCTGACAAAAATGTTTTTCCAAATACAAATAAATTATGTTTACATAATACCTCTGTGCCTAATCCCTTGATGATATAAATTAGACGGCCTAAATATTTTAGCTTCCTGTGGTTTACGCCAACGTTTTCTTAACATGTGCAAAATAACCAGGTGTTCTCCAACTTCATGGAATGACCCATATCTGAATCTTGAAGTGATAAAAAGTTGAATTTTAACATAATTGGGTCCCGACACAGTGTTGTTTTTTTCTGGTACACCCTGTATTTTTATATACCGTACAGACATGATGGTTCCTTCCAATGGCATGTTTGTGCGACTGTGCGTACATACATGTACATGTATACATGTACATACGTGTACATGTAGCCTACATAGTAAATGGACAAGTTCTCAGAAATACTAGAGAGCAGATTCTCAGCATCATGATAGAAATCATAGTCCACTTCAGTGAATTACATATGCTACATGTAGCTCTGATGAGCAGTGAAACAAAATTACTCACCCCCTCAATTAAACTTCAGGCAATGATCACTGTACATTGGACATGGACATGCATGCATTTTCTACACACGTACTTCTTTCATATATGCACGATGCAAGGCAGAACTATTGATTTGTATTGTAAAAGAAACTGTACTAATTCCCAACATCAATATCCATACACTCATACACATTGTAATCTTATCTGCTGGCAATCCTCAATGTGATTTAAATTTCTTTCCTATAATAACCTAGTATATGGTATTATGTACATGTAACTTCTTTGGTAAATGTACATCATTACAACTTTTTATACAAGTAAACCATATCTACAATACATGTACTAAAAATACTAAATCAGACACAAAGGATTTTCCAGGAAAGTGGTAAATGCACACATGCACAAATACACGTAGTAAGTAACCATAGAGCTACATGTAGGAAGCTCTGACTTGTGAATGCAGATACCACAATTCCTGTGTATAAACCTACTTCCTGTAGTTAATTCTCTGAAAATCGACTACAATCATGTTAATTGCTGGCCAAGTCTCATCTTGGCCATGAAAAGCAGTCATGCCAGCAAATTACCAGTAATATACATAATTTACATTTATTTTATTTTTGGGATGAACATTACACGGAAAACAATAACAAAATGTTTACAAAAGGAATGGAACAGAAGAATACACAAGACATACAAAGAACAAATGAACAGTATTGAGCCAGCTCCCGCTGGATTACCCAAAAGAAACATAGTTTCTGTTGGGGGGGGGGGGGGGCTCTCCAACTGGTTAAACAGGAAACCATAAGAACAATAATAAATATCAATTGAATATGCATATTAGGGCCTAATCGTAATGTGTACATGTACCGGTACACCTTGGGCCATTTGGTTTTATGTGCACTGTTCCTGCACAATTTGTTACACCATAGAGGAGGGAAGACCTTCCTTCATTTCTAGGGAAAGATTGAATTGAAGAATCCCTTTTACAAAATTATGGTTGAAACACCTTTGCAATATGCTACCAAGTACAGTATGCATGTGTTTGTGTAACTTAACATATGTATTGTCTAATTTTCAAATCAGGAATTTCCTAAAACAACTACTATACTACCAAGGCTCATCATTCTCAAATTCTGTACACGTACAATTGTACACGTACATTTTATGTACATAGATAATGGTACATAAACAGCTATTGAATAAAAATACTGTGATCAATGCTAATATTTATTCTGCACAGGTTTGTAATGTAATACAGCACTACTGTAACTACAGGGATAATTAGGATTGAGTTCAATGTAAATTGTAGTAACATCACATCATTTGTGATAAATCCAAAATGCTACAAACAGTACATGGAACACATTTTTACATACTGGAAAGCATTTATACTGTACACGCGTGTACCTGTATGTATACAGTGTACACGGTATGTTTCTACAGTAATGATTTCAATTGTATATTTACTTACCTTCATTGGTATGTAAACCATTCTTCTACCAGCATGACCAGTAAAAGTAATGAACAATTTGAAAGTTTTAAAGGAACTTCCTGATTCCATAAAACATATCATGTGATCACATGGAATGTACAAGTTGTGTGCATATGTAGAGTAGACTGACATGACAATATGTATCCACCCTATGTGGCACCTTCCCACTGTACATGTATGGAGATTACTTGAACTTGAAGATTCTTGACATACCAGTACCAGTTACATGCACAAGTATGCAAACCCCTGAATATTTGTGTAAACACATAGCACACCATTGACACAATCCTCTACTATGTCTGTAATAATTTACATGTTTCACAATACACAGCTTGGATAATGGTAATAAAGAAATTCAACTAGACATTGTGATTGTAGTAACAACCACTAGGTGTTCGGGGTCTCATTTCGTAGTGGAACTGTTATATGAACGTATGTTGGAATATATGAGATCAATCATCCCTCATATGATGGCATACTGAAACACATACATACACATAAACTGCGTGACTGTACAAAATACTTTGATCATGTTGATTGCTTATTTGTACATTGACTGACTGATTATGGAAATGGCGTCACCTTTAAATATATATAATATTGTTTGGACAATAATATGATGTGTTGCAGTTTTATTTTGTTTGGTTAAGACATATGGTTTACAAGTGACCATATCTCAACGTAAAGAAACTTAATTTTAGCCCATGGAGTTTAGTTGCAGTGTTTATGGAACACATTGTCATTTGATAAAATGATGTACAATACTCCGCAACCTACATCGATAGCATTTCGATTAAGATTTGGTGCTGGTATTTTATGATATATAATAAGATTTACGTGCAAATATATCTATAGCAAGATGTAAACAAAGTTTTGAGTCACACAATTGGACATTACATGTACATGTACATGTTCTACACAGTGAAATTTTGTACATATATAGTGTATGGGAAAAAGAGTCAATCGATCATCATTTTTTTGTACATGACCATATTTTCACGTAACACAATGTGAGAATAATTAAAAAATTCATATAAAATCAAGAGATGCCGTAAATGTTCATTTCAAATCTACGCTGTAAGAACTTTGTCTTGGCCTTTGTATGGTTAAAATTGACTGTTTAAAAGTGTATGAGGTGTATCAAACTCCTGTGTTGAGACTATCATGTGTTTCCACTGAGACAATGTAATGAAGCACATTCCAATCACCTTGCAATGACTGCCATCTGGTACTAATCAGAGTCTCTTGTAATCACATTACAAGCAGTTTTCACTGGTGTACTCATGTAATTACTGAGTAAACAGTATTGGAATAATTCAGTAATTTTCCCTTTAAAAGAGCATAACTTCCGGTTGAATGACGTCACAGATTTCAAACTTCACATACATGTCGAGGTACATTAGTGCTTTACACCTACCAAATTTGGCGGAAATTCATCGTTCACTTTCAGATTACGTAATCACTGTATGTCTTTAATCAACCGTAGAGGGCGCTATATAGCCCGCATGACGTCATTGTTTATATTTTCTGAAAGCCCAAGACCTTCTCTATCTTTTACCCATTGAGGTTTTTTGTGCCCAAATCCTTCCGTTTTCGAGTTATTTTGAGTCAAACTTCAACTTCCGGTAACACCGGAAGTGGAGGACATTTGTACACAACATTGAATATATTAATTGTTGAGATTTACGTGTTGAGTAACATATGTCAATCTCAAAATCATAGGTCATGTGGTTCTCAAGTTATAAAGCACCAAAGTTTTTCCTAAAAACGCGTGTAATTTGATACCCGATGACGTCATCATGACGTCAATCTTCTAAATACAACTTGACATCATGACCAAAGTTCCCACCAAGTTTCATGTCATTATCTTGTTCCTGTGACCAAGAAGTCCTGCGGACAAGTTTGGGAAGAAAAAAATAAAAAAAAGGAAAAAAAAAACTCGTACAATTACAATAGGTGTTCGGCTTGAACCCGAACACCTAATTACTATGTGTCCATAAATCTACAAGTTCATATATTAGCCTACCAGTAGATATAACAGGATACAAATTACATCATTATGACTCTGAACAGCCTGGGTTGGCAGGTCTTCGGGCAGCAGTGTTTACCCTAACCAACTTATAATGATTTAGTCTTTGTTCTATCCCATGTCAAGTCCATGGCCATAACTGTACTTGTTCCTCTGTTCATTGTAATGTTTGTATTGTTCATTGCCAAATAAATAATAATAATAATAACCAAATACACTTTTTTCCACTGAACTTGACTGAAGCTATATTTTTATTCAGCAAAGTCACCAGAAACATGTCATGATGATGCAAATGTTATGTACCCATCATGGAATGAAACCAACATGTTTTCCTTATTATACAAAGCAATGTGCCACATTCCAATAGTGCATATGGTTTTTAAAATTGATTCTGACTGTAAAACAAGTCATAAAAACAGCTTTCACTTCCAAGCACATGGTACAAATCACTTTTCACAGACACATGTGATCTATCGTTTATTCCTGTCACTCAGACATGATTACCAATGTTTTATCTAGTATGTTTTAACTAGTATTATGATAGAGACATTACAGAAATAGGTAATTTCAATGGGGACAAAAAAGAATGTGCACCTACAATAAAGAATATTGTACATGTACCAGATAATGTGGCTACAATAAAATACAGGGTCTTAGGTTTTGGTCACAAATCAATGGTAATGACACTGAAACTGAAACTATGGTCTTTTTCAAGGGAAAGCTTCAATAGAGAGATAAACCAATGGATCTTTGCTGATAAAATCCTGATTGTATTTCTAACCGGGGTTGGCATCTAAGTTTAAAAGATGCCTCCTTCTTTTTTCAACATGATTAAAGTGCCAAAGTGTGATCTCCTGCATAATGACATGAATTGCCGGTAGGATACATTGAAGTGATATTTAACGTACACGTACTACATGTATGTACCGGTACATGTATGCGTGTTTGTACATATGTATGTAAGAACGTGAAGCACATGTTCACCTTCAGTACACAGTCTCACGCTACATGTCATGTGTAGTATGGAGTCCTTGTGCAGTATGATTACGCAATGACTCTGCTCTGCAGGCACATGCTTGTTAATGCCTGCAAGGTACATGTACTGTCCATGGCAGTACAAAGTAGGGCTCTAGGCCTATACAATGTATTCTTTTCTAAAATGTCACCTGGAAGAATTAAAGACTGTTGCTGACCAAATATCTTCATCAGGTTATCTACATGTATGTCATTGAAGGTTCATCCCTGCTTGGCCATGGAATTTCATTCTTGAAGACACAAGGCCAGCTTTTACTACATCAGGGGCACACTGTACTTTCATTGCAAAAATGAATTGCCTTTTGAGGCTTTGTGTCATTTCAGGCGGGCATCAAGGCTAGGGCAACAGCAGTTGTGTCATGCCTGTCCATATCAAATGACATGGTGACCCCTCAGCAGCATATGACTAGGCATTAGGTTGTGCTAGTACTAGGGATGCTATGTGGATCGGTATTCATACAACCAATGAAGGCCTTGCCTAATACCAACCCTCTGCCATGGTATGCAAAGCTAATAAATTCCATGAATGTGAAATAACCATACATGTATGTAGTGGTGTTTGAACATCTATAGGTGTGTGACCAAACGGACCACCCTATTTGCTACGACAAAACGTCATGTACAACGTGTCATTACAATGATTGTATTATGGAGTTCTCATACATGTCATAAAAGCTAAGCCTGAGCACTTCCTACTTTGCCTCGTGTTAGAAAGGAAAGGATTATTTCATCGCGGTGGTTATAAACAAGAGAAACAGTTGATCCAAATCATGCAATGCCATGTTGCTGGTAGTGTGTTAGATATATATAATGTTACTTGTATAATTTGTCACAGCATCCACAACCAATTGTCTTGGAAGTTTTGTTCATTCAATGACATTACAACTGAAGCTAGAGATCTGAATGAAAATAAGTGGACTAGAGCGTGGAGTGTCAGTCCTCATTCATTAAGATCTGTACGTCATCAGTATCAGCTCAAATTAGTGTTTGTGGAAGGAAGTGGTCAATGGTACTCTTTGTTTCAATTTAGTTTTGTTTTTGTAATTCTTTTTCCTTCAGTTTTTCTTGCAAAAAAAAGTAAATGTACAAAGTATAATATCCATAGAGTCCACATGATAAGACAATTCTAGAGGAATTACAAGCACATTATACAGAGTATTATATGGGGAACTTCCAGGAGGGAATTCAGCTCACAAGATCGCTGCAATTCTCGGTTTTGGTGGGAAAATAGTTATTTCATTTCATCACACAAAATGAGTACAAATAAATGCTCAATATTTCAATAAGTCATTTTCTGACGTTTTTGTGGTAAAGAAAATTGTTTTTTTTTTGTGCAATCTAAAATATAGACATTGATCTACTATGCCAAATTCTCTGGGTAGTGATTTGTAGTAATTAGTAGACCCAGTAATTGGTACACTGAACTCCCTTTTTTTTTAATATGGACCATCTCTGATTCAAGAATGCGCTGCAGAGGCAAAATGATCTATGTAAAAAATGTATGTAAATTAGAAAAAAGTTGTCACATGGGTGTAGCGGACAGCCACACCAAATTGGCCGCAGCGCTGATGTTATCGGCTGGGCTTTGGTCGTAAAACATCGATTTCCATCACACTGAGTGATCGTGAATACAAATAAATAAGCTGCATTTCATACCATGATACCAGACATTCTGAGAAGAGATGAAGCGATTTTTAAGCCGATATATGCGATGTCTTTGTTTTCAGCATAAGTACTGTGAAGTACAATTGTTTCTGTGTGCAAAAGCTTGCATGATATGGGATTCTTTGTACGTGATAGATCAACCTAAATTTGTTGACCAGCTGTTATGTCCTCCTCAATATTAGCAAGGTTGAATATGTGGAAAGAGGGCAGGGCTTTGAGTTTTTATGGAAATGTTGGCAGTCTGAAAATAATCCTTGTGGGCTAAAGTAAAGCACAGCCACTATTCACTAACCCCCCCCCCCCCAAATGGAAGTGAGTATTTCAGGAGTTGGCAGTTACATTGGAAATTCTTCCCTACTTTTATCTTCCCTAGTCAAATGTTTCACGATTGCTGATCATATTATGCAAGTGTAAAGACTCTTTACATAATGTATTTTGCCATAATGGCATGAAATCATAAGGCCCTGGGCTAGGCCCTACACAATAACAATTAACATATGGACCAAATTTAATTAGGCTACACACTTGAAAGTCTTGAAAAGTTACACAAATTATTGTTAATAATGATATTATCATTGTCTTCCAAGTGGAAACATCATAACATTATATTGGCTAATGGTAACCAACCAAAAGATCTGAAGGTTTGAAACAGTCCGAGAAAAAAAGACACAAGTGCAAACCTGATGAAACAGCAAATTTGGAGTTACCGCGAGGCTACAGTACAATGCAACATGTTTTTGGCATGCAAACACAATAGGGAAAACATACGGTTCCATAACTGATTGCAATATGGCTTTCTTTCTAATGGCACAAGATCGCTTTCAACCCTTACCTTGGATTTCTGGTATCGTTCGATGGCTTTCAGGGAAGAATCGGTGAGTTTAAGGAGTAATGCGGTTTTATCGGGGCAGGAATGGGCGCTACTCGACAGACCATATTGGGTGCCCGCCACCAATCCCGCCATGTTTCATGTCTGCCTTGGAATGTCTGATTCCCAACTCGGTTGCAATGTTGCAATGCATGCAATGCGGCCGGCTACTTAACGAGAACGCTATACACTAGCCATAGCACTACAACCAGACTACTGCTGTCAGCTATTTCACGAACTGTTCGTTCATAATCTCAAAATTTCTCCGTTATAACGAGTATTTCGATACCAGATCCGGAGTTGTTGTGAGCATTGAATGACGTCTGAATGGAGCGTGTAATGACGTCACCAACACTACTGTGGGATTCCCCACAATAAGAATTTACTGAATCAGACATCCCGAACGTGGCGCGCGTCATTTCCCTCATTGTCATCCTTCTACTGCAAAGTATACCCGTTTCAAGATAAATCGAAACCTGTATTAATAGACTGTTCTTCTGCTCTTCATCTTCAAATCCGGTCATTTTGTTGGACCGTGGTTGGATTCAATACTTGAAACGTATCAATTAGGCAATCCAGTTGGAATATGAATCGGGGAATCTCATTTTTGCCCCGCCACATGTTGCGTTGGGTGTCATTATCACACATTCATTGTCAATGCACTGGTAAAGATATCCCCATCAATGTCGTATAGTATTATTATTGTTGTATATATTCATGTCACATCAATAATGTCACATCGTTACAAGATAGGCAAAGGAGAAGCAAAAGCGATAACAATCAATCATTGTATTGTATTTAAAAATACTTGAAAACAAAACAAACAAAGCTTGTAACTACTTTATAAAAAAAGGCATCAAATAACCCCAAGGGAAAAGGGAGTCATTTAAAAGTGAACAAAGACAAATTGACTGGAGCGGGACTCGAACCAGCGAGCCCTGGAATACCGAACCGGCGCTCTGCCAACTGAACCATCCAAAAACGCAAGAAGTTTGGTGGAAAAAAGCTTTTTGAATGCATATTAAAGGACAATGAATAATCAAATTCCAACGAAATAAATATGACGAAAGCATTATAATTTGATATGCATTAAAAATCTGCATATTGTATTCAAGTTAACGCAACATTAACAATAACAACGAAACTAGAAAGACAATGTACACACCTCCACATAGGATTGTCAATAGCTGAAAAAAAATGAGCCCAAAACTCAATATGAGTTATATACGGTGTCAGGAAGACGAAAGCAAAATGAATTCGCAAGATGAAAATCCCCGAATCCAATGGCAGGTATTATTTCCAGGACAGAGAGCATGGTGCTGCACGAAGAGAGACACTTTTTTTGTGATTCGAGTCGAGTTGAGTAATTTTTAAGGTACTAGTATCATACTTTGGTAAGAAACCAAAACAGAAAATGTTCACAGATTTACTCATAACTTACAGGGTATAAAGATAAAGATGGTGGCGGTAGAAACATACCGAAAGGTAGTATCATACTTTGGTTTTTGTCAAAGAAATACAGATTCATGGGCAAAAATATCAAGAAAGATACAGTAAAAGTAATCTGTGAAAATTTCAGTCCCATATGTTGCCCACTTTTTGAGAAAACAGCGAAAAACGGCCACAGTATTTCTTAAGTGTTTTCTCTTTTATTTTTGATCTTTTAAAAGATCAAAAAGATTTTCGGTCGTTGTTTTACTAATTTCTGGATAAATACACCATTTCAGACGGAATAATTTTAACAGCATGTTTCTAACAGCACCATCTGCATACCCTGTAAGTTATACGTAAATCTGTGAACATTTCTGTGTTGGTCTCTTACCAAAGAATGATACAACCTTTAACAAGTTCATACCAGTATAAAGGTGATATCATACTTTGTTTTTTGTCAAAGAAATGCAGATTCATGAGCAAACATGTCAAGAAAGATACAGCAACAGAAATTTCCAGTCAGATACGGTCAATACGGTGCCAACTTTTTTAGAAAACAGTGAAAACGCTATTAAAAAATTCTTTCACCGTTATTTTTTAAAGATCAAAAAAATTATCGATCTTTGTTGTACTAATTTCTGGATAATTACACCATTTCAGGCGGAACCAGCACCATCGTTATGCCCTGTATAGGTAAATATGTGAACATTTCTGTTTTGGTTTTCTATATACCAATTTATGATAATACCTTTCAAATCCTGATAAAATAATGTCATACGATAATACATTTTATGAAAAATGTAATTAAAATATCAAATAATTTATATATACCAAAAGTTCCGGCGAAGAATAAATGACTCGACTCGAATCGATTAAGGCTAATAAGACTCAAGCCCCGCCCCCCCCCAAAAAAAAACACACAACTTGACAAACAAACAAACAATTTTGCAAACAATGCGGTTTGCGTGCCCGGTTGGCGCAGTGGCCATTGTTTCAAGAATGTGGCCAATTCATTACATCCAGGTATGTGTAGTGAATATAGTTGGATGGTGATCAGCTGACAGCTTTTTGTTTTCATTAATTAAACCTTTCACACTATGGGCCACACAGAATATAATATATTATACTGTGACATACTGTTTGACATGTATGTCATTCTATGGCCCTCGGTGGTGTGATATAGGTGTGAAAGCTTTCAGGGTAAAGTGTTCCATCACAGGTTGTGACCCTGGATATGATTTTTCAAACCAATTCCAACTCGACTCGACATTCTTGACCTATGATGACTCGACTTGCATGATTCGAGTCACTTCTTTAAAGGTACATGTAATATCATACTTTGGTTTTTATAAAGAAATACATATTCATGTGCATACATTTGAAGACAGACACATTAACATTCATTTGTGAAAATCACAGTCCCATACGGTGCCCACGTTTTGAGAAAACAGTGAAAAATAGCTTCAGTGTTTTAAAAGACAAAAAAGAATTTCGGTCATTGTTTTACTAATTTCTTGATAAATACACCATTTCAGGCGGAAACATGTTAAAGGTAGTATCATGCTTTGGTAAGACACCAAAACAGAAATGTTCACAGATTTACATATAACTTTCAGGGTATGAAGATGATGCTGGTAGAAACCTACTGTTAATATTTCCGCCTGAAATGGTGTATTTATCCAGAAATTAATAAAACAACGACCGAAATTTTTTTGATCTTTTAAAAGATCAAAAATACAAGAGAAAACACTTAACAAATACTGTGGCCGTTTTTCACTGTTTTCTCAAAAAGTTGGCACCGTATGGGACTGAAATTTTCACAGATTACTTTTACTGTATCTTCCTTGATATTTTTGCCCATGAATCTGTATTTCTTTGACAAAAACCAAAGTATGATACTACCTTTCGGTATGTTTCTACCACCACCATCTTTATCTTTAAACCCTGTAAGTTATGAGTAAATCTGTGAACATTTTCTGTTTTGGTTTCTTACCAAAGTATGATACTAGTACCTTAAAAATTATTCAACTCGACTCGAATCACAAAAAAGTGTCTCGTTACAACTCTGAAATTAAAACTACAATACATGTGTAATTCATAAAAACAAATAGCGGCTCGTTGAATGTATCATTTCATCTTTCTACTCATGAAAATACTCTTACCATTGCACGAATGAAAACATTCATTATTTGTTTTATACACCGCGCAACTATTCGGCAAAGTTCCTCGTCATTCAGCTACACGAAATTGCTCCAACTCGATGCGCGCACCATGACACGCGCCCTCTGTTGACCAATTACGTGCCTTCCCTTTCTTCCTCCCCATTTTTGTTGACCGGGGCATGACATATCCGTCCCCCTTCCTTCACTGGCTACGCTACCGGTTTCATTGAACAATATTGAAACCCCCCTCCATTTTATTCTGCTCAGTCTTATTATTTATGTGCATCTTCAGATCTAAAACTTGCAGGCATACCTTGTCATTCAGTTGAGAAAGATCCTATAACACTAAGCATCATGTCATTGTTTTTATTGATGACCCGGAGCTCTTTGCAACGGTTTATTAATTGTACAGAAAACACAATAGGTCTACTATTGTTTCTAATGTTGTCTAATTTTTGTTCCAGTATCAAATCAATCAATGGTTGTGGCAACCATTGATTACAAATTAAAAACGCAACAGGCCCTACCAATGTTATCATTTCTGTTTTGGTGGGAAACATCACTTTAGATAATGTCACCACATTGTTCCAATAACCATCATTGTCAGTATACAATTGGTAAAATTTGTCATTTTTATAATAGTTTGTTCAGAACTTTTTTCCGTTACAGTTCTGGCGAATTGCAGCTGCATATGAAAGTGCCTGCAGTTTGACTTGTCTAATGTATCTAAATATTGATCAAGTTGTCCACCTTGTATATTGATTTAGTTTGTGTTCGTCTTGTGTTATTTCAATAATTGTGTCATCTTGAAAGACACCTTGTTTGTTTTGAGCCACCGCTAGTGGATATCTTATAAACTGTTTACTTGGGAAAGAGTCTCAGCGAGTAACCAATACATCGATGTTGTATTAAATTTCCATTAACACTTTTAATAAGTCAATCATCATGTTTGAAACAGACATTTCATAAGAAGACACCTGTGGGTTGCTAAAGATAATAATGATGTGACATAAATACAGATGGATAAAGTTTCATCGAATAATGTCAACAAATGAGAAACCTTTAATAGCCATTGTGCGAGCCGGCCTGCCAATGTACTTTTATATTAAGCAATTCTGATTGGTCCAATGAGGGCACCTCAGTATACTTGGCAGATTATGATTGGTTAAATTGAATTTTCAGGGGTGGATCTATATCTGCATAATATGGGAGATACTGGATATAATGGGTCCCTCTGACTACTTTTCATGCAAAGAGATCTAGGCCTAAGTGGTGCACAATTATATTTTTTGCAGTGAGCTGTGATTTGTGTGTATCAGTGCAAATAGCAAAGATGTTTCGTCTGCTCTGTATGATGTGTCTTAGTGTTGGAGTTATTTCAGCAGCCATCAATAGGCCTAAGCCTTTGACAGCCAAAAGTAAGTACATAATACGTGTTTTCAGTTATTCAAAGTTACAATGACCTTAAAGGTAGTATCATACTTTGGTAAGACACCAAAACAGAAATGTTCACAGATTTACGTATAACTTACAGGGTATGAAGTAGCCTTGACCAAGGCTATGAAGCTGTTACCGGCGAGCGATCAGTACGGGGCACCCGGTACGTACCGAGCTAGCTGAGCTGCACAGATGTACCATACATCCACGCACACACGCATACGTACAGTAACCGCCGGCCCCGGTTCAGCCAGGATCATAGCCTTGACGCAAGCGCGATTTGATCATTATGATAATTATAGCCGCTATGGTAAATAGTCTTCTCTCATTGGATAACGGCTGTCGGGAAAAATGAATATTTATAAGTACTGCACAACCTTACGGCGCTTAGATTTCCGGAATCTGGTCGGCAAATTTACCAAATCGTTGTGTCCTTCAAGAAAAAACTGAAGGTCAGTCCGCTACTCAGGTGGAAAATCCTCAATTTGTAACTTATCGACGCCAGAGTTGACGAGTCCGCGACACCGCCATTGTTTTGTATACGCTACAATACAGGTACTGACATGCCGTACCATATGTGTCGTCATGTGTACAATTATTATTACACGTAGGCCTACACGCAGTGAAAAGCTCATGAATATGCATAACCGGTCAAAGATCACGGAGTTTGATTGGATACCGTTTTATATATGCACATACAAAATCTTCGGCCAATATTGGCCGAAAATGTAAAGAAACACATAAGAAAAGACTGACGGTTGCGTCAAGGCTATGATCCAGCCTCAACTGGGGGCGGATACTGTACGTATGCGTGTACGTATGCACGGTACGTATCCGTGCAGCTATCTGGCTCGGTAAGCGGTACGTACGGTACGGGCCTACGGGGACAGTACGGCCGGCCGGATGCTTCTGATCGCTCGCCGGGAACAGCTTCATAGCCTTGGTCAAGGCTAGGTATGAAGTAGCCTTGACCAAGGCTATGAAGCTGTTACCGGCGAGCGATCAGTACGGGGCACCCGGTACGTACCGAGCTAGCTGAGCTGCACAGATGTACCATACATCCACGCACACACGCATACGTACAGTAACCGCCGGCCCCGGTTCAGCCAGGATCATAGCCTTGACGCAAGCGCGATTTGATCATTATGATAATTATAGCCGCTATGGTAAATAGTCTTCTCTCATTGGATAACGGCTGTCGGGAAAAATGAATATTTATAAGTACTGCACAACCTTACGGCGCTTAGATTTCCGGAATCTGGTCGGCAAATTTACCAAATCGTTGTGTCCTTCAAGAAAAAACTGAAGGTCAGTCCGCTACTCAGGTGGAAAATCCTCAATTTGTAACTTATCGACGCCAGAGTTGACGAGTCCGCGACACCGCCATTGTTTTGTATACGCTACAATACAGGTACTGACATGCCGTACCATATGTGTCGTCATGTGTACAATTATTATTACACGTAGGCCTACACGCAGTGAAAAGCTCATGAATATGCATAACCGGTCAAAGATCACGGAGTTTGATTGGATACCGTTTTATATATGCACATACAAAATCTTCGGCCAATATTGGCCGAAAATGTAAAGAAACACATAAGAAAAGACTGACGGTTGCGTCAAGGCTATGATCCAGCCTCAACTGGGGGCGGATACTGTACGTATGCGTGTACGTATGCACGGTACGTATCCGTGCAGCTATCTGGCTCGGTAAGCGGTACGTACGGTACGGGCCTACGGGGACAGTACGGCCGGCCGGATGCTTCTGATCGCTCGCCGGGAACAGCTTCATAGCCTTGGTCAAGGCTAGGTATGAAGATGGTGGTGGTAAAAACATTTTTGATCTTCTAAAAGATCAAAAATAAAAGATAAAAGACAAAAGACAAAAACCAAAGTATGATACTACCTTTAAAGGTACATGTAGTATCATACTTTGGTTTTTGTCAAAGAAGTACAGATTCATGGGCAAAAATATTAAGGAAAATACAGCCACATGTGTGAAAATTTCAGTCCCATCATACGGTGCCCACTTTTTGAGAAAATCGTAAAAAGCGGCCACAGTATTTCTTAAGTCTTTTCTCTTTAATTTTTGAAAGATTTTCGGTTGTTTTTTTCCTAATTTCTGGATAAATACACCATTTCAGGCGGAAACATTTTAACGGTAGGTTTCTACCAGCACCATCTTCATACCCTGAAAGTTATACGTAAATCTGTGAACATTTCTGTTTTGGTTCTTACCAAAGTATGATACTACCTTTAATCAGTTGCATTATGGAGTGATCGGGCCCTTCAGTTTTTAGTTGTTCAGACAGTTTTAAAAAGAAAAACACCATAGGCTTATGCGCATTTTTTTCAGCGCTGACTATAACAATTATGCCATAATAGGGTTAGGGTTGGGGTCCGGGTTAGGCTTAGCCTGTTATATAGGGTTATCGGGTTGGAGTTAGGGTTAGGGTTTGGGTAAACATACAGATGAAATAGAAACGTGCAGAATATTTACTATTATCATTATTGTATATTTTGTTCCTCTCTGTGGAGCAGAAGATACGAGGAATTGTGTGACCGTGTCTGGGCTATTGGGACCGCGGCCTTTGGCGGGCCGGGGCCGGGATGGGGTAATACAGTGTAAATTCCCTAATAACATAAGCTATTTTGATGAATTCATGCCCTGAAGTTGCTGCACTTTAATTGCCATGTTGTGGAATCACCTTACCAAAGTCCGGGAGATTTAATACCGAATGTCGTTTGTCGTATTACGGGTTATGTGTGAGCATTGAGACTGTCTCTATTCACGCTTGAGTGATTATAGGTGAATAGGGCATTGACAACCACTTCACTGATAGATTCCATGACGCCGTCAATACATTTCATATGGCCGAGTGGTTCGGGAATGGGACTTCGAATAAGGTGTCCCGGGTTCGAGCCCTGATGTGAAGCCCACAATTTTGTTGAATGTTTTACTCCTATCATTATTGTCTGGTATAAATAGTTTTAAAAAGGGCTGCGATTTCACCAAAGCTTGTGGCTCGGTGGGATAAGCGATGGTACCACCGCTCAGACTCCGGCAGTCTGGGTTCGATTCTCCGATCCTGACTCTCTGATAATGAATGGAACATGGCATGTGCGGACCCTGGCACCGCGATGGTCCAGGGGCCGCCTTGTTTCTCCCTCTTAGTCCTTCAGAGCTTTGCATGCCAGGTAAAGGTCTCTGGTGGGGAGGATATGCAGTAGTCGGCTTGCCAGTAAGCCTATGGGGACTATTATGGGAGCCGGTAAGCCGGGTGAAAGAATCCCGGTGAGTCGCGTGCCCCTGAACACCTGGCGGTCTGCTTAACTCTTGCTCTTTTTTGGTTTGAAATGTCAGGAGGAATAGTTGAATAGCCTGTCTCCATAATTTTAGGTTTTTTTTTTTAACTCTGTCAAATATCCTAGTTTTCAAGTTTAGGCGTACACTGTACACCTATAACCTTTCCATTTTATGAATTAATTTTATTTTATTTTATTTTATTTTATGTCTCCCCGTCGGGTTGTCTGATTGTTTTTCTGTTCCTGTTTCATTCTAATGTATGTAGGGATCACAGCAATACAATATTGAATAAATATCAAAATAAAAGTGATATCATATTACTAAACATATGTGTAAGTAGCAAAGGGTAGTAAAGATTACTTTATATAATTTGTTTTGTCAAGTACATGTATATTCCATGAACAACTTGAACAATGAATACCTTTTTTAAAGTAGACATAAGTCCTCTTAGGAATGATCAATTTGTTGCATTCTCTTTTATTTCTAATAAGCAGGAGAGAGTGCTTGTTGGATTATGCTTTACTGAACTTTTGAGTGCCAATTGTTTGTTTTTAAAAACATCACCAATCTCCGTCTTCTTGTGGACTCACCCTGTATGGGAGACTTTTTGACTTTCTGGTATTCACAGAGAGAGGGCGCTCGCGGTCAGACGCTCAAGTCGGCTAGGTACGAATAGAGTTCCTTTATACCTTTTGTATTTAAATCATTTCGGTCGAGGGAACCAAATAGTTTTGATTTCGTGAACGTCAGTCTGTTGACGCTGCGTAACAAATTGAGTTATTTCAGGCTGCTTTCATTTTGTTGATAGGCGTGAACATACGTACAAATTACTGAACCGCTGGTTTTTATGTGGCTCCTTGAAACATCATTACTGGGTGCATTCGTTTAGCTAACACGGGTCAGCCCTTACTAGGAATGGTCGTGCTATACTGCACAAAACAAGCGAGAGAATGGGGAAGAGGTTGACTGGTGTTGACCCGGGGAGCTAAACGAATGCACCCAAACTTTAATTGACAATGACGATATCCCTCGCAAATGTATACACTTAATGTATTTAAAGGTAGTATCATACTTTGGTAAGAAACCAAAACAGCAATGTTCACATATTATACTTATAACTTTTAGGGTATGGAGATGGTGCTGGTAGAAACCTACCGTTAACATTTTTCAGCCTGAAATGGTATATTTATCCAGAAATAAGTAAAACAACGACCGAAAATCTTGTTGATCTTTAAAAAAAACACACATCAAAATTAAAGAAAACAGACTTAAGAAATACTGTGGGCCGTTTAGTCACGATGTTCTCAAAAAGTGGGCACCGTATGGGACTGAAATTTTCACAGATGACTGTCACTGTATCTTCCTTTATATTTTTGTCCATGAATCTGCATTTCTTTGACAAAAACCAAAGTATGATACTACCTTTAAAGGTGACAAAAAAGTTTAAGCCTGCCTCGTAAATTTTGCACTCAGGATTTTTCATTATTTTGTATCAACTCAACTTGACTCCCAAAATAAAATGAGTCAGTCTGTGACTGACTGCGATTTCTCACGTCGTTTTTGAGATGGTTTATGTCGAGTTAACTTGGGTAGCGTTGTATTTTCTTAATACTGTTCACGATTAGCAACAAATGTGCTATAAACACACATAAAAAAGTGGAATTCAGCATAAAGGAAAAATTGATCACATTAAAAGTTCTTGCTCCTGGACAGTAGTTGGTCAATAGAGGGCCTTCTTTTTGTCAGTTTGTGGTCAAGGGAATACCAACCTCGAACAAAAGCTTCAACACTTGGGTGGGGTGTAATGTACCCCAACTGGTCATTCTGGAGGTCATTACATTTTAATTAGTACGGAAATTGGGTACTTTTATGAGGGGAATAAATACATACATTTTATTCCTATCTATTCAAAACATTTCAGCCATACGTCTCCCTGTCAGTCTGTTGATTTACGAATGTATTGTTGTTAACATTGTATTACCCCTTCCCGGCCCCGGCCCACCAAAGGCCGCGGTCCCAACAGCCCCGACACGGTCACCCAATTCCTTGTATCCATTGAACCTCTGTTCCACAGAGAGGAACAAAATATACAATAATAAGTATTTATAAATGTGTCTAAGAACTTCTCTTTTATTAACCACGAAAAATAATTATCACCACTTGGAAAATAGGTTATTTAATTTCAATGAACCAAATACAGACTTGTATCTCCATTTTTTTAAATAAATTTGCTGTGGCTTTGTAGTGAAACATCTGAAACGGGACAAGTCTTGCATATTCAAGTGAGGGCGTTGTCCTTTTGAACAATGTATTCTCCAATGAGGGTTAAAGCTTCCACAATAACAGCTGTTAAATGGCTATAATTCCATAAACTTGTTTGTATAATTATTCTAGTTTGCTTGGGATGGGTTCACAAAAGGAGTTAGTATCGCTTTATCAGGAGGGGTACCTGTCAAATGCAGCATCAACACCAACAATCTTGTTTTTCAAGGTTAACCATTTTACACAGCAGTTTTACACACATGTTCTAAATACAACAAACGTCAGTTTGTGGGTAAATTATTACCAATTAATAGTAGCGTAAAATAAATTATGGCTGGAAAAAAGACACATTGAAGTGCATGGCTGTGACACTTATTTACAATACAACAAACGCACGCAAGATTTTCCAGAAATACCAACAATATAATACAAAAGGAGTACGATTTACAGCCAGGTTGAAATTTCAGCATATTACTCAGAGAACAAATGTCAATGTCTCAACCACATAATGACATAAATCTTGAATTTTACCAGAAAACAAAAATATAAAATTCTATGCAATTGACAGAACCAAAAAATCAAAACTACAATAGGCACAGGTTTTATAACCAAAGGGAACACATGGAAGAAGATATAGCCCATTTAAGATGAAATAAAAATATAAATTTATTTCCTCATAATGTCACTCATGGGTCAAACAACAGAATGGCAATATCCACAAACTGACAAGAACCACACTTTGACAAATGTTTATTACTCAGTCCACAGAGTGACAAATTGTTTATGTCAATATTGTCATTCTGTTGATGCTTAAACAAATTGCTCAACCACTTACTGACAGCTTGAACACATGTATAGGCGATGTTTTCTTTCCGGAGATCGCTGGTTCGAATCCCGCTCCAGTCAATTTTTCTCTGTTCACTTCTTATCGACTTCAATTTCAGTCAGTTTCCCTTGTGGTTATTATTTTGATGATCAAAGCCTAGGTAATTGGTAAAGGTCACAGGGCAGCACTCACATTTTTTTCTAATCCAATGAGTTTTTATGTACATGCATAAAATGATAAACCAGCGAAAAATTGAGCTCAATCGGACATCTGAGTCACGAGAAAATAGTGAAAACCCGACTCCATTTTTCTTATAAAATTATAAAGAATGATTTTGATCTCGGCACAAGATCAAAACCGTTTTCGGTCATTGTTTTAATAATTTCTGGATAAATGCACCATTTCAGGGGGAAATATTTTTATTGTATGTTTCTACCAGCACCATTTTCATACACTGAAATAAGTTATGCTTTATGTAATCATTTCTGTTTGGGTATGTTACCAATCATGTACCGTACCTTTAAAGGTAATATCATACTTTTGATTTTGTAAAAAAAACCAAAAAAACAAAAAACGGATTCATGGGCAGAAATATCAAGGATATACATGTACAGTAATCATCTGTGAAAATGTCAGTCCCACACGGTGCCCACTTTATGAGAAAACAGTGAAAACGGCCGCAGGATTTCTTAAGTCTTTTCTCTTTTATTTTTGATCTTTAAAAGTTCAAACATGATTTTGGTAACTGGTTTTACTCTTTCCTGGATATTAAATACAGCATTTCGGGCAGAAACATTTTTATATGTTTCTACTGGCCATTTCCATCTTTATACCCTGTAAGTTATAGGTAAATCTGTGGTGATTTCTATTTCGGTATGCTACCAAAGTATGATATTACCTAGACATTGATAAAATAGACATTGAAAAATGTACAAATAAAAAATTACTGGAGCGGGATTCGAACCGGCAACCTCCTGAATACCGTACAAGCGGTCTATCAACTGAGCCATCCAGCCCTACATTTGTGGTATCTCAAATAGTCAATCATCTTTGTTCGTTTTGCAGCCAGAAGCCATGAAACCATGCACACACCGTACCGCCATATCCCAAGGATCATTTCATCGATACACACTATACCGTGCTCAGGTTGCAGCATTGTTCGTGACAATAACTTAGATTTGGCTATGGTACAAAAGTGATAGGATTTCCGGTAACACCATGTGAAATATAAACTCTTTTGTGAGTATCGGGTGGCTCTGAATAGAAAAGATCCCGGGGGTGGGGGACGGTGTGTATTATCATCCAACCCCCCCCCCCCAATATTTCGAGGTTCAATGTCCTTTAATACTGAAACAAATCTGAAGTACCAACAAAATAATGAAAAAAATACCATGCTTGGAATGTAGAAAGACAATACAAAAAATTGTGTGTCTTCGCAGTGAATTTATAGTTCTTCTTTTAATTTTTCTGAATTTAAAGGTAATGTAGTATCATACTTTGGTTTTTATCAAAGAAATAAAGATTCATGGGCAACAATATTAAGGAAGATACAATAACAGTCATCTGTGAAAATTTCAGTCCCATACAGTGCCCACTTTTTGAGAAAAAAATGAAAATCAGCCATAGTATTTCTTATGTCTTTTCTCTTTTATTTTTGATCTTTTAAAAGATCAAACAGATTTCGGTCGTTGTTTTACTCATTTCTGGATAAATACAGCATTTCAGGCGGAAACATTTTAACAGTTGGTTTCTTCTAGCATCATCTTCATACCATGAAAGTTATACGTTTACCTGTGAACATTTCTGTTTTGGTCTCTTACCAAAGTATATATGATACCACCTTTAATTCTTCGGAATAACGCTCAAATGGGACTTTTCGACTCTGGTGTGGGAAGGGGCTACCCCCTCCCACAAACTTCCCCCGGTCGCTACGCTCCCTAGGACACATAGTCACCCCCCCCCCTAATCATGAAACGAAATCGACACCTATGAAGACATTATTAGTGTGGCTTTTGACTAGGAGACTATAACAAAAAAGTTATGAGGATGACACTACATTATAGTCCTATATCAATTAATCCAGAGCTACCTGATTCGAGCGGCTTTCCCGTCCCGTTAGCCAATATTATGGTCTTATTTCCTAAAATCATCATCCTTTTCATTTCCCTGTGATTGATATAGCTATCAGTTATGGCATAAACGACTTTGTGGAGATGAAATGCAGCAACGCGCCTTGGGTGGAGAAAGCTACCTTCTTTTTGGCAGACACGGGCTTCACTGATGCGTGTGACGACTATCAGGAGATTGATCTCAGAAGCCAGATTGACAAGTACTGCCAAAGACACCCAACTGAGCCCTGCTCGTTCAGCATTCAAGATGTGTTTGGTGAAGAGCCTGACCCTTACTGTGTAAACGCCTTTGAGATGGGATACTTTTGCAAGGAGGTAGGTTGATAAAATGTGTTTTAGTATGCCTATCGGGAAATAATATTTCAGGGACTAAGTCAATAAGGCCTATATATATTTGTTTCTGCATAGATCACTCTTTTTTCAAATGTCGGGGCAAAACTGTGATTAAATTTCAATCCTTTTTTTTGGGGGGGGGGGGGGGGGGCGATAATAATCAATAAAGAGCAGCCAGGGCTCTTCTAAAGTCCCCCCCCCCCCACTAAAAAACCCCAAACAAACAAACAAACAAAACGGAGTGAGCACCTCTAGTATAAAATAGCTTGTTGCGTCGCCACTGCATTTACTTCTGTTTGATTTCAGTTGCAAATTCAATCAATATAGGTATCAGATTATGTAAAGGGTCTTTGTATAGTAACCATGATAATGGAATTAGCCTTTGTGTATTTTTGCTTAACATTGTTTTATATCGCTTAATTGTTCACGTATAGGTAGTGAATGGCTGGCCAGTACTCTCCAACCCACCAGCCTAAAGTGAAGCGAATCTACTGGACGAGCAGCAACCTGAAGCTAGGCTAAGGATACTGCTTTCAAGTCGCTTGTGTTCGATATCTATCTTGTAATTTCGTTAATAAAAGCACTTATTTAACCATCTGCAATTTGTTGCTTGCAAAACACTTCGAATTTGACGTGTGTTCAGGCACACTTAAGTTTAAATGAATCTAACATTAGTTGCAACTGAAATTGGCACCATTTTGTTTTAATTGCTGATGTTGCTTTGGTAGTTTCTCTACGACATAGTAGTATATGGGACGTTTGTTCCATAATTATATCCTGAAGGGCATATCTTGAAATATCTTGTCATTTTGTAGGAAAAGTTTGTAAGTAATTCGGCATAGGCCATAGCTCTCAAAAAATATTCAGAAAGACCACCCTCTGCTCTGCCTAAAAATAATGGCCGCATTTGATATAACTTGACAATTTGCTATGATGCTATAAGTCTTTACTTGCACTGGATTAATTGATGAAAGAAAATATTATCAACTTTCTGAATACAATGTCTGCATAATGTTGGCAGCATTGACGTCCAGGATTGGATAATATCCCTCCCAAAGCTACATTTGCAGTATTCCAATATATAGTTATGACACTTAATGAAATACACACAATAATATCAACGAACATTAAGTTCAAAACTATTATTATTCATCATCAAACAGAAATAAATGGGTATAACTAATAAAACAGCCACAAATGCTAAGAAATAAATATGGAAAACTTAGAATTTCAGGAAAGAATTGATTTGTTAATCAGAAATGATATCTTATAAGCATAATGCACAAACTGCAAATTATTGCAATCAAGTAACATGATTGTGTTACTAGTGAGAATACATGCTGCCTTCATGATATGATGATATAACCCTATAATGTACTAAACTAAACAAATGAAGCTTGAACTCTGACCTCAATGACATGTTTTCATATAAGGAACACACTGAATCAAATCCTGTATGCAAACTGATTTGGAGACTGGTTATGTGAAAAGCAATGATTCAATAAGGAAAGACAACCTACAGACTCTAGCATATAAAATACGTACTGAGTTAAGGCTGGGTATGAGATGTTTAACTATTCTCATGATTAAATTGTTACCTGTTAAAAAAACTTATAATATGCTATTGATTCTGATGCAATGCAAAAACCGAGGTCACATTTCCCATCATGCTATTGGCCCTTTCAACTCTAGTAAAATGAATTGGTAATCATATAGATACATAATTGAAAATATGAAATGAACATTGATTCTACTAATTACCTATATGAGTTGTTGGTTTTTGTATCAAACATGGATCACAGGAAATACAATAAAAAGCACCCTGAGGGGTCTGGTAAGATGACAAGGCAATAACAATGAGAGGACAATCCATGCTGTGTAAAACTCTCACTCATTAATACAATCTTTACCCAAATAAGTCAGGATTAATTGTCAGCATCTAAGAGGAGCTACTTGTTCTTTTAAATGACAGACAACTTGAGCTGGTCTGACATTTCACAAGGGTTTTAGGAATCAGTACCCCGTTTACTGTTCCAAGAGAGTTGATTGATTTTGTAAGTGGCTCTTATAGTACATATGAATTACTTCTGACCTTAATTTACCCTTTCAAGAATCACCATGTCCTGCCATCATCAATATTTCAAAAGCTTTGCTTTAATAAATAATGTAGTTAGTACTTACAAAGGTCTGTAGTTGGTCAACTGTCAGAAGGCCCAGAATAAAGATAGCTGTCTGACAGCAAACATAGAGCCTGACTTACCATGAACTGTCATTAAATGACGTTTCTGTTTGTTTGGAATATGTTAAAATGAATCCAGTCAGTTGCCCTTGTGGTTATTTGATGAATATGTTTGTAAGAGACATTGCCATTTACAAATCCAATCTGGGCAAACACTTTTAAAGCTACTGCCAAATTGATTACATGTTGTAAGATAATCATGTAGGTGGGATTATTAGCCCACACAAACAATTGTTGAGCAGTTAGAAGATCTTTTTAGAGCACTTTCTCAATACATTCAAGACAAGAAAAAAGGCATCCTTTGGTAAGCTAAGAAAAATGGTCAACAAAATCAAAACGTCTACCGATTTTGTAGGAAGTCTGTTTATTCTACTCGTGAGCAGTGTTGGTTTATTTCTTGTGTTTCTCAGCAATTGCGAGAAAGTCCTTGACATCATCAGTAGACCCCATGATGACTGGACATCGCTGGTGGATGTTAGTTGGTTTAATGTCCAAGATATTCTCCTGACCAGTAGTAGCCAAGCCGCCAGCCTGCTCCATGATATAGGCCATGGGGTTACTCTCATAGAAAAGGCGAAGCTAGAATAGAGACAAGAAAAATCAAAGTTTTAGTGCTCTCAATTAAATGAGAAAAACTTAATTGAGAAAAAGTTAATATGCAAATGCATTTATCTCTTCAGTGAAGTAATATACTTGTGCTAGTAATTTATTACATAAAATGAGGACAAAATGAATTCTACACAGTGCTGTGACCGAGTCCGGTCAATCCGAGTCCGAGACTGAGTCCAGTCTATTTGAGTCCGAGACCAAGACTGAGACCAAGACTGGGTCAACACATACGAGTCGGAGTCCGACTCCATCTGAGTCCGAGACCGAATCCGGCATGCATAACAAATCAAATTCACACAATTTGTTGCTCGTGTCATCGAGTCACAGAGCCAAAATCCAAGACCAAGTCCGAGTAATGAACTTCTGAGTTCGAGTCCGAGACCAAGTCCGGCAAAATCGGTCTTGAGTCCGGTCTTGAGTCCAAGACAGGACTCGAGTTTCACAGCACTGATTCTTCGAGCTAAAAAATACTGGTAACTTAGCAAAGATAACAAGCCTGCATGCTTCAGTAAATCCTACAACTGCACAAATAAACACTGGATACCTTTCCTTTAGGGCTCTTCTTGTGGGCTGGATACATGAAAATTCCACCATATACCAATGTACGATGGACATCAGCTACCATAGAACCAATGTAACGGGATCCATATGCAGCTCGTCCTTCCTGTTAATCAACATAATACAGTCACATGTATCATTCCTGGATTTATTTCTATAAAGTGGATCTAACAAATTTGTTTCTTGAAGTGAACAAAGAGAAATTGACTGGGGCGGGATTTGAACCAGTGACCTCTGGAATACTGTAATGGTACGGTATTCCGGAGGTCGCTGGTTCGAAAAGAACCAGTGACCTCTGGAATACTGTAATGGTACGGTATTCCGGAGGTCGCTGGTTCGAATCACGCTCCAGTCAATTTTTCTTTGATTACTTTTCAATGACTGAAAATCCAGTCAGTTTCCCTTGTGGTTATTTGATAATTATATTTGTTTCTTGTCAAATATTAAATCTTTGGCAATGTTAATTCTGTGTCAAATTTACACTTAACTGACCTTAATATACAAGGCAATACAGCAACTTGTACAGTTTGCAATGGAATGACTGTGTACAGTCCTGAGAGAGGTGTATGAATGTTTGCAAGACCTTCAGGATTGAATGCCTTTGGTTGAAAATTAAATGATTGGAGTTTAGGAGGGCCAGACATTTCAATTCTAGCAGGATCTTTCTCAAGGCTTTTTCAGTCTGCTAGGATTGAAATCTCATCAGGCCCTCCTAACTCCAAGCATTTCTATACATTTAAGGACATTTTGGCTGATGAGCAATTTCCAGCAGTTTATTACTTGTACATGTATTGATATTCTGGTTGAGATGTCAAACATATCTTCTTCAGATTAACAAATGCCTTTGCATGAAGTGGTTGTCATGAAAGTTCAACAGAGGAAACTTCAATACAAAAAAAGGCAAAACATTGGAAACAAATCTGCATACTTGCCCCCCCCCACCAAATATGCAAATACATGTAGTTAAATGTGTGGCATGTTAGTGAATCAGGGAAGAGAATTTCAGATTTCAATATCCAAATCAACCTGGCTAGTACCAGTTTTGACTTAAACACAATAGATTTCTACAAGACAGTATGAACATTTGGATTTGCATAAACCTCTTCTGCCCCGTATTCATTTTTCTTTGTTTTTACCGGCCTCATAATTATCAACCACTGGCAAAATAGAGGTCATCTGCCTGGGCCATGTGTGCAGAGAGCTCGGCATAAACAATGTGAGCACTCAATGGCTGCATACTGATAGATAATAGCCCAAATTCCAGGCGGTCAGGTCGTTATCAATGTGTTTTGAGCTCACAGATTGCAGTCTGCAAATCAAGGGGGTAAACATACTACAATGAGCAAATTTTGGTGGACAGTAAAGGTTCATAAGACCTCTTGTTCCAGACAACCCCCCATTCAATGTATTTCAATGGAAATAATAAAGCAATCATGAATACTTTCAACCCATCAGGTGAACTGTTATAGCTGCTTCCTGGGCAGAAGAGGTTAAACCACACAGTTCCACACAACACCAAAATGAACGTGATCAATGCTTTTAAGTTTGTCTGATCAGAATTGAACAATATTTGTATTTCACTCTTTTGGATCCCTTCTGAATATATTTCTTGACATAATTTCTTCTTACGGTAGAGGTTTTCTTGCTATGGACATACTCCTTGATAGCTTCATCCCAGTGCTCTGTATAGCCTTCATTGATGCTGTAGATCTTACCTCGTGGTTTGATACGAATATTACGCTCAGTCAAGATAAACTCACCAATTGCCTACAAAGCAAATCAGACAGCATTTTAGTCACTCAAGATACAAACAAACATCATCAATATCACATCCAATCTCCCCTAACCTATGCACAGTGTGTACGTAGTGTTGAAAGGTTTTGAAAGACACAGAGCTGTTATGCACCAAACATTGTGTTTTTATATGAGCTTACTGACCAAACTTGGTCCGGCAATTTAAAAGAATAAAGAAAAGAGGCATGTTGTGATGGTGGGTACGTATTACATGCAGTATTGGACAGGTTTTGTGGGACACCTCCTGACCAAAATGCATAGGGAAAAGGCTACAAAGGGACAAATGTACACTGTACCGCTGGCAGAAGATAAGGATTTGGGGTCATTCCATGTTGTGCATAGTAATGTCAATCATACATGTATAAATAAAGCACTGGTGGAATGAATGACCTGATTCACATAAAGGCCTGTACAACATTGGTAACAAACCAAAACAGAAAGGTTTACAGATTTATGTATAACTTTCAGGGTATGAAGATGGTGCTGGTAGAAACATGTCCTTCAAATATTTCCGCCTGAAATGGTGTATTTATCCAGAAAGAGTAAAACCAAACACCAAAAACATTTCTGATCTTGGCAAGATCAAAAATCCTTCTTTATGTTTTATAAGAAATATTGAGTTGGGTTTTCACTATTTTGAGCTCACATTTTCACAGGCTTATGTATTATTTTATGTACATGCATGCTGGATTAGACAAAGTGTGAGTGCTGTTCTGTCACCTTTACCAATGTTGTGCATGCCCTTTAATCATGTTAATAGTAAATGGGTATCTCAAGTTGAGCGTTGGAATAAAGCGATAATGACGGTTTCATGGCTTCTGACTGCCAAACGAACAAAGATAATGGGAGACTTTTGACTAACCGTTGTTTATCTAAAGAGGGCGCGTGCCATCAGTCTCGGGAAAAGTGTGTCGATTGTGTTGTCATTGCTTTTGTGCAGGAATACTCATCGTAAACACAACCGGCGTAAATAATCCCTTGAAAATGCTTGGTTCATATTGTACATTGACCGGTTTTGTTGGCAAGGGAGGACATGAGTTCCCCAAGAACAAACAAATGCAGAAACTGTGGAGATTGGCCATCAAAAGGGCAAGTTACAAACGATCATGGTGGCCCACGGCAAACAGCATAGTGTTTTGTGCACAAAGTTTTTACTTTGGCAAGAGAGACCTGAGCACATTATTCTTCGCCAAACATAAGAATTTCACCTCACTTTGTGTTTTCGGGCATTGAAATTAGGGTAGGTGGCAATGTGAAGCTAAAAATGAATTGTTAATTGCCTGAGTTTAATGTTTACAGCTTTTTCCTGTGACTTTTGGAAAGTTTTTGGACAATCACCATACTTAAAGCGCACGTACACAAGTTTTCAGGAGAATGATAGTTTGCTGCCCTCTATCGACATCCCGCTCCAAAAGTCTCCCATTGACTATTAGGGACACCACAAACAAAGGGCTGGATAGCTCAGTTGGTAAGAGCACCAGTACAATATACCGGTTCATCCTGCTCAAGTCAATTTTTCTTAGTTCACTTTTCAATGACTTAAAATGGTTATCTTACCGGATCCAACATGAATCCATTGACACTGTTTCCTGCAGAGAGTACAACCATTGTTGCACTGCCGTACAGAGCGTAACCAGCAGCAACCATTTTACGGCCAGGCTGCATAATCTGCTCTTCAGTTGGTGAATCATTTGTTGCCTGTGTATCAGAAATTAAAAGAGCAAAGATTCATCTTAAGGTGATTATTTGTGAAGTTTGCGTGTGCAGCTGGTACAGCAAGCTAAAGGACAATGATTGTTTCAAATGACCAGGGGCCGATTTCATAAAGCACTAAGATTAATCTTAAGATGAGTTGTCAGTATCATCATAGTGATTTGTATCGTGACATCACACTTTGCTTAGCAATTAGGATTGTTTCACACTTAAGATCAGTATTAGTACTTTGTGAAATCGGCCCCTGATTCCAGGTTTCAGGTGCAAACAGAACATGCCAGTAAAGATACACATACCGGTAAATGGATGAGAGGATCAGTACAAAGGGTGGCAAAGTGGCCAGGGAAACAGGGTAATCATGTAATACGACTTGGAAATCTGTCTCCCTGGTCACTCTCATCTGATCCTCTTTGTTGTGATTCTCTCATCCATTTATGTGTATCTTTACTTGCAACGGCATGTTCTTGTCTTGTTGTCATTTAGCCTTTGAGAAAAATCCTGCAAGAATTGAAACATCAGGCCCTCAAATCCAAGTTCTTAAGTGAAGAAATATTTTCATTTCTGAGGTTTAAAAGCTCCTTACTTCCCAATTTATACAGCAATTTGCTTTCAAACCTGATGCAGTTAAAATATTCCTTTACAACTTTCAGTATTTGTCATTTTTGTGTAAATTCACTGGCCAAAATTTCAGGCATGGATGTTAACCCTCTCTTACATTTCTCCAGATTCCAAAGATAGATCCAATAGAGACAAGGCAGTCAATGTTAGATGAACCATCCAGAGGGTCAAAGGCAACGATGTACTTCCCTCTTTGCTCCGTCTCAACCTCAATCACTTTTTCATTCTCCTCCGAGATGAGAGCACAGGTAGTGAAGGAGGAACGCAGTGAGTTGATGAAGAGATCGTTGGCTAAGACATCAAGCTTTTTCTGTTCATCTCCGGTGACATTTTCACTTCCTGCGATGCCGTAACTACAAAGGGAAAAGTGAAAGAAAGTTTTTTGATGTTCTTTAATCTGTAAATGCAACCTTCCAAAGTCACTAAAGCCCTGTCCGCACTGGACATTTCTTTGGCAAAGTAACCGAGACGCTGGGTACTTTACCCATTTTAAGTTCAGTGCGGACGTCTCAGGAAGTCTTCCTCTCAGTTACTTTGCCCGAGCCACGCGGGTATTTCTACCGGCCAACTTCTGCCCGAGTAGAATACCCGAGACACTTTACCCGAGACGAAAAGTCCAGTGCGGACAGTGCGAGTCGGGTATCCTCATGAGCCTACTATTGTCAGCTCGGTAATTCTTCCGTGCGTGCACGGTTAAGTTACCCGAGTCAAAAGTCCAAGTGCGGACACCGGTAATATTTGCCCATTTTTCATTTACCCATCGGCTCGGTTAAATCCCCGGAAAAAAAGTCCAGTGCGGACAGGGCTTTACAATACGAACCATTTTTGTGTATTGAACTATATCAGTTGCTGGATGAAATAAATCGCACTGTATATCCTGGACAATCCCCCAGTTCTATTAATCTAAAAATGCATCCATGGGTGGACATGCCCTTTAGGAACAAATGGCTTGCATTATTCAAACATGATCACCTCGCTTTGATGATTAGTAAATGTCTTGCAAGCCTAAATTAAAATTTAAAGAAACAAAATAAGATGGTTAAGACATCTCGAGCACAGATAGTGTCTGTGACATCATCTATTGTGATCAGTGTCCTCACTCACACAATGTGCATTGTTCCCAGAGGTAAAGTAGATCCAATCTGCCTTTGCCAGCTCTATGGGGCCTGAACTACGCAAGCTTGAATTACCATCAGAGTTTCTACATTCCTGAGAATCTATCACGGAAACAAAGAATTCAATGATAGGCTAAAGTGGAAACACAGAATTCCATGTTAATAGCATATATCTTGGTAACCTGGAATTCAAAGTTTATCGTTGAATTCCATGTTTCCGAGATAGCTTGATATAAATGTGCTTCCACATAATTAGCACACTGTGATTGTACGATGAAATAATCACAGTTTTCTGTGTTTGATTTTGAAGGTTTTCCATGTGTCCGAGATAACGTGTCCGAGATATCCCAGTAACGTGGAAACTTGGATGGTAATTCAAGCTTCCGTACTGAACAGATAGCATACATATGTAGTACAGTGTACATTACATGTAAAATTTCTCTCCATCTTCGCTGTAATCAGAATCACTTGATCGTTCCAGTTATCTTTCTGCAACTGCTTTAGATGGACTAGCTAATGTGTTTGTGCCAGGTTGGCATTGCTGGCAAGAATGCCTCTAGAGGGGGATTCCCCTTCGTGAGCCTTAGTTTTAGCACTTTGACTTTTCGGGGTGTCGTAACGCATGGGTTTTGAAAATCTATAGATGAAATTTTGGTAAAATGTTGCAGCTCACCTCGGCTAGGGCCTACTCTATCCTAGTAGGCATACTAGTACTAGTACTAGTAGGCCTACTGTAGATCATATCAGTTCTCATCACAAAGTACTAAATCTGTACTTGACAATACTCAGTAGTCCCAAAGTGAAATTCAATCGTTACTGGTTCCAAGTAGACACCCTTTATTAATGCAAAAGTGTTTTTAGAAATACAGGAATTATTCCATACAATCAAAATGAACTTACAGCTTGGCAATTCCAGCTTTACGTACAGCGGACGACACAGCTTTTATAGCAGTCAAGAGCGAGTTCAGCAACTGGGTCAACTCTCCAGTAGCCCCTGGAAATCGACGCTGCTCCTCCAGAACAAATCTCGTCAATGTCATGAAATCAGTCTGCAATGAACCAGACATCTTGCAATAATTTAAAGCCCAAACGTGGAGAGTTTCAGGTACAAATACTCGTAAATATCAGCCAACAATGGACCCAGGGATGGCAACTCTGAAGGTCAGATCTGATTTGGTTGACACACTGCGCATGCCAAGCACGACCGGCTAATTTTAGGGGTCAATCACATTATAGCCAATCACAAAGCTCAGTTTGAGCACGTGATAGACACACCTCCAATGTAGTAACCTGTTCCTTTGCGTGTTAAAGTAAGCACAAATGAAAAGGGGTACCACACTATTACATGCGTACGTGTCCGATCGACTCTCCAAACATGCTATGCACTTGATGCAGGTATTCGTGTATATTCTGTGGGCAGGGGGTCAGGATCGGTGGACGTACGGCATGAAATTTAGCTTTGTGAGCATAGATGCAAAGAATCCAGGAACCTTCCACAATGGATATTAAGCCTTAATAATCAATTTATTCAGGCAACAAAATCGACTTAAATCGGTTTGAGTTCACTGATGCACATTGCCTCGCCTCAAATAATAACATCATTGGACTGATGTTTGAAAGTTACAGCCTCGAGAAATACCAATAAGAATCTGAAATCCCATTTTCCTTTTAGTTAAAGGTAATATCATACTTTGGATTTTTATTAAAGAAATACAAGTTCATAGGCAAAAATATCAAGACAGATACAGTAACAGTCATCTGTGAAAATTTCAGTCCCACACGGTGCCCACTTTTTGAGAAACCGTCAGTGAAAAACAGCCACAGTATTTCTTAAGTGTTTTCTCTTTTATTTTTGATCTTTTAAAAGATCAAAAAGATTTTTGGTCGTCGTTTTACTAATTTCTGGATAAATACACCGTTTCAGGCGGAAAAAAATTAACGGTATGTTTCTACCACCACTATCTGCATACTATTACTCTCAGTAATGAGTTATACGTAAATCTGTGAAAAGTTCTGTTTTGGTTTCTTACCAAAGTATGATATTTTTCAATAGAAACAAATTGTACGTGTTTATTTTTGACCAATATAAGTCAATAAACATAAAACTAAACAAAATGGACCTATTCTTGTGACCCAGATTAAGTTGACATTAATATTTATGTTTAGAATTTAAATATTATTTCAAATAAAATTTCAAATATTTTCTTTAGTAAAATCGGCTTAGCACCAGTCAACATGGCCGTTTTCAGGGTATTTTGCCATTGATCTCCATAATACACTGGATAGGACACCAGTGGCGTCACCAGACTTTTGAGTCTGGGGGGGGGGGGCACAAGGGGGGCACTAGCAATTGTTGGGGGGGCACTACAATATATATTATATTTTTTTAAACCAACCCAAATCTCAAATGGGGGGGCACAAGGGGGGGGGGGGGGCACGGGGTTTTACCGGGGGGGGGGGGGGGGGGGCACGTGCCCCCCCTGCCCCCCCCCCCCCCCCCTTGGCGACGCCACTGTAGGACACGCGTATTCTTTTTGTACAGCGCTTCCTGTAAAAACGCGTGGTCCCGTTTAGGAGGGTTGCGCATGCGCTGATGAATGCCATCATGATAGTTCACAGTAGTTATTTATAGATAAAATTAGGCTAACTGAATACAATATCGTTGAGTTGATGAGTTTTGTTTGCTCCAAATTAAAAAAAATTATCGCCACCCTGCCAAATAAGTTACCGGCAAACTACAGCTTACTGCGATCATTCAAAAAAAGGCAAATGAAATAAGGATTCTAGAATTATTTTCAAATAAAGTTATAATTATTCCCACACACTTATTTATATTGCAGACTAAAACGCTTACTTATGGAATCAAATCCCTCTTTTTGTGTCATCCCTGCACCCGGCATTCGTAGGCCTACATCCGCAAAAGCATAACACATCCTATAATCCATAGTAATTAAGGTATTTCCTCCAAAAGTTTAATTCTAAACCACTCGAAAATCAGCAAAATATATGGTAAATGTATTGCCCCAACCCCCAAACTTCATTTGTTTGTGTTGAGTACGGTCTATGCGCCGACCCGCGCTTGAAGTTTCTAAACCCTCCTGAGCAAACGCGTGCGTTACAAAAGATGGCGCGCGATGTCCTATCCAGTGTATTATGGAGATCAATGGTATTTCCTTTTTGGATGGACTTATCTCAACAATTCATTCGTCACCCTATAGAAACTATAAATAAACATTTAATTTTTCAGCTTCATTTTGGCTTATAGCTAGACTTGGGGCTTGGTTGTTGAGCTTCTGAGTATTTTCAATATTTTTTTTTTTAAATAGCCAGCATGGGAGCCTATGTGAAATTATTTAAGCCCTTTTCACACTGCACAGCCAATCCCCGGGAAATAAATCCCCGGGAAATTCCCGGGGATTTTTTACCCCACCAACACCCCAGCAATCATTCACACTAGACCTTTTTGAAAACTCCCGGGGATACTATTTCCCGGGAATATGCACGATCGTTTCACACTGTAAACAATCCCCGGGGAATGTGTAACACGGAGGGCACCCACCCGGAAGTTTGCAAAGGAGTCGTGGGCGGAAGTTCAATCCCACAATGCCGCGCGCGCGCCTTGGCAATAAAGCAGTTGTTTATATCAACGAACGAGAGTCGAGTACAGTGCACTAGTGCAGCAGTACGTACGTGTACATTTGACTATTGACAGGGCATGCAGGAAGTAACACACAATGTACATGTGTACACAATGCCACGCGTGACGCATCATAAACGACTGGTACCCAACCACATGGGACGTAACAAATACCCGAACGCGAAAAGGGAACTAGACGGCATCGTTGTTCACGATACTTATTTTATGACATTATAAACCATTCCCTTTTCTAATATAATTTAAAAGGTTAATGATTTGTTTAATTGGTAAACGTTATTATTTATTTTTTGGTAAGTAACGTGGATATATTTATAAAAAACCAAGTCAAGTATACTGCATTACAATTTTAAGTTACCGCGCGAATTATTTGGCGCGCTAATCGTGACCCTATGACCTTCCGAGAAAGCCGTGGACGCAAATCGGTGGGGTAAGTTGAAACCCGGGGCCGACGTTCACACTAGTTGCTATTCCCCGGGAAAAGCGCAAAACCCCGGGGATTTCGGCTTTAACCCTACTCCCGAGCAGGGGTGAATATTCCCCGGGAAATAGCTATTTCCCGGGGATTTCATTGGTAGTGTGAAAGGTCCGACCAAAATACCCCGGCAACACCCCACCAATTTCCCGGGGAATTTGTCTAGTGTGAAAACCCCTTTACTGGGGTGTACCCCTAAGGCTTTGTCATTGAGAGTTTACTGGACATGCTCGAGTGATTTTCGTTGAACAGGGCATTGACAATCATGCACTTCACGGCCAGTTTCACTAGATTCGTAAGACTTTCGTTCTGGCCAAGTGGTTAGGGCGTCGGATTCTGAGTCGCGTGCACCGGGTTCGAGCCTCATGGCTCGAACCCGGTGCACGCGACTCAGAATCCTAAGCCCTATATTAACGTCGACATACTTTGGTTTTTGTCAAAGAAATACAGATTCATGGGCCAAAATATCAAGACAGTTTCTAGTAACGGTCATCTGTGAACATTTCAGTCCCATACGGTTCACACTTTTTGAGAAAATCATAAAAAACAGCCACAGTATTTCTTTTAAGTCTTTTCTCTTTTATTTTTGATCTTTTAAATTTAAAAGATCAAAAAGATGTTCGGCCGACGTTGTATGACCAATTTCCGGATAAATACACCATTTCGGGAGAAAAGATTTTAACGGTAGGTTTCTACCAGCACCATCTTCATATCCTGAAAGTTATATAAATCTGCGATTATTTCTGTTTTGGTTCTTTAAAGGGATTGCATACGTTTGGTAATTTGAGCCTATTGTTTGTTTCAAACCAATTTAATTGTATATATATACCATAAAACTAACCTGTGAAAGTTTCAGTTCAAAAGGTGGTAGCGTTTTTGAGATTTTGGCGACAAACTAGAGCGGTTATTTCACGCCAGATAACAGTTAGTCAATAGCTGAGAAGCGTTACGGCCATAACGCTTCTCAGATTCATAATTTTTGGAGATAAAAAGTGACATATTTTTCCATAACCGCGGCACTTCGAATTGAACGTTTCTCAATATGCATTATACTATCCAAAGCAGCTGTACTTCTCACCAAGGAAATTTTTATTGCCAAACAATTTTAAGAGTCATTACCAAGCGTATGCAATGCCTTTAATACCAAAGTATGATACTACCTTTAAGCAGGAGAAATTATTCAGTGCGCGGACGTGACATTTTCGCTCGTATTGAAATAGTTCCTAATACATCGAAGTTTAAAGGTATACTATCATACTTTGGTAGCATACCGAAACAGACATTTTCACAGATTTACCTACAACTTAGCCTCAATTTTTTATTTATTCTGCCTGAAATGCTGTATTAATCAAGAAAAGAGTAAAACCAATGACCAAAAACAATTTTTATCTTTTCAAGATAGCAAATAACGGTGGAACGATTTTAAAAATACTGTGGGTGTTTTTCACTGTTTTCTCAAAAAGTTGGCATGCACCGTATGCGAATGAAAGTTTCACAGATGACATTTACTGTATCTTCCTCGATATGTTTGCCCATGAATCTGCATTATTTTCTTTGACAAAAACCAAAGTATGATATTACCTTTAATATAGACGGTTCATAAATTCAGGTCCATTATAGGCCCCTGGGCCTATAGTTGCTACTTCTTCACATTGGTTCGATCCGGCTTTGCGACACTGAGCATGAGAAGCTTATATAGTGTCACATACAACTACATGAAGTAGTTTTATGTTAATTGACCATAATGATGCAAAATGCTGCCGAAGAACCACACAAGGAAGTACTGATCATCTCATGTTTCTAAGTTCACATCCGAATCATACTTTTTGTCAGAGTGAAATCCTATTATGAGCATTCGGATTGAGATTCAAAATAATGTAAAAAAATACGTAAAAAATCACGTCAGGTTTATAATGACGTATTTGCCCCTTGAAAGAAATAATATATCCCCAATTAGGTATGAAATAGCAATCTTAGATGGTATGGAAGAAAACGAACACTATTATTGGCCCCCTGTCAGAAAAGTTTCCTCCAATACATTTTTCAAAAGTTTTTCACCTGGAACATTCCCTCCCCAAACCTGTAAGATAAAAATCCTCCTGCGAGCGGAGCTATACAATATAGGCGGACTTCATTTGATAAGTCGTCACGCTATTACGGTTTTTAGCACGTCGTCCCAGATGGGTGGAGACCAGTAAATAATTTTCCATATGCTCCCATGCTAAATGGCCAATTTCAAAAAAATATTAAAAACACTCAGAAGTTTCTCAGACACTCAAGTCATACACCAAAATGAAGCTGAAAACCTCAATTTTCATTTTCATTTCAATTTTCTATTAGGGTAACCAATGACTTTTTGAGAAAAATCCATCCTAATTGAAAACGGCCATGTTGACTGGTGCCTCCCCTACATGCCAAAGTAAAGCGACTTTAGGGCCCTATTTCACCCAAACAGCTCAAAGTTGAAAGTCCAAACTCTGGTGACCGGGTTCCATCCATTTTCTTTACAAAACTTCCCAGGTATAGGGCTCCCCAGCTGACGCTTTAAGGATGCACCACACTAAATAGCTCAAAAATCAATGCGCCGAGCTGATTATCATAATGTGTGTACCCTCAAATGTTTTTTAAATATGCAATTTGGGGGGTCGTGCAATTAATATATTGTGTAATTTTGACTGGTTATGACAACCTGGGGGTTCAGTGCTTCGGCCTGTTGTGGAGACTTGAGATATTTTGGTTTAAAATCCGGTCCTACATTGTCTTGAACGTGGAGGGTTGCTTCATGAAAACTCGTAGCAAGTCGGTTACGAAATAAGGACAATTCGGGGGTGTTTTTTTCTTGGGGCAATTAGCAAAAAATCCAATCGGTTACCCATCAAAAAATTGAAAAGAATTGGGTAGATGAGAGTTCACACTATCATTAACACTATTGCACCAACAACTGAGAAACTTCTGGATGGTGATTTTTGAACTGTGAAGTTGAGGGATTTTACACTAAGGTCAATGGGAGTTTATTTAGTGTGGTGCACCCTTAAGAGAAAAAATTGTGAGGGTAAGTAGCATAGCGCCACCTAGCGTTGGTTTGAAACCCATTCAGCCAAGCTGATGTTGGAAAGCTCGTGACATACTAGTAATGAAAGGTTCATAGCGGCAGTTGGAATCGTGTCCTGCTCGCGTGCGCTCCCATCGATTTATTTTTTAGCGCGCCAACTTGTCTCCAATTAAACCTTTGTATGAAATTACTCTGAATCTTGGGCTGACTTGGACATCACTCCGTGCCTCGCTCAGGTCCCGACGGGTCGGTGCATCTTTGATAATCGCAGGGTTTCACTGCAGCCTGAATAATACCTCAACCTTGGCAGTGACAAATGGAACGATGTAGCCGGCTAAAGGTGAGTCAATGACTAACGGGGTTCCATGGGTGTTGTAGTCGGGTGAAATAGAGTAGAGATACCGGCTATAGGCTGCATGCTGAGCTAAAAAGCAAAACTCGCTACTCTGAAAATATAGAAAATCGATGCCATTTCGTTTTCAGTGTACCACTTACTGGGAATATAAAAATTACAAGCAAAATGATGTACGCATATTGTTTTATCTCCTTTGATGCATTAACAAAAAAACCCCAAATAACCGTGTATGATAATTATTTCAAACAAGCAGTATTGAAGAATGCCATGCATGAAATAATTATTGATTGTGGTGATCATTTTCTGTGTGTCCTATTATAGGCCTAGGCCTATATTCAGGTCCAGACACAGTTCATTTGTACATCACGCATGTTATCTATTACTTTTGTATTCACTGTTTATACCACTAGGGTATGTCACTTTTCACATTTTCATTAAAATGGAAACGTACGACGCGCAGAGATTTCATGAAATAAACACCGCCCGACAGGAAATGAATATTATGGAAAGTTGGGCAGCTCATCCATTGCAACATGCTTGGTCTGATGTGATCAGTTTGTGTGCAATTTAATACCTGCCTTTTTCAGACATGTTGATTGAAATCAGATTGTGTTGGTTTCTTTTGGGATCCGTACAGAAGTGAAATTCGTTTTTTATTTTGTCTTAAAGGTAGTATCATACTTTGGTAAGAGACCAAAACAGAAATGTTCACAGATTTACATATAACTTTCAGGGTATGAAGATGATGATGCTAGAAACATACCGTTAACATTTTTCCGCCTGAAATGGTTTATTTATCGAGAAATTAATAAAACAACGACCAGAAATCTTTTTGATCTTTTTAAAGATCAACAATAAAAGAGAAAAAACTTAAGAAATACTTCGGCCGTTTTTCACGATTTTCTCAAAAAGTGGGTACCGTATGGGACTGAAATTTTCACAGATGACTGTGACTGTATCTTCCTTGATATTTGTATCCATGAATCTGGACTTCTTTGACAAAAAAACAAAGTATGATACTGCCTTTAAAGAGTGGCAATTCAAAAATAAATCCCTATATCAGTTGAAACCTAAAAGGACCAGACGTTTTCTAGTGCAACGCAGTCAATCAAATATAATTTATGTTATATTTATTTGAATCTTCACCAGATTCATCGTTTTGTAAGGGAGGTATCAGAGTGATTTTCACCAGAAGTCATACAGTTTCATTCTTTACAGTTAAACAAAAAAAAATTATAACATTATTGACATCGTGACATGCATATTCTTGTAGTGGTATACATAGTATTCTTATCATGTCTAGACCGATTGAAAGGAGAGCCTTTTTAGATAACATTTTTGATAATGAGTTTAAAAGTATCAATGTAAAAACATGGATTAATTGGAATTACCATCTATCTTTTAAAAAGTGTTGTGGACTCTTTATACAAGGAGTATTTTTTCTGTAGGTTGTTTTAAATAAGCCTTTACTGTCTTTTATATCTACACTTTTGATATGCTTGATTTTTAATCAAATTAAGATCGTTTGAAATTCAAATTACACAAGGAAAGCCATCCCTCATAGTCATAGCAAATCATTAGCTTCAGAAATTTGATACGATATAAGCATTAAATTAAATACTGACTGCAGCCATTTTTTTTGATAAAATGATTAACCTTATAATGAACATTAGATGCGGCGACGCACCATGCATCTTTACACACAATTACTAGGGAAAATACATTGGAACTTATATCAGGGATAAGGTGTTATAATCAATCTAGGTCTCGATATTCAGATTTAAATCTACAAGTTGATCAGGAATGGCATTTCGCAGTAGCAATGATAGAAAACAGGACTCGACATTAAAATTAATTTTGCAAATTACGATAAAAACATTGGATCGCGCGTGTAACATTTTAAACATTGGCGATAATCGCTGTAATGGCAAAATCGGCAGACCACCGGGCGTATTCGATATGATGGGGAGCTGCACATGGGACTTTATATAGTTCAGTGATCGAGTAGATATTTAAAAAAAATTCTAGTGATGATTTTAGATATCGATTTCCCCTAGATGACTGTGCATCACATGGCACAACCGTCCACACACATCACAACCCATTTGAACCGTTCGTGTTGAACATTTAGTCCTACGGATCGAGAAAAACCCCACAAACTCACTCCAGCAACTGTCATCTTGTTTTCGTGATTCCGGCGGCTTCTTTGATGATACCTTGGATACCTGGCTAAAATTAATCAAGCACATGCAACGAATCGCTCAGTATTATTCCTTTACCAAGTCCCTCTCAATGGCAATTGTTATTCTGTTTTCATTGAAGTACTACAGAAACATGTGCCCTTGACAGATTCACACAGCTGTCGCTGGTTCGTGTAATGCTTCCCAGACTAGTCATATGTCTGTTGCATGTGGTGATACTAAAATATAATTTGTCTGCAGATGTGAAGTTCACGAAAATAATCATCGCAGCTATTGTACGTGGGGTCGCTGATGTCTTTGTGTGGTGGAAATTATATCGCGGTTTGAAATCCATTGAAAGGGAGAATTGTATCTATTTCGGAAATTAAAACTTGTAAAAAAAATTAAAGACTCTGCAATTGTATACAGCAGTAAGTGGGTTGACTAAAAAGATATTTCACTTTACTTACTACGTAGCTGAGATTTCATGGTTTGCACCAGGTTTCGTGGTTTATTTATGTTATCATTGCATGTATATATCTTGTTATTGTCATCTATTTAAGCCCGACATATTGGAATTATATAAATCGATTATTTACTCACGCGATATTACATTTCGTGGACATTGCCAGCAGTTTATTGCAATTTGTTCCACTGTTAAAAATAGGACACATATTTCGTCACACGAAAGATTTTCTCACAAATTATGCATGTGCCTGCATCTATACATGCATGTACGTGCATTGCAGATATATTGCCACCAGTATATTACCTGACATCATTACAAACCAGGTAGTCACATCAAGTTTGGCATGACTTCACACTGTAGCTGTACACAGTGTAGGCCTATGAGCCTAGTCATGCTTGTCAAAACGCTGATACCGTATATGCATGCATTGCTTGTCTTATAGTGTCTAACGCTTCCTCCTTCAACAAGCAACTCATTTCTTGGGCGCCGGAGAGTTTTCTTGCTGATAAATTCACTAATGATAAATTAAATATTAATTTAGTTGGCCAAAAGCTTACATTGTGATGACAAGCATTGGGTCACCAGCATACAAAATCACAATGTGCCGTGGGGGTTTATAATTATAAACGGTATATTATACAAGTAGGTTACACATGACATATTGTGATTATAATAAACAAATAGTACATTCAACTTGCATACTAAGTATTATTGACGAATGGTATACAGGTAAATCCGTAGCGATCACCGTGACATATAACCAATTGAATTATACCACAAAATCATCTATACTGTGCAGATAATTATACATGTGCATTTCTACATAAATGTTTTACATCATGGATGCCCCTGGCTTAGTCCTATTTTTGATTTTGAACTGCCAACTTCATTTTTTATCGTGGTCGAATGAAATGAAGCAAAGCAATAATATGTAAATTGATATGCATGGGTCGATTTTCTTTTTTTGAATGAGAAATGTTATCCCTGTTGTTGAGCTCATACACTCTTCAAATTATGGTATGACATGTTCTCCATTTAGGGACAATATGTACTTATTATTTCATCTCTGACTCACAACATTATGAGGCTAAATTAAAGGTTCAGTACAGAATTGGTAAGATACTCAAATAGAAATGCTTTAGATTTACGTGGAAATAGATTTACGTGGAAATGAAGATAGTGCTGCTAGAAACATACCATTAAAATAATTCCGCCTGAAATGTTGTATTTATCCAGAAATTAGTAGAACAATACCGAAAACAGCTTTGATCTCTGGGTAAGATCATTCTTTATGTTTTGTAAGCAAATTGAGTCAGTTTTATGCTATTTTGTCGTGACTCAGAATGTCCGATAGAGCTAAAATTTTCACAGGTGTGTTATTCTATGTTTGTTGGATTATATTAAGCGTGAGTGCTGTTGTGTGACCTTAAAAAATCAGGTATTATCTTTAATACCATAGTGCATCATAGTATGCTCCAATACGGTGATTTACCACCCAATTGCAAACACACCAAACAAACCTATATATACCAATCTATGCATTCGAGCTCAGTAACTTGTTTCATGGACAAGATTAATCCACGTATTAACCAAATGCATCATCATAAATTACAAAGTGCCTGCCGGGACTCAAAATAGAACTGATTAAAGATAATGCACTTATGGATTGGTTCAAGTATATATATTGCATTTCAAATCCCCAGGATACAGTTTTAAACGAAAATGGTTTAAAGATAATGTCCAATAAATATGCTCCCCGTTATACGAAAAATTTATTATAAATCATCATACAATCTGCATTTAAATTGATATGAATAATAGGCATTATACTAAAATGTTTTTAAATATCACAGATTTGTTTTAAGTGCTGAATATCTGACATAATTCTCGCAGTCTTAGCATCTCATCCGACATCCTGTATAATGCAACGGCAATTTCTATGCCACAAATAGATGCGTTCATCTGCACATTGTCTGTATGTGTAAGCATATACATTGGATATACTGATCAGTGATGACTCACGCTCAAGACATATTAAAGAAGTCACCATATGAATACAGGGCAAGATGAATAGATAGCTAAAGTTGCCACTTCGCATAACTATAACCACTCATCTCTCATTGACTATAGCACGTGAAGATACGGTATTATACATGTATATTATGCTCTGACATGCTTACGCCAGTGCCAGGATACAGGTCTATATAATGTATAATATGAATGTTGGTTGCAGTTAATATCCATATAAGGTATACGATAAACCGCCTTTAGTTAATGTTATATTTAGGTAATATCATACCAGTGGTTTTTGTCGAAGAAATGCAGATTCGTGGGCCAAAATATCAAGAAAGATGCAGTAATAGTTATCTGTGAAATTTCCAGCATTTTACAATCTTTTCACATGAGTTTTGATCTCTCTGAGCCCCCCCCCCCATACACACATTTTCTCTGAGATTAAAGTATTTTGGGACAGTCGTTTTTACTCTTTTCTGGATAAATACAGTATTCCAGGCAAAGGATTTTTAACGTTTTTTTCTATCATCACCATATTTATATACCATGTAAGTTATAGGTAAATATGTGAAGACTAATTCTGTTTTGGTGCTACCAAAGTATGATGCCTTTAAAGGCATTGCATACGTTTGGTAATGACTCTGAAAATTTATGGCAATAAAAACTTACTTGGTGAGAAGTACAGCTGCTTTGGATAGTATAATGTATATTGAAAAACGTTCAATTCGAAGAACCGCGGTTATGGAAAAATATTTCACTTTTTATCTCCAAAAATTATGAATCTGAGAAGCGTTATGGCCGTAACGCTTCTCAGCTATTGACTAACTGTTATCTGGCGTGAAATAACCGCTCTAGTTTGTCGCCAAAATCTCACAAACGCTACCACCTTTTGAATTGAAACTTTCACAGGTTAGTTTTATGGTATATATATACAATTATATTGGTTTGAAACAAACAATAGGCTCAAATTACCAAACGTATGCAATCCCTTTAATAGGATGCAAAATAATGTTGATGTGTGGACTTTACGTAGTATTCAACCAGTTGTTATTACATGCACCCAATTCGCATGCAGTAATTAACGTTTTCTTATGTGAAGTCTTTACAACCTTATAGAGGCAAAGAGTCACCGATAGGGGGAGGTTCTTTATTTATTTCATTCGTAGCTAGTGTCCATGGTCCAGTAATCACTTGATTTTCCTTGAAGTTAGTCAGTCTGAAATAAAATGCTGGCAGCGTGTGTTTCAGATTGCTGACGTCAGAGGTTATGGATGTTACATGCACAGGGTGGGTAGATAACCACGTCATGGATGTGTCTCAGTTTGATCTGCCGCAGACTTCACTAACAAACCTGACATTTTAAGATTAGTGCTCGTGACATGTAGATATCTGCATTGTTTGAAGAACACTTGTGCTGTCGTGGAATGATTCGACTACTAAAAAGAAGACGCATTTCAGTCTAGTTATACTGTATATTATGCATACAGTGAGACTCTTTCCGAGGCCGCTTCATCCTGTCTTCATGCACGATGTACTTTCCATTTAAAAACTCTTCCTTCTTTGAGAAACATTGGAAAGAAGTATTATTCATAGTCCACACTGCTCAGTTCAGCTAGTACTTAATCCTCATCTCGGCGATCAACAGGCTCATATGGGACTGTACAAGTCCAATCAAATGTTTTCTTGCCAAGAAAATAGTCTGGTTCCCAGACCAAGAATCACCGCCGGCTGTTTTCTGTCAAGCCTAAGTCGTCAGGGAATCTTTGAACAGGGAACCAGACTACCTAGAAAACGAATTCAGGAAGTTTGTTTTGTGGCTTTGGACGGCTTTTTTCCCATCGTGCTCCAAAAAACCTTATTATGAATAATTGGACATTTTTGTTTAAGTTAAATTATTTTATGGGTTCGTACGCGTCTATCGGTTCGAATCACACTGATTTCAACACGAGTTACGTACGTTTTCAAAATAAATGAACTGCTGATGAGATATCGTTTGTCAGCTCGTAACGATATAATACAATAATACAACAGACATGGTAACATCAAAAATCACCCTGACCTCAATAATGCAAGCCCTCTGATTGCCGTGTCCATGTGCAGTAATGTGCTACTAGCAATAAGTCTGGGCACCAAACACGATTCGCATTAATACCTAGCCACCATGTAATAATCCTACTTCTCACGTCAGACGTTAATTTGCAGTACGATGATACATAAACACAAGAGATCCATTACTTGTAAGACTAGTTCAGACATTATGTACACACATATCTTGTTCAAAACACGATGTTCCCTCAGGTCATGATATAGAACCTCATCAGTTCAGGGTAAGCATTCTATTGCTTTGATCGTCCCTGCAGCTAGGATTGACCGACATTTGAAGCCGGGGATGAATACAGGCCAAACTGACTCGTTTTTCTAACAACTAGAGATTCTTAAATCCTCCGTAGCTTAAATGAACCAGCGCCAAACTCCTAGAGCTAACCCGACCTCTATAGCCTCGGCTTTATTCCAGAAATCTTCAGCCTTCTTGTCTGACATTCGGAGTAACCTTGTTGTTTTACTCTCAACTTACTGACAATGAATCTTGTAAACAATTTAATGCCAAAAGTTTGCATTATCTGGAGAAGGTGGCTTTTCTACTCCCTAAAGTGCTTAGCGCCAGACCATGTTTTTTTTAAATTCTGCATGGCTGTTGCCGACAGGCCTATACCTTGGAAATTCGCCAATTATAGCTGGGGCAATTAAGATAGGATTTTCACACGTTAATGTATGCATGACTTTTATTAGGATGCAAATGCACAGATGAGAAACGGCACTTAGTTGCCAAATCCATTTGACCCATTTGGACGATCCCTGGCGCATTCTTTAAATCTGGCTGGATCGAAATGCAATTTCCCATTGTCGGTATAGCAATCCGGACTGATTCCAGCCTCACACCCTTGGCAATCAGAAAGCTGTAACGTCATCGATTGCTTCTAAAGGACGTAGTTTCCAGCTTATTGTGCCCCAAAGACGTTGTTCGGAGTGAATTGAGAAAGAGAGTGTGTGAAAAGATCCAATGAAAGGACCCACATAGTCTGCTGAATATATTTCGAAAAGCAACCCAAGTATACGCCCTAGATCTCAACAAGGCAATTGTATCAATTTATTCAGGTCGAGGGGATAAAATTCAGTCAATTCATCTCCTCACAATGCCAAGAAATGGCTGCATAATATATATAATGCAGTGCCCTGCAAGCATGATTGAAATATTACACGTATTATACGATGCTACCCAGCCCAAGCATATATGCTGTGACAGACTTTTATTAATAACAGCCAGCTGAAAAGTAGCTCTGATATAATGAAATGATATATATGAGATGGGATTATGTTGTTGATATGCGCTCCAAACGACTCAATGGACCAAGGCCTATTTCACACTGATACCATAATCAGAGTCAAAAATGTCAAGATATTGATTCAAATCCTGACTGATTATTGCTGGTCATGCTGTCTGAATACCACGTCACAAAGTGAATCAGTGTGCTGTGAGATCTTCTTTGGTAAATTTATATGGAATTGCAATGAAGAGATAATGGAATAAGTCCACTCTGTCATTATATCTTTGAATGTATATGTTGTTGTAAAAATCCGCAAGTTTGTGCATGGTAAAATTAAAACGTACAAAATGCCGGTGTCAGTATTTGGGCCCACAGGCCTAATAATGTTACAAGAGAATACGTAGAATGATGGTTCCACTTTGGTCAATTCCTTGACATTGGAGATCGTTCATCCAATATTCAAACCTCTAAAGAGACCCGGCCTTGGAGACTTTAAACAGCCCCTCGCACTCTCTGCAACACTAGCAGAAAGCCATCCAAACTGCCATCGTCCAGACGGCGCACCATGCCATGAAGTACCATAGCCCGAGAGCATATCGAACAGGCCCCAGAATCGATATGCGCCTGAACTATCCAGTGGCACGGACGGCTGGCAATTCACAGTTGACAAAACTGTTACGAAAAATGGGCAGTTTGATCTACATATTGAGGCGTAAAAGCAGCTGAACTAAACTAAAGGTGTTCTATAGAGCACCCCCCTCCCCGCTCCCAGGCTGCTACAAGAGGGTCGATTATACATTATCATTAATGTGCAAGGTGGTGATTTGCAAATATGTGACCTGATGACCCAACCTTTTATTGGACATATTCATGCTTCAAGGAAGGTAATTTGAGCCTATAGTGACTTAATGGGGCTATATCTGAACGGTTCATGCCTATTAAACCTTTTGGCAGGCGCAAAATCAGAGTGTTTGTGAATAGTCTATTCACTTGGTGCATGGTCTACCTTATAATGTCACCATAGGTCATTGGCTATAATACTCACCCATTTCAGTTTTAACGCTGTATTTAGGCCAACGCCGAGCTGAATATACACCAAGAAGGTTTTTGGGACCGGGTACCGGTACCATTTTGAGAGAAGTAGCATTTCCATAATGTAACTTATAAATCCTATAGTTAACGTTTAATGTGAGGGATGATAATATGGTCTACATGTAGATATTTCTAACCAGATTCCACTTTCATATGATGTACCTGATTCAAGATCACAATTTATCCGGAACACGATTGATTGATGAATTGGCTAATCCACACGGGATGTTATACGTGGAAATAGTTCCCCATCCTTCCCATTGCTTTTTAATCTGGCATCGTCCTCAGGGGAACATGCACAAGGTGGCTAAAATCAGAACTGCAGAGGATCGAAGATGAATTACGCAGAACTTCCATAAGGGATAACACGTCTCAAGATGGAAGGGAAAAAGGTCAAAATGCGTTGAGTTTCACCCACGAGCACGCACTTGGTCGAATTTCTTCATCATTAAAGCCACTCGCCCAATCCACAGTGATGGAGGGCTGACAAATCATCCAGTCCAATCTCGTGCTCACACGGGAGCGTTTATTGGCCGGAGGTGGAACCCTCGTTGGCTTGAATTGCCTCCTTGAGAACAGCCAGGTTTGGTAGTTTTAATCACTTCACTGCTTCTTTGCAAGGCTTTTTGTTGGGCCCCTATAACCCCTTACCAGCCATGTGGAAATTGTACAAAATTCGGTCCTTTGAGATATGAAATTCAAGACCAGAGGCAGAGGCGTTATAGTACCTTGTATTATGCACTCAAATCATGCAAACCACGCACTGATGAGGGATCTAGTACGTTGAATAGTTCGTCCGATGTACATGACCGTGTGACGGTGATTGTTCCCCCAACATCTTGCTTCGTTTATCTTGCAAAGTGATCTCAGCATACGCACATGGGACATGGTGGCCAACAAGACTCCAATCCGTATGGAATTATCCAAAGCCATGCACCGCGGGCATGGAATCATTGCATGAGATCCCGACAGACATAGGTGGACCCATTACACAAATTATTTCTCATCCCAGTGCGTTTTGACGTTTCCGTTTGAAACGACATTTGCATTTTGAGGAAGATTGTGGGAAGCTGAACTTAATCAACCAGGATTACATTAAGCACTTAATGTATGCTAAATTATCCTGGGATTACTTTGTAATCTCTTGATACGTCTGCCCGGAGCAATAATAATAAGCAATTCATCAAAACACTCTGCATATAAAAGACGTTTGATTTTATGAGAAATACGATCTAGTATGTTAATTATTCAGCAGTTGTTTTGAGATAAAGGAATTAGAAGCTTATGAACCAGAACAATTTACATTGTGTTGGGGGTAATATCGTAATTAAAACGCAGCAATCATGGCGTGTAATATAACGAGCGAGAAGAGCATTTACCTTGGTGCCAGCATCAGACAAACAAATTCACCGACAGATTTGATATTTCTGTCTCTTTTCTTATAATACTATAATGAATGAAAACATACTGCTATCTTCCAACCTCCGTTCTTCATATGTAGCTATGCAGTACAACTCCCACTATCCTTTGATGTTCAGTTTGACATCATTATGTCGCATGTTGATATAGCAAGTTCCATGAACGTACTATATAAGAGTATAAGCAAATAATGGAAAGGAAAATATGTGGACCGTAAAGAATAATAAAAACGGAGTTTATCTTAGAACCTTGGTTTAAGGTAATATCATACTTTGGTTTTTATCAAAGAAATACAGATTCAAGGGCAAAAATATCAAGACAGGTACAGTAACAGTCATCTGTGAAAATTTCAGTCCCATACGGTGCCCACTTTTTGAGAAAAAACAATGAAAAACAGCCACAGTATTTCTTAAGTCTTTTCTCTTTTATTTTTGATCTTTTAAAAGATGTTTTACTAATTTCTGGATAAATGCACCATTTCAGATGGAACAATTTTAGCCTGTAAGTTAGGCCTATACGTAAATCTGTGAACATTTCTGTTTTGGTTTCTTACCAAAGTATGTATACCTTTAAGAGTGGTCAGCTTTCTTTCTATACGAATTGTACTATTTATATAACTACGATGCGTATTTCAGTCCTTCTGACGTGTGTCTTTGATTATAAATCTTTATTGGATCGAAATGTTAGGCCATGTCCCAAATATCTGTGCCCGATTTCACGAAACTTTACGCAGTTGCGTAAGTCCACTTACGCCACGAAATTTGTGGCGTTAGTAGACTTACGCAACTGCGTAAAGTTTCGTGAAATCGACTGCAGGCTAGTGGCTGCAAATTACACATGAACCTATGACAGCCACTAGCTAGTGACTGCAAACGTTTCCATAGACTTGTGTGGTATTTCAGCCACAGCCAGTGATTTGGGACACGACCTGAGGCCATTGCGCATTGCTAATAGGCATACAGACCGTAAATGGAACATGCTATGAGGAAAAACCTGCACATTTCTGTATCAGATTTTCACAAGAAGGACTGAATATTTATAAATATTTTCCCTTATGAAAATAGTGTATACATCCTATAACGTCAGGGGTCTTGTTATGATTGTCAATCATTTTGGGCCGATCAAAATATCTACGGGAATGGAAACGTGAGCAGGAATCAAAGTGACTGAGGGTTTTGACTGTCACAGCGAGAAATAAGACTACATCTTCCCCGCAGATATATCAGTTTTCGCGCTGTTTGTTATTACAGGCGCACAAATCGAGGTAACTAAAACACATTTAGAGTTGATAGGTAGTGACAGGTTCAATTTTTCTTCATGACACCCCAGACGAAGTAGACTACTGAAGACCGCCATTTCCTTGATTATTCAAGTGATTTTATTAACAAAATTGGCGCCCCTTATTATACAACACATCAAATAGTGTGCTCGTTTGTTGTAGGTTTTTCTCAGCACCTACAAGCTTCATCAATAAATGTTCTCATGAAAAGTGCACGGCCCCTAATTATGTGTAGAACCAGTTCACACGGTGGAGCGAGCAAGCACGTATTATTCCCAGGTCCCGGTCACTTTTCTTAAATCTTCAAGGGCCACTTGGATGAACTTGACTTGTCTAGTTCCGGGTAGGGTTTCGCACTGACCACACGGCCAGGAATGGCAGCAGCGAGGAGTGTGTCTTGAATTCTCGTAGCATTTGTTCTTCTCAGTTCCCCTCTTGGTTCTACTTGGAATAGATCGCTTTCAAACGTCAGTATACCAGGGCGCATGCGTATTGGTGCGTATAAAGATGTTGTTGGGAAAGATCACTCGGGTCCACTTATGCCTCAGGAGGGTTGGACCTTGTTTACGGTCCTACTCACCCACCATCTCCCCCTGAGATGGGCTGTGTTTCTCCCTCCCCAAAGCTCTAGTTGCCGTCGGCATTATATTTCAGATTAACGGAGTAGAGGTGTTTCTTTCCATTAGTAGACCGTATTTCATTCGTTGGTAATCATTGAATTTGGTTTTGAACACCTGTCACTTTGGTTTGTATATGAATATTGATTAATTGCCAAGGGGAAGGTCAGAAAGCATGCTACAGTAATACTAACAGTCCAGATATTGACCACTGTTATAATAATAGGGTGTTAAGACCAATACATCTCCGACGCGCTCAGATTTGAAGCACAGGGCTGAATTGTCAGGCAATCAGCCACCAGTCACCCGTAAAGCTTTGAATACTGGAAAATGTCGTCTTCATTATGCCGATGACATGTGAAAATTCATAACTACAATGTATTCACATGCACTTGAAATATTCCTAAATATTGTGAATTGAAATTCGGATCGGAAAACTTGGACTCTATTGTTTTGTAACCCATTTTCATTTTACACACAGTCATACGTTATTTTTTTACTGCAGCGTCAACAAATCCAGACAGGACAATTAAAGTTATTTGAAAACTTGAACTGATGACGATAACAATTGTTATTTGGAACGCTTTTAGCAGGATACTGGGATGATATTGATCGAAACGTTGGGTCCTCCTAATTCTAAGTATCATATATTTCAGGTCATTTTTCGGGGGTTGACGAGCAATTTCAAGCAGTTTATTACTTGTATATCATAATTTACAACGGACACGATGTGCAGAAACACAAATTTCTAATGATTTTTCCATCTTGACGGTATTTTGTCTTTCAGGGCCGACATGGAATTGCAGAGACGGAGTCCACATTGCATTAGATAGCAATCACCACAGCAGACGAAACCAAATTGAGTTAGGGAGGGAAAATGGAAGCGCCCAACACCTTCAAGGGAACCAATTAGCATCGATTATGTGCGCCTGCGTAGCAGAAGTTGTGGAGGCATGCTCCCGGCACGGTGATAGACATATCCACATCTTATTCCGTGTAGCTTATTTGGAGTTTGAGTTTTCGATCACAGCGGACGCCAGCGGTGCAAACAGGTTGGTGTTTTAATCGGAAAATGTCAACAGGAACAGCAAACGTGGAGCGAAGTACTGCAGACATTTTAAATGCGCATGTTTGAATGTGCGATATAAAAGATTGTTCAGGTAACAGTGTTAAGAGCAGAAATGAACGATATGCTATCAATTCAGTATAGATATCATATCGTCAATTCACCGTACCAGAATTACCAGAAGGCTACTACGAAAAATTGCATCGGGAGTGCGCAAAGCGTGAAAGACTGAACAAACCCTGCATGTTCTGACAGCACGCACTCAAAGTAAGCAACCGTTTGTAAGCAACATGCATCAGATTCAGAGGGTATCTAAGGAGACATGAATTCAGACGTCCATTTAATCATTGGAGCACTTTATCGCAATCCCAGGCGTGGGTTCTGGTGTTGTTTTTGACGGCCCAGCCGTCTACAAACCGCGGGACAACATCTCCCACGTGCGTCTCAGGTGATCATCAATATTCGCTGATCTCCTACAGGACTCCGTCGTCTTGGATCAACTTCGCTGGCTTCGCTGATTTCTCCTCGTTAATTTATGCAAAGCCACTCACCGTGCCCAGCGGCTAGACCACCTCTGGACTTTCCCTCAGTCTCCAAAGGTCTGTTCGACATGAACCGGTGCTAGATTCACTGACGAACCATTTTCCATGGCGTTTAGAATGACTTCCAACTGATGCTTCAATACAGCTTGGATCTACTTGTTTAATTGCTCCATCAACCCATTGGCTGCTTGGTATACTATTCTCTTTACCTTCAGAATTTTCCCCAGTGCTCCGCGAAGTTCATCCTGGTAACTTTTTTTGGCGTTGAAACATTCCCGGACTTCATTTGCGAAATCATCTGGAGACTGTTAGAAATGAAACTCCAATCAACCGTAGCTTAATATTGCTTTTGTATTTCATCAAATAACATGCCGCTATAAAGAAGAGGATTTAGAAATTGGAGCTTGAATTATGAGATACTCCATGTTGCATGAAATTAGAAATCCAGACAGAACTTGTTAGACGGTGATGAGGTGCGATAAGAAGTTGTTAACATGGCCATGAAAAACAAACGCCGTAAGCATCTTGTAAAACAGCAGATAGGAGTGGTTATTACTGATTTAGAAAAGGTGATATCTGAGCTGAACACAGTGGTAAGGGAATTGAAAGGAGTACTCAATCAAATAGAGCGAGTCTCTACGTATCTAGATGATGAACAAACTAAGAAAGAAAGAGATAGAGAGGCCAAGAAAAACAAACGTGTTATGAAAAAGGCTGCATGTGTGGTCAAGAGTTGTGAGAATGGCGTCGTATTGCCACGTATGTGCAGTCCATGTCGATCTCTCTCACAGTTTGTAACCGTCCGTAACGGTCTGAATGGTACCAAATGTGCCTTTGCAAGTTCACCCCAGAAGTGCCCGAACGACTACTGCGTGCATGCACACGTTACCAAGCCTGGTTCCGGACTGGTTTCTCAAGACTCCGATGGAGGTACGTGCGGATCTGGTGATGACGGGAGTCCACGTCGCCTTGGATACTCTTGCGATTCCTGGTGTTCGAGTCCGAGACACGACATGATCGGATGGGATCAACGCTCGTCATTATTCCCGTCACCATCTCATAGCTTGACAACCAAACTCAAAGACAGTAAAACAAAAAGTGAGTCACAGACGTCATGTAGCGATGACACACAATCAGCTGATTTCCAAGCCGACTATAATCGTGATATCAATACGTGGACTACGTATGCTATGGTTCATATTGATGCATCTAGCGATGCTTGGTCAGCTGATGAGGCAGGAGGAAACGATGTCTTATCCCCGACTCACTCACATCATTCTGGTGAGAAACGAATCATGCACGTCTCGCCTTTAGTTGTCAAAACTATATGAACAGTATTTGGTATCATATTGATGTTGTCAAAAATCAATTTATCAATGCAAAGCGGCAGAGGTGCTAAACATTGTCTGTTAAATAAATCACGTCATTTGATTTTTGTCTCCATGTTTTGGGGTGGGGGTGGGGTGGTAGCATCAGTCATTCGGCAGCCATCGTATGACCACGTTTTGACCACTATAATTAACCATAATGGCTTTTACAATCTAGATATTTCACTGTATGTAATTTTCTTTGTAGACACAGTCACGACCATCAGATCATGCTATGTTTCTCTTATATATTTCCCATCATTTTTATGTTTAAGTTGAACAACTGGGAAAAAACATTGAGCAGTTCATCGTGAAATGGCCTGTCACGAGCCCAAGATTACCGATAAGTGATATTTATCAACGAACCCTTGTTAACACGAAACCTGGATTATTGTATACGATGGTACACGACTGCATGGGAGCAGTTCCCGGTGTTGTTATATGCTGCATACTTGTATTGCAGATTATATTTTGTAGATGTATAGTTTTCAATTGATCGAAATGCAGTTTGCTGCTAAACCGAATCTTGGTAAACGTTCTTTTAGTATTAATTGTACGGTTTATATAAAGAATATGAAAGTATATATGAAAGTAGCTATTTTATTGAATATTTTTCAAGGAAATTATTTATTTTAACATCTTATTAAATAGACATAAAGATATATACATTGCCCTCACGTATAATATATTACGTATTACCATCAGGTAAAATGCTTCATCTTATAGTCATTGCTATATATGTGTCACGTGCACGCGAAATGACTAAACATTGTATGTAGTGTACATAGGAATTATATAAATCATCATGAAATATTTTAATGTATGGTAAATTTAAAAAGCAGAACTAATAAGAAGGCATGTAATATCTCTGTGTTTATTTGAATCGGTGGTATATGTCGTCTGGGTTGTATACATTGTCAATCGATCATGCTGCATATTATCATTAATAAACAAGTATAGGTCACAGCAAATTATGTACGTTCTTCACCATCACCGTACAGTTGACATTATAGCAGTCTGCCATGTGTATGTATACTAAGCGTGTTATAAAAGCTGCAGATTTCGTGCATGGAATCTATAATACACTGCCACCAATTACTATCTTGGTCTGATACTAAACGGCCCATAATAATGGACGTGAATTGTCATTTTATGAATGAAGACAACTGTATAGAGAATGTATGGACTATGTTGGGATAACATGTATTTATTATATTGGTTAAAGGTACATTGCAAGATTGGTAACAAACCAAAACAGAAATGTCACAACTTACACGGTATAAAGATGGACATGATATAAACCCCCTGCTATAATATTTCTGCCTGAAATGCTACATTTTGTTTAAAAGAGTTTGTTTTACTCGTGACTCAGATGTCAAATGGAGCTTAAATTTTCACAGGCTTATCATTTCACGTGCAAGCTGGATTTGACAAAGTATGGGTGCTGTTCTGTGACCATTACCAATCATGTATTATACCTTTAGTACGTAAGCATCCTCAACAAGCATATCGAGATTTCTTATTTTTAACATTAGGCAGAAGTGTATCCTTATCATTAAGAAAAGCAAAATACCGGACATGTTTTGTATTTCAACATGAGAACTAGTGTACAAAGGTAAATCCATTTTTCTCAGACGGTACACTCACATGTTTGTTGTTATACTAACACTTGAAAACCGTGGCACTCACAAGTCAGTCATTAGCACACATTGCACAGAATAATTATGGAGTGTGATTATATTTCTAAATGATTTCTCGACGTGTCAAGTTTTGCACGTGCCATGAATAATGGACACGCCGTGGCCTCTTCGTCACTGTGCATACACACAGTAGTCATATTGAGTCATAATAATGAGTAATTATTCCATATACTACGCGTATTCGCATCCATGGGCGCAATGTTCATCGTAGAAAACTGAGAAATCTTCGCTATATACCAGCCCGCTTTTGCAACAGGCAAACCACTTGATATTCACCAAACATTATTGCTATCGTTAATGTTCGGGATAACCTTAAATTGCCTGATATCAGTTGAAGGCAAGTGAAACTCACAGGCAACTAATAGGCACAGTGCTATGCAGGCAGATAAAACGCATTGACTAGATTACACATGATGGATGAAGTGACCGGAAGATGTACATAGCCAAATCCTGCACAGCTCCTCTGAAATTGGTTTCTTAGACATATTTATCTGTGAATTTCTTAACAAAATGAAAAGGAATGAAAATTAAATGAAAGGAAGAATACATTCCCACGTTACAGTATTTTCAGGCATAGATTAACAGATTAATGGTGGTACAGATTCGCCTTTGAAATTGACATACCAAGTGTTGAGTATACCATGCAGTATTTGTATATCAATGCACTCCGAGGTATATGACTGGATGTTGCTTAACCAAAGGTTCTATTGAGCACTGACGAATTAAGATGAAATAATAATATGTACTTTGATCCATCGCACCTGGTTTTCTTAGGGCTATCCTTCAATCGACACATGCAGGGGAAAATATAAAGACAACCTTGCCGATTTCAACGGTGATTCATCTCATAATTATAAGGCTTGTTGTACATGTCGGGAGACAATCAATAGTTTTGGTCAACGTTTGACTAATTTCTGTAAAATAAATAAGTAGCGGATTTCAGTCCTTAAAGGTAGTATCATATTTTGCAAAGTATCTGTGAACATTTCTGTTTTAGTGTCTTACCGGCAAAGCTTTGGTAAGACACTAAAACAGAAATTTTCACAGATGTACGTATAACTTACAGGGTATGAAGATGGTGGTGGTAGAAACATACCGTTAACATTTTTCCGCCTGAAATGGTGCATTTATCCAGAAAGTAGTAAAACAACGACCGAAAATATGTTTGATCTTTTAAAAGATCAAAAATAAAAGAGAAACGACTTAATACTGTTGCCCTTTTTCACTGTTTTCTCAAAAAGTGGGCACCTTATGGGACTAAAATTTTCACAGATGACTATTTCTGTATCGTCCTTGATATTTTTTCCCATGAATCTGTATTTCCTTGACAAAAAACAAAGTATGATATTACCTTTAACTTCAAGGGGAGGTGTCTAACCAAATAATCCTTAAACTGTATAAGTCTTAGGGAAGCATATGCGACCATTCTTTTCTTTTTTTATCTTGTCAATGTAGTGTAGGGCTTTCAAAGCATTTGACGTTTGTTTCGTTTCCATTGCGTCTTGGCCTTTAGCTTATCAAAGCTCATCAAAATGAATCGATGCGAAGATGAAACGGTCTGGAAACGCACTTATGAAAACCGGCTCTAGAAGTATAGTATGGCAGGGCCCGTTGAGCGTCCAATTTCAGCACAAGATATGATAAATGCACAGTTGGCTCATGTAATAAGATTTGACGTGCCAGCAACAAGATACACCTGCTGCTTATGACGTCATGTCTGTAAATAAAAGTCTGAACATCTCATGCATGAGTGCAGGATAAATTAAGTTCTGGTTAGGGTGGAGGCAGATCACACCAAATGTTCCGTTCTCTGTATATAGCAATTTAATTAGTATATGAACAGTACGGGGCTATAAATAGACTCAAATCTAAGGTAGTTCTCAGCATTCAAAAACAAAATTCAACAAAATGGATACAACAAATGGACAATGGGCGGTTAATATGTTGAAATGTCATATTGTGTTTGTTGCTGTAGTACAAATCTAATTCATAAGTTAATTGTAATCTTTCCAAATTAATAAGCCTAGCTCAAATCGGCTTTAACACAATAAACAGAAACTTAATCCTCCATTGAATTTCTTCTTTTAGCCAGGCGTATATCTGCATGGCTAGAGTTTAATACGATGGCTGAACGTATTAAACTGTTATCCCTGGCTCATGTATATGGTTGGCTGGAATATTGAGTTTGTTTAATGGAATAAGCCTTATGACTGTGCCAAGATTGCAGGCCAAGTGGAATCAGGCTGACTTGTTATTCGATTTACTTTCAAATTAATTCAAATGATTATAGGCAAATGTTGAAAATATTATATTATAAAATATACGACAGAACAGATTTGATGATTCTGCGATAAGCATGCGATATTCATAAGGAATAATGCCCTTACACTACTGTTAATTAATATTTTATGCTTGAAAGGGTTTACATCTGTAGTTCTGGTTTTGTTGTGAATGTACAATGGTGTTGTGTTATTTCATGGAGATCAGTACAAGCATTGTTTAAATTCACTATATTTGACAACTGTGTTGAACGTTTCGTCCGGAAATTTGATTATGTCGCTGGTATCAATTAAAATAAATGAACCATTTTATGACACGAACTTGAAGAGTTTGTTTTAACTGACGTGCATAGACGACCAATGAGACGCGTTGAACACACACAAGTGAAATGTTTTATGACAATAACAGAGGAACGTACAGTTCGTGTGAAATCCATTCAAAAAAATGTAACTGTGTAAATGCACCGTGCAGGCATAGTTTGTTTCAAATTTCAATACTTGAAAAATGATAATGTGTAAATTGTTTCCTAAATATCAAGGCCGCTGAATTACATAGTATGCTTATATAATTAAATGTCTACACTCACAGTCATTAATGCTCAGTGTTGGTTTCTGTTCTCAGAGATTAAAATGTAGTATGTCACTAATTGAGAGAGGGAATGACAAAGCGGATTGGAAATCAAATCCATTCTAATTGGAAGATTCTTCAGTCCACTTCTCGTCCCTAAAATCAACCTACATGTAATGTATGAAAATACACAGCATTATATGCCTTTGTCTGTATGTTATTGCATCACGGAAAAACCATGTTATTACTGAGGGAAAGGAATAGGCCGCGCTGATGAATATAGAACAATATTTCATTTTCTTACAATGTCCAACAACATCCACAAAATAGTCTGGCCTTATTGAAAAGGATGAAGTTACATTTGTTTTAACCTCAAACCCCGGATAATGAGCAAATTTGGAAAATAAATAAACAGATATGCTGGAATGAAAACGACGTTGAAATCTGCTGGATCGAGTGACACAGATGCGATGTAAAAGAGGATTATGTGCAATTGTGTAATGTGACACTGTACAGGGTGTCCCCACCCCAAAAAAACCCCAAAACGCAACACTTGTGTCGAGAACTATTATATGAAAATTAAACTTTTTCTCACTTCAATTGGATTCAGATTTGTGATACAGCTATATATGTCTTGGCTATCACCATGTAGAAATTTAGCAAAATTGGACTAGAATTGAGTAAAAAAACTAAGACTAAATTACCCAAACCTGAAAACCCAATTTTCATCTTTCTTTCATACACATTATGTGTGTATTGACCAATATGTGTGTGTTTTCCTTGCAAATTTGTTTTTAAGGTGTACTCTTTCAATTGGTCATATTTTCGCTAATTTCATCCCGATTTTGCTTAAATTCTACATGGTTATAGCCAAGACATGGTTGTATCACATATCTAAATCTTGTGATAAACAGTTTAATTTTAACATAATGGGTCCCGACACAGTGTTGCGTTTTTTCTGGAACACCCTGTATAATATGAACGTCCGATTCCAAATACACTGTAATATCATGTTAAAGCAAACGAATCTTCAATATGTTGATGCATATCTAACGTTGGTGTCGATATTATAGTTACGCTTGGAACCGTCAGACGTTGCACTCATGTTTGAGACGAATGACGTAATGACGTGGAAGCTATGTCGCCACATAGTAGTGGATGAACGCATTACCACAGTGTGTATGATGGTAGAACTGTAGTCAACCATGGTAAATTAAAGTTCGCCGAATCGTTATTTTTACTCAGGGCTATGATGCATAACACACCAACCGGTCAATAATCCAACGTGCCTGTTAAATTCGACGTTCCAAAGTGTACGGAGCGCTCACTGTCTTCTTGAAATTTCATTATACAAAAATTTAATTACAGGGTATCAGAATTCTTCAGGCGAATGCCGCTCAATAACCAATCATGTCTTTCGATCGTGTTCTTTTCGTCTGTTCGTGTATACTAAGCTCACATTACACGTGGTCTGACGTGGCATAGGCCTGTATCTAAAGCCGCTCCATAATCCATCAATCAAATCCAATTGCCTAGCATTCTCTAGTCTATACCATTCCCACCATGTTGGCTCCCGTACATGCTGAGAATATCTGAATTAATTATTTGTTTTGTAATACAACGGCGGAAAATACACATTGGCGAAAGCCAAAGCAGGTGCCCGATTAGTCACCTTCAGGGTACATGTAATATCCCCAGACATACAGCGCCTGTAATGGCCATGAGTCTATAGGTGATTCCACTCCTCGTTATGGCTGCTTTCTCAGATCAATTTATGGATGGTCATGTTGTTTCTTGTCTTCATGGGAGAATTTGGTATTAGAAACACTGATCGGCAACATATTCAAGGATTACGGTGCATCAGGAAAACACCTGTTTCCTTGAAAAACAATATATTTCCCCTGCATGTGTCGGATTATTACATACATTATGATCCAACATGTTTGCTCTGTCCAATACAGACGCATAACATCCATATAACATCAAGAATTTCACATGGATTGGCTCATTATTAGTGCAAATAAACCATTACAATGGAAAATCACTAATGAGGATCCAATGATATGAGAAATCAGTTGGATTTGGACAGGAATCTCCTTGCATGATACCTGTGCCGTCCAAAGGCAACACCTTCCTCGTCTTAGACAACACCAGGCACAATATCATAATAAGATGAAGAACAACAACAGGTTAAATTGCAATCATGCAAAATAAAAGACGCACTATTGTGGGATACGTGCTTAATTGGACCACAGGTGTCAGCTAAGAAACTACAAGTGATGTTTGAAGGATTTTGATACGACCCATAGCAGACGAACACAAGTCGCCGCTTTAAGAATGCTAGGCGTGGTATGGACCATGGTATCGCGGCTTACCATTATACAGTGTCCCCCAAAACGATACCCATTTTCAAAAAGAAATTGAAAAAAAATTGTATGATTTCAGCGATTTGATTTTTAGTCTAATGGAATAAATATTTCCAAGGCCATGTTCTGACGAAATTTCAATGCAATCCATTCATGCATCACCGAGTAATTACTGATTGTCTGGAAAAGGTCCATTTCCTGCCATTACAATTGAGTGATAGTACCACTCGGTGGCCTAGCGGTATAGCATCTGCACTAGTAAGCAGGAGGTCGTGGTTTCGAATCCCACCTGAGCCAGCACGTGATTTTCTTTCACGTGCACTCACAAGCACTGAGTATATAGTGCTCATCCACGTCAGTTAAGGGCAAGCCCGATTGGCATATTATCTATTTTCCCGCCCAAAATAATTTAATATTCATGAATAGTGGTCATCTTAACATTCTTAGTATAGTTTTGTGATCTGTAAATCTTCCCTCGACGTGGCCGGCCACATTCACTACACATAGATCACCGTACTAAGATGACCACAACTGTCACTCGTTTCATTTGTAATGGCAGAAAAATTTATTTTTTCAGACAATCAGTAATTGCTTGGTGATGCATGAATGGATTGCATTGAAATGTGGTAAGAATTTACCCAGTAAGAGAGTGAATGCAACAGACAAAAAAATCAAATAGCTGATAATACAATTTCTTTTCATAATTTTTTGAAAATGGGTATCGTTTTTGGGGGACACGCTGTATATGAACCAACATAATTTCCTTCAGGACGGTTCGGGTGACCCTTTAAACTCAATAGCAATCCCAGAAATCCTATAAGTACCAGTTCTTCAACTTATACACACCTATACGAGTTTAGTACGATGGACTGCCATATTCCAGTCGATACTATACAAATTCCAAAGTGACTATTGATCGAGTCTAGTACTTCCATCTAAAATACCAGCAGGTTTGAAAAGAGAACAAAATTCAACAGGTATGTATAAACTGACCAAATACAGCTAGCACATTGTGAACGGTGAAAAACATAAACCCTGGTCAAGAGTGAGATCATTGTAGAGCTTGTGCAGAAAAAACCTAAATTCCTGTCAGCAGATAGGTTTTTTTTATTATCGAAATCAGTGTTGTGTGATAATTCGAACCATGAGTTTGCAGGCCCCAAACCCTAAAAAATAAAAATCAGTTCAGTAATGACGTAAACATGTTTAGTGTACATCTTCACGGTTTTGACAAACGACAGTGTGAATGTGATGCAAATGATGGTGATATATTGGGAGTTTTTTAGTTCTTAATGTCGTCGTATCTTTACAGTGCAATCCAACAGCATCCAAGTTGTTCATCTCTGGCTGGTACGGACTTCCATGAATGCCGTTCCCGTTTATCCAGATGAAAAAGTAAAAATGTTTATCCATGGCTTGTCTCAAAAAACAAATAAGATGACTCAGTGAAAGTGAAAAAGCCACCAAATGTCAACGTATTGACCCCAGGAAGTCAACTTATTTTGTGATCTTGCCAAATTAAATCTGGACAAGTCGACTTTTACCATAAAATACATCGATTTGGCGAGATAAATTATAGGTGATATGACACTTATGGAGCTCCGTAGAATCCTGCTTCAAGTGTTGCACGAACCCACAGAATAGTAGTTTTGGCTGTAGCGGCGTGTAGGGTCTACACCAGAGATTAAGGACAATGTATTAGTTAAAACCCCAATGGCCAGTCCATTTGGTGTGTGCTGCTGTGGCCAACTGGCCATGGTGATGGCGGGAATTCTGAACCAAGCGACGCTCGTCATGTACCTGCCAATCGTGACTCGATGACGTTCATTATCATGGCAGAAGACAACAGTCTCCTTCCTTGCTATACCTTGTATATTTCCATATCGTATTTTATTTTTAAAAAAATCTAAATTTTTCAAAACAGATTTTCATCTTTATGATAGGCTTCCGGCCCACAAAGATAAGTGGCTTCTTCGGGTAGCGTGTTTCTTCATAAGAGCAAGGATTACTCTCAAGGACAAAAAAAAACTTTCAAGTTTGGTTGAATGATTCTGTACTCATCTAGTCGGAACATGACTGAGCACGAATCTTGCTCATAAAATCACGACGGTATATTGTGCAGCCTAGTCCTTGAGGGATACACGCTATGAATGCATGACTGTCCCTCCTTCCGAGTTGGCCATCTCTCGGTAAGTCCTCGTGGTCTATAATCAGAAGAATGATATTAAGAAGAATGAGATATCATTTGTACACAGACTGGGGTTGTATTCATGTGCACTTGTTATTAAAGAACCATAGGCACAGGTATATATTCAAGCATTTTACGTCCGAATGCCGTTCAGGGCAACAACACAAAGATAGAAACATTGAACAACAAACAGAAAAGTAATATACAAGAATATCCATCGGCTTTCAGGTTCATGGTTTCAGTCTAGTCCTATACAGGACGTAAAAAACAATTTGTGCCGAGAACCATTATCATTACAATTAAACTGTTTATCACTTCAAGATTCATTATGACACAGTCATGTCTTGGCTATCACCATGTAGAATTTGAGCAAGATTAGACTGAAATTGAGGGAAAACATTAAGACTGAATTACACAATTACCTCAAAACTCGTTTCATTTTTCTTACAATGCGTGTTATCCTCATTATCATAAAAATGCAAATCGTATTCTGGAATACTGTAAATTTGTTTTGAAAGAGTACTCTTTCAATTTGGTCAGTTTTCGTCAATTTCAGTCTGATTCTATTTAAATTGTACATGGTGATCGATAGCCAAGACATGGTTGTATCATATAACGGAATCTTAGTGATGAACAGTTTAATTTTAGCATCATGGTTCCCGACCCAAAGTGTTGGGGTTTCCTTTGGGACACGCTGTATAATGTTAACAAAGAAAGAAAGAATAGAAAGAAAGAAAGAAAGAGTCTCGTATATTAAAAACAATAACACAAAATGCAGGTACATGGGAATAAAACCCAGTGTGTTGGACCAATGCCAGAAAACGGCTCCATTGTTCATGTTGTTTTGTGGAATGATTCAATTCTGTTTTCCATTTTATCTGAATGTCTTTCAGTACTGAGCTCTTATTTTTCTAGGTTCTATCAACATAGTGGAGCTCCTTATATTCATACATCAATGTCAACATGATGGAGGAGTTTGTCGTTCAGTTCAGGTCACAGTCAATGCTGAACATAGCAAGCAGTCATGTAGTCTGATCTACTCACCATTATAATTGCATGTGAATTCCACGTATGTGGCACATGCTCAGTTGAAATCTCCACTGTGGAAAAGAGGACATTAAAAGGGCACATTATGATTTATTGCATTGGATATAAAAATACCCTGACATTCTTTCCAATTTGTTTTTCTCTATGTTGTATATGATTATTTTACTTTTCTTGTACAGATTATTTTTGTACCATAGGTGGAGTGATGTTAATGTGTACATTTTGTGTATAAACTTAAGAGCTGGTAGAGCTGTATTTGATTAATATCAAAGAGGCTTTAGCTATACTGCTAGCCGTGTAGAATGGATACATTTAGAAACGTCTTCGGTATTTGAACAAAAGGTCGGTACATCCCTCCGTAGGTGGGTATTCGATATCTCCTGTAACATTCCTCTGATTAATGCGGCTATATTTGATAAGTTAATGCAATTATTATTATGTGATTGTCATAACCTTTTTAACGTATAGTTTGTGCATACTTGATTTTACCCATTGAAGTTATAGTGGGAAATGCCGACCATGAACTACACGAAATGAATTCCATGTTCCAAATATTGACGCTGTCGACATATTTTCTAAATGCTCAATTTCTTCCGAATTTCATCTACAATTAGAGTTGCCATGGATACACTGGGGAAATAGGGATTCGTATGATTAAAAAGGGATTGTTGATACATGTAGTTGGCATGTAGTTGGGATGATGTAGAATCCTGGCGGTAAAGTTCGGCAAAGCTTTCTATGGCTTAGATGTGTGCCGGTGCTAAGGCACCACACTGCCAATTGGTTTTGCATCAGGGAGAAATATACTCCATTCTTTCAGGACCTTTATCAAAGATGAAATACCTTCTATAAAAAGGTCCATATGGTGTGGAAACGTTATAAGGCCCTAGGCAGTTATGCATTTATAATTATCATGGATATTTTCGGTTCAGAAAGCTATATAGATAAATCGAGTTCACTCCTCATTGAGCAAAATCATGGAATCAAATTCAGATTTCATCTTGCAATGCTTCAAGTTTAACGTCTTGATTTCACTGTATGCTATAGACTCGGAAAAAAATACACATGCAGTTAATTACAAGAGAATTTGAAGTAGGAAATAACATCGCAACCTTAAAGGTACTATTAAACTTTGGTAGCAAACATAAATCTTCACAGATTTACCTATAACTTACATGGATGGTGATGGTAGAAACATACCGGTAACACTGTTCTGCCTGTAATGCTGTATCCAGAAAAGGAATAAAACCAATGGCCGAAATAAATTTTGATCTTTAAAAGATAAAAAATATCGGTGAAAAGATTTTTTAAAAATACTGTGGCCGTTTTTCACTGTTTTCACAAAAAGGTGGGTACCGTATGGGACTGAAAATTTCACAGATTGCTGTTACTGTATCTTGCTTGATAATTATGTTCGCCCACAAATCTGCATTTCTGTGACAAAAACCGAGGTATGATATTACCTTTAACATTTTCATCTGTATAGTGTATGAATGTGATGTATTTATGATTTCAAATGATTGAATTTATGAGTGCATTGCACAATTGGTTCTTTTTAAATATGTCTACTTACCGTTTCGAGCATTTCGTTCATTGCTTACCTTGCCACAGCATAAAACAGTTAATTTAGATAATGACATTGACATTGGTCGTTGTGTACCCAACCATGACACGCAACCACGACACATTGTCGCCTGTCACATTCCCTGTCTGACTGATCAAACGATGTGAAACTAACGCACTGGATCTGCTATATACGCATATGCTCATTGGCAACCTGTTTAAAGGCAGAATTAACATAGAACAATACGCTTAGATTGGCAGGATAAAGAAAGATGCAATAATTGGTCACGAGAAACGGAAAGGTGTTGAATTCTGCACATTGAAATCGGCTGGGCAGGGCTTTTGCCGCCTCTAACAGGACTGTTCAAGCGATGTAAGATTGGGTTCAGTTTAATTCATGACCACCTGTGCATATAAAACATCACCTTGTAGGTCCATTAACCTCACGTTTATATCGTTAGTCATTAAAGTGCTCTGAATCGTTTTGCTGTTATTAAAGGCAGGCTCTTCGTTCTTGCGTGTGGAAAATCCAATGTCTATTTTGAATTTAACTGTAATTGTTATATTTGTGTATTCCCTAATTCATGAGGCTTCCATGAAATATTACACGCAGTTATCATGCGAGTAGTTTAAAATGCGTTATAGAATTGGTAGAGAAGATTATATTTGCATTTGGAAAAGGTCACCCGTAACCAGTTTGATGATCATGGCAAGCGGCTGAGATTCAAAAGATCAACGCAAATTTACGTATAAGAATGATGTGGGAAAATATGCATTATTATGAAGGGGATTTAATCTGTCAGTTAACATTTCTCCCATGCACTGGCATGACTTCTTCTGGTGGCTAAAGCATACTGCGAAATGTGTTTGTACCTACCAAGACTATGGTTGGGCCCGGCCCGTACATGGTAGTGTATGGTGTTACAATATAATATACAACACATTTGTCCATGGAGTGACGAAGGGAATCCTTCCACCCTAAATCTTGACGTCGGCCGCCATCCAAATACTGAAAATGGCCCATCTTTGGTTTCCGCCGGTTAAATCTCTTTTGTGATTAAAAACAGAGCATGTACTTTGACACCAGCCCAAAATACGACACCTATCAGTCATACCATTCCATTCCTTTAATAATTCTAAAGCGAACAGTTATTGTGCGTTTAAAAGTATAATACATGATTGGTAAAGGTCAAAGAACAGCACTGATACGTTGTCTAATCCAACATGTACATAAAATAACGCACCTGTGAAAATTTGAGTTCAATCGGACATCTGAGTCACAAGAAAATAGCGAAAAACCGTCTAAATTTTTCTTATAAAAATGGTTTTGATCATACCCCGAGATCAAAACTGTTTTCGGTCTTTTTTTTTACTAATTTCTGGATAAATACCCCATTTCAGGAGGAACTATTTTAATGGTAATATGTTTCTACCACCACCATCTTCATACCCTGAAAGTTATCCATAAATCTGTTAACATTTCTGTTTGGGTATGTTACCAACCCTGTACTAACCTTTGAAGCAATGTAATGATTTAACAAGTTGATTAATTGGCTAAAAACTGACAATAGATAGTGCAGCTGGTGTATTTTGTTGAATCACGTCACTGTCTTTCAGCTGGCTCGTGGCGAGAGCGTGTAGCGGCGCTTCGGCAGATCATTGCTCCTTTTTTTATTGACAGTGACCGCGGTGCAATCGATATAAGCTTTTTGCACAGAAGTGAGCAAAAGTGCAAAACTATGAGAATCGGCAGGGATTTCAATAACAGACTGGCGATGGTATTACCTTTAGTCTTACTTCTGTCAATATAAAGTTTCCTTTATTTCTGCGCTATTTTGATCTACTTGCGGCGCCTATGCAATCATTTTCTTCGTCTTTGTTTCTGCACCTGACGGCCTAGGGCCAAAGTGCAATTGCCGACACGTTCTTAATTACTACGATCCCTTGGGCCCAGATACTTCTCAAAGCCCACAAGGGCCCAAGATTTGCACAGACTACAGCCGGGACATGTTGAAGACATGCCAGGAAATGTCAGACGAAACTCGGGGAATCTCGGAGGGATCGCTTTGAACAAACATGGCATCAGAAAAGGGCGTTCTTAAATCGAATATTGTTTTTATTGCATTAAGGAAGAAGCCTTCCTGCCCATGGCCAGGGAGCTGAGTAACAAACATAGCTTCTAGTCGGCGAATGGCGATATTTAAGAGCAGAATCGATGATTGTAGATAAACCAAGTATGGTGTAACCATCAACAGGCCTGCCAATCACTATAACATAATTATACATCTCTTTAGACACGCATACATGGCCAATTAACGATTTTATAACTACCGCAATATAACATGGCATCATCTATCCCGTAAACCATTAAATCATAATGTGTAGAATGTCGAGTGAATTGCACAGAAATACCAAGGGAGAAAGGAAAGGATATTGTTAGCTAATAATTGTTACACCCGAGGCGATGCCAGTCTATACACGAAGTAGCTATCATGGCAATTACGTTGCACAATGTAAAACTACATAACGAGCAATCAGCGATTATTGTAACCAGCGGATAGAGCGGAAATTGATGTTATACGTGACTGTTATTGGCGAGTGCTCCAACCTTTTCATATGTCGTTTCGAGAGTTCTTCACATGCCAAGACTAGCAAGAAACGCATTAGGTGAAATTAAAGCACATGAGTTAAGTTACAGTACTTCTTACATCAAGGCTCGCTTTAAAGGTAAAGTACGCCTACAACAACGGTCATATTTTTTTTTAAAGAGAGCTTCCATTCCAGTAATTATTTTTTCTACATGAATATTGTTAACTAGCCTTTGAATTATTATTTTTGTAATCAAAATCCATCTGGATGTTTTGGACAAGACAACAAACAATGCTATATGTTTTACGCAATGTGTTTACACGTTCCGCTTGAATTTTGATTATTATAAATTGAAATCAGGCTTTAGAGGGAAATAATCATTCCACATGACGATTGTACGGAGATCCACGAGATAAATTATGTGGTTATATCTGGATAAGTGGAAAATCATTCACACATAGGCCTAGACTTAATGTTTTTGGTCAATACAAATTCTGTATCATATCTTTTAAGGAAATATCATACTTTGGATTCAGAAGTACAGATTCATGGGCACGAATATCAAGAAAGATGCAGTAAAAGTCATCTATGAAATACCCAGTTCTATACGGTGCCGACCTTTTGAAAAAACAATAAAAAAAAACGCCCACGGAATCTTTTCACCGTTATTTTTTATTTTTTAAAGATCAAAAATATGTTCGGTCGTTGCTTATACTAATTTCTTGATAAATACAGCATTTCAGGCGGAAACAATCTAACGGTATGTTTCTACCATCACCATCTTTATACCCTGCATGGAAGTTATTGGTAAATCTGTGAAGATTTCTGTTTCGGTTTGATACCAAAGTATGATACTACCTTTAAGCACAGAATGTATAGGAGGCCGATTTGGTCAAACAGGTTGAGGTTTTTGGTTATAAAAGGTTTAGAATATTGGCTTGGGCAAGGAGAAAACGCTTAAAATGCATAGAATACAAAATCAAATCATAAACCGTTCATTTTAAGGTCTTGAGATACATAGCAAAGCTGCAGCGTTTCTTCGGTTTCGACATGTTGCCCAATTTTTGTTTGTCGGCCTTAAAATGGCGGTAGCGAAATAATGCATCCCAAGCCTATATAGCATCAAGTCAGTTCGTAAAGTCCCATAGAATAAGCAATCATTTTGGTTTCAACCCAACCCATCGCAAACCTATTATGGTCATTCTCGGCTCCAGCTCCGAATCCATCCATTCTAATGTAACAGGTATCAAATCGAGGCCCAAGTAATAATCTGTTTCGGTCAAGTAAACGTTTGAGCTTTAATGAAGAACCGCGCATAATAATTCGAAAACGCAGAATTATGTGTCTGAACCGAACCACTATTGTCATGCGCTATACGTGCTTTGTCAAGAATTGGGTTAGAATATTTTCTAAAAACATTCCCTGCTTTTAAGGCATCTAAGGCATAAAGGAAACATCAACATTGGAGACATTCAAACTTCGTTTAATTACAAATGCAGTTGTTGTTAGTAATGTTCCTTTATGGTCGCTTAATTACAATTGTATAGCGACTAGAAGAAAAATAACAGTGAAAATATACTTTGGCCGTTTTTTCACTGTTCTCTCAAAAAGTGGGCACCGTAAATCAAAAATCAAAGTTTGATTTTACCTTTAACAAATATGGCTTCGCGCAGATCACATGGAGTTTAATTTGATGAATGCATATTTTCATGGAGTCATTTCGCCTCAGTCTAGGATTAATTTTGCAAAATGAATTATGCTAAGAATATAATGCTGTCCCTATACGATAGTACCTATGTAGTCAGTCACATGATTTTCTAATGATCCATGCACGAAACTCTCATGAAATGGACACGCGCTTGCTTGCTTCGAGTCCGTATGTAAATCATTATACATATAACTTGAATGGTCTTTCCTTATCCATCTTCACAGGGGGATTTCCTGGGAGTATGCAGTTACAGCCACAGTAATGGGCAATGTACAAATAACATAAACGAGGTCATTTATTCAGTAGTTTGTAGAAATCCCCGGAAGCCTCCATTGGTAATATTTGGTGTTCTGTCTCTGACTACAGACCAAACCCCACAGCAATTGCTTGTCATACAAGTTTTGTATTTCATAATTCAGATATTAATCCGTTTGGCAGCGCTTGCTTCTGCGCCACTAGGGGAATGAACACTTAAGGCCCAGTGGCTTTGTGTGGATGCATTATCTGGTTTCTAAGAATTTAAACCGCTGCACACCGATCGAAATAATGGGGATTTCTGATTCGGCCTATAAAGGTAGATTTGTCTATTCGTTTCTTGTTACATGTCTGGGTGAATTTGTGTACATCGTCCAGAATGTCATATAGGCCTACATTTTCACGAAAACGAATATTAAAGGTACTTCATGGTCATAGAACAGCACCCACACTTTGTCTGATTCAATATGTGCATGAAATAATAAACCTGTAAAAATTTGAGCTCAATCAGACATCTGAGTCACAAGAAAACTACGAAAAACTAATAAAACATAAAGAATGCATTTTACCCCGAGATCAAAACTGTTTTCGGTCTTACTTTGTTTTACCAATTTCAGTACACCATTTCAGGCGGAAATATTTTAACGGTATATGTTTCTACCAACACCATCTTCATATCCTGCCGTTATACGTAAATCTGTGAACATTTCTGTTTGGGTATGTTACCAATCGTACTGTACCTTTAATCACAAAACATGAAGAGTTTTGACAAGCCAATCTTCATATATTTATGTTAAATACACTGTACCAAGCATTTACACGGAGCCTTACAAAACACAATCCTTAGAGCAACTGTTTGGGATACAGTTATGAGCCCGGACGTTTATTTTCTCGCGAGTGCTCATTCGTCACCATTTGCATTGTAAATGAACTTTGAATGCAACTTATGTTGAGCAACATAACATTTGTCTTATGGCATATATATTGTGTGAGTTTCCATATAGAATCTCTAAGTTTAATATCAGTCCGCCAACTACCAAACTGTAGTTGGTAAATTCAAAGGTGACAGTGCAATTTCTGATAGGAATATTCCTGCAGTTTATAATAGCATAATTATGTGAGGACGCTATCCACGGCCATACAGATCCGTATGGATCTAAAATGGATCCACTCCAAATCTGACGACCACTACGACCACCATCCCATGCTTGCTATTCAGAACTGGACGTGGGACCACTATTCCATGCCTTACAATAACCATTTTGTGCATTCGAGCAAGTACATGTACATGTACATGGCGTGCGAAGCTGGCATTAAACCACGTGTGACTCCCATTTCAAACAATTTGTGGCGGGATCTCTATAATTATGGACCTTGGGACTTGGAACTTATTTTGCTACCGCCACATATTTACCTATAACTTACAGAGTATATAAAGATGGTGATGGTTGAAATATATATTAAGCCTTCTGTTAAAAATTGTTTGCTTGAAATGCTGTTTTTATCCAGAAAAGAGTAAAACCAATTACCAAAACAGTTTTGATCTCAGGGAGATCATGTGGATAGATTTTAAAATACTGTGGCTGTTTTTCACCTTTTTCTTAAAAAGTGGTCGCAGTATGGGATTGGAAATTTCACAGATGACTGTTACTGAATCTTATTTCATAGGTTTGCCCATGAACCTGCATTTGCTTGACAAAAACCAAGTTTGCATGGCGTAAATCATTGTGTGCATTTGAGCAAGTACTATATGGCGTGCGAAGTTGGCATTAAACCACGTGTGAGTCCCATTTCAAAAAGTTCTTGGCGGGATCTCTATATGGACCTTGGGACTTGGAACTTATTTTGCTACCGCCATTTCAGGCACACAAAACAAATTGAATTGAATTAGGCCAATTGAAGTCGACGAAGGGCTCCAGCTTCGTCATGTATATCTAAATCTCTTCATTTGATTTAGGACACAAAATGGCAGTATGGCAAAACGAAACCCAAGCCTAGCCTCAAGCCTCAGTTCGTAAAGGACATATACAAAGCAAAAACCCGCGGGAACCAGTCACAAGTAGTATACATTGAACAGCATTTAGGTTGGTAACGTGTTTCAAGGTTTTGCAGAGCCATGAAATTGTGCCCAGGTGAGGTCATGAGGTCAGATGCAATCAGGTCAAGTCAAGCCACTTCAATCTCACATCAGAGCAAAGGATGTATAGGAGGGCATGTCATGTACTAGGCCTATAGGGTAAGACAAGGAATACTCAACACATCAGGCAAACACTTCAACTGGGAAAATAATCTATTTTTAGATACCAATCCAGACTTCAAAAGGGCGAACAGACAAACCACACAGACTGCTAAGCAATTGGACATTTTTTCACAATTTGTTTCCCTTTCATTATTTCATGTACGTATTCTGTAAAAGTCTCAGTACAGCCGACTGTACTACAGTGTGTCCCCCAAAAAACGATACCCATTTTCAAAAAATCATGAAAAAAAAAATGTATGTAGGTATTTGATTTTTAGTCTAACGCATTAAATATCTCCCAAGCCATGCTGTGATGAAATTTCAAGGCAATCCATTCATGCATCACTGAGCAATTACTGATTGTCTGGAAAAGTCCATTTTGTTACCATTACAATATTGAGTACCAGTGATGGTCATCTTAACATTCTTAGTTGTGATCTGTTAATCTCCCCTCAATGTGGCCGCCCACATTCACTACACACAGATCACCACTAAGATGACCACAACTGTCACTCATTTGTAATAGTAGCAAAATGGACTTTTCAAGACAATCAGTAATTGCTCGGTAATGCATGAATGGATTGCATTGAAATTTGGTCAGAATTTACCCAGTGAGATAGTGAATGCAATACACTAAAAATCAAATAGCTGAATCCTTACAACTTCTTCTCATATTTTTTTTTAAAGGGGTATTTTTTTGGGGGGGACACACTGTATAATCAGGGCTGTGATCGACTGTGATAGCGTAATAATATTGAAGACATAATACAGATTCTTGAAAATCACATGACTCCAAAGATTTTGAACTGGGAAAGTAGGGGAAGAAATGAAGGATATTTCCAGGCGAATCACAACCCTTTATAATGTACATAAAGGCCACGGCGTACTCCTGAAATGATGAAAAGTGGGCGTGAGGAGGCAGTCAAATTTACACTGAATATCCGATAAAATCTTGGCAGCAAGCCCCGAGTGTGAGGTTACTAGGCATATTGGCATGTCCAGCCAATCTATTCCTCATGCAGCATTGTGGAGTCATCAGGCTGTTCTTGATAAGACAATACCGGTCCTGCTAGAAGATTGCTTTTTAGTTAACTAAGCACGAGGGGGAAAGCTGCTAGGCATGTACATCCGGTACAACCACGCTTCCTTTCACATGAACTAGCTTTATAATTACAATCATACTCTATGAAGGTGGGATTATACATCAATATGAAAACCAATTTTCCCTCCTAATTTTGACAATCTTTGTTTCAACTGATATTCATTGAAGGTAGCATTTGTGGATATGACATACTGTCAGTTATTGGGTCCAAAACTTCTTACTGATGTAATTTCATGGCCATCACATCTATAAGATTGATTAATAAAAAAATGACATGGATACACCACAATTTGAACTTAATAAAAATAATTAGCAAAATAACCAAAGATTGTCTTGGATTGTGTATTAAAGGTTTGGGTAGCATACCGAAACAGAAATCTGGGGCACTGTGTGGGACAGATGACAGTTACTATATCTTCCTTGATATTTTTGCTCAATGAAACTGCATCTCTTTGCCAAAAACCAAAGCTCGATATTACCTTTTAAGGTCACAGGATAGCTCTCACACTTTGTCTGATCCAATATGTACATAAAATGATACATTTGTGAAAATTTGAGCTCAATCGGACATCTGAGTCATGAGAAACTATATAGCGAAAACCCGACTAAATTTTTCTTATAAAACATTAAGAATGGTTTTGATCTTACACAAAATCAAAACTGATTCCGGTCTTTGCTGAACATTCCAATTTCTGGATAAATACACCATTTCAGGCAGAAACAGTATGCTTCTATACCAGCAACTTCTTCATACCTCTCCATACCCTGAAAAGTATGCATAAATCTGTAAACATTTCTGTTTGGGTATGTTACCAATCCTGTACTGTACCTTTAACCAACAAAGGATACCATAGGATATATAAATTACATTTAGCATAATACAGACCAATTGACATGAACAGATCGTATTTTCATTTGGTTTTGCGCATCTAAAAACCCTTCATGGAAACAGGGCAAACCCAGCCCATATGGTACATTAATGTTGGCATAATAACAACAATATAAACACAGAAAACCTGTACAAAATACAGATGCTTTCAAAAGACACAGCTGTGTATTTTATTAGTGATCCAAGGTTTGTACACATCCATTTTTCTTTTCAAACAGAAACATATGACATTATCTAAAATTATTAACAGAATCAAAAAAGAAACCAAAATATTAAATGGATTGCAGCAAAACATACATGTATGTAAGTGTATTATAAATCATAAAATGTAATTTGAACACAGTCAGTAGTTCCTGTACTAGTTATACAACTACATGTATGTCCTTTTAACAGCCCACAATACACCTAATGTAGTACAAGGAGAACCATGCATTTTCAGAACCCATCAACAACCTTTTAATGAGAACACAACACACTGAAATAGAAACATTCCAATTTGCTACTTCGGGAGTACAAAATCATTCTGTGGGCTCCAATAAAATATTTTGAGCGCACAAAAATGATTTTATGCACACAATATATAGAAAAACATGTTTGATTTTGTTTCATAGTTTGTCATCAAACGTCCCATTTGGGCTCGGTTGTAATCCATAAACAAAGCACATTGCATTATGTACAGTAGACCTTTGAGATGGAAACAATATGGCAGATCTATATTAATAAACACAAATATTCAATGCAATTAATAAACTGCTACATTTCACCAAACAAAATAATGAACTGGAATGTATAATACAAGGATAAGGCCTGACATCTCTATCCTAGCAAGATTTTGTTCAAATGCTTTGAGAAAGATCCTGCTAGGATTCAAACATAAAGCTTTCCTCTCTCTCTTAATTATCTTGGTAATTTTATGTTCACTTTCAGAAAAACATTTTGAAATCAATTCTTTAGAACATAGATTCTGTCTTAAATGATTTTCAACAAACTGAATGTTAGCATTCACGGAAATGAAAACAGTTTTTAGAGTACAGGATGCATAAGAAATCCTACTTGGCTGTGGGTTTCATTACATTTGGTAAAAAAAGCCAAACAGGCTACATGTATATGTACAAAACAATCCTTAAATGTTCTTTGTTTATTACATCAAGCCAAGTACCATACCTGGGGCCAATTTCATGGAGCTGTTAAAGGTAATATCATACTTTGGTTTTTGTCAAAGAAGTACAGATTCATGGGCAAAAATATCAAGGAAGATACAGTAAAAGTAATCTGAAACAATTTCAGTCCCATACCGCGCCAACGTTTTGAGAAAACTGTGAAAAACGGCCACAGTATTTCTTAAGTCTTTTCTCTTTTATTTTTGATCTTTTAAAAGAACAAAAAGATTTCCGGTCGTTGTTTTACTAATTTCTGGATAAATACACCATTTCAGGCGGAAACATGTTAACGGTATGTTTCTACCATCACCATCTTCATACCCAGAAAGTTATATGTAAATCTGTGAACATTTCTGTTTTGGTCTCTTACCAAAGTATGATGCAACCTTTAAGCACAAAAAATTGCTTAGCACGACATTTCTTGCTCAATAAAACAAGCCACCATTAAAAATTCCATTTGATATTCATGGTCTGCAAACAACAGCCAAAGGACAATCGCAAACGATACACAACACATTTGGTTGTTATCACGTTTTATGAAGACAAACATTTTATGGTTAGCAAATTTTTGTGCTAATCAGGGCCGTGAAATTGACCCAAAGAGAATCAACTAAACCTTGTAATCACTTGATAGAGAAATTAATGCTTACTTTGGTCTACATGTATCTAAATGATACAGGCTGTCTGGGCATCCTGAAGTCTTAAAGTACTCTTCAAATAAAGTAAATGCTACACATGGGATAACATTTTTTAATATAACCAATTACCATCACCCATACACTTTTAATATTAATTATTCATTTTTGTTTGCCTCTAGCAACCACAAAGTTTTCTATTACTTTGCTTTTTGCAAAACTTAATATGTTTCACTATGAACAACGAATGAAAGTATATTTATGAAATAACACACAAACGGACTATCTGCCTACATTCATATTTTTTTCTGTCGGAATCTCTGCAGATCATAGTAACAAGTAATTATTGATTTTATTGAAATTTGGCAAAAAATCATCTGGTCAGAATGTATGCACGCCATATTAAAACAAACAAAAACATCAGAAATGTATGATAAGATTGATATTACTAGAATGATTTATCTGACTGGTTATTGGGCAATGCTGGTATTTCAGTAGTAATTGCTTTCATGAATTCTTGTTCAGAATTCACACAATCTCTTTGCCAATTTATGTGGCACAGCTGGAATCATCAATTTAGCTGTCAATATGTAATCTACATGGTAAGTCCTATACACGTGTACGTAATTACATGTACATGAAGGTATGTCGTGATCTAACCCCCTGAAATCTTGAATAGAAATGATAAACTCAAAAAAGTTGATTTTTTCTTTTTGTTTTTTAGGAGTGGTCGAGGGAGAAGGTCTTATATTCTGAATATGTATTTATTCCTGTGATTTTCATATTTAGAATGAAATAATTCATACCAGGGTATTTCTCCCACTGCACAGTGCACATCCCTGTACATGTACATGCATTATGCACTGTGTCAGAACCACCACGTACATATGGTGTTATCACAATTATTCATGAGAAAATGGCACTTAACCTACACCATCCCCAATCCAGCCAAATCCAATACCAGAATTACAGGATTATGAATGTCTTGAGACAGAGGACAATGGTAAGACAAAGGATGTAACTATAACCTGATAGTCAAACTTGTCTACATACAGTAAAACAGTGCCATGCAGCCGTTTTTTTTGACTGGGACAGATCAGTTGCAGATTAAAAAGGGTTTCTAAACCCAAATGCTCCAAGATTATAGTATTAGTGGTCAGGGTTCTAGCCAGACCAATTTTAGTGGTGGGCTCTAGAAATGATGTTGAGCCCTAGTCCGCTACATGTACAGATATACTGTAGGCCTACGCTAAAAATTGGAAATTATATCGTCTTGTAAACATTGAGAATCAGTGCTTCACATTTCAAAACACAGAAAAGAGTGAACTTTATTCAGGAATGTGATCAAAATTCATGATATTGGCAATACTTTGATTCACTCTGCAGAAATTTGTGCTGGGCAGCAGAGTTTATTTCAGACCTATGTTCCGGGCGCAAATTTCCAGTGCCGGGCTGGCTCGCCCAGCGCCGCCCACCGTGGCTAGAACCCTGTTAGTGGTGGTATGTACCAAGAATGACCATAGGCCTACATAAACCATGCACTTGTACAGCTAGGTATTACCAGGATTAAAAAGGCCAGGAAAGTCAGGTTTTCACCCATTAATATGAACCAAACCTATTCAACAATAACAATAGCTTCACTCAAATCTGAACATAAAAACCCCATACCCAAATATTAAAGGCTCCCACTTTCCCAGAATGACACTGAAACATAAGCAGGGAGACTCAATGTACATGTTGCAACCTGATACAGATTATGGATGAACAGGCTACAAAATATCTTTCTTATAATTTAGTTAAGCATAAAAATAAGAACATTCCACATAAAAATGAACCAAAAGTGACCTTTTATCAACCCCCAAATAACTACAAAATGTTGATGGATTTGTCTAGTTCCCACTGCCCCTTTAAATAGACAATCAATTAAGGCATAGGGGTGAAGACAAATTCAAGGTTTTTAATTTATGAGCTCCAAATCTCACCAATGAGGAAGAAAATCTCCCTTTCAAAGGTCTGTCCTTGGTCTTTCCACAATAAGAAGCAAGCGTGAGAGCTTGGAATTGAATTTTCCCTCGTTGTCAGTTACTATGGAAACAAAAAGACAAAAAGGAGGGAAATGACATTAAAATAAAAGCGGTGATAGAAGGATCATATGACAGCTTGTAAGGAGCTGTCTACATGTAGCCTCAAGCATCCTGTGAAAGGCCTTAAGACCTTCTTATAGATGGCATCTTGGAAGTATGGGCTAGTCAAACTGTAACCCTGACTGACAGAGCAAGGATGCAAGATAAAAGCTACATGTAGACCTCCATAAAAATAAAATGACAAAAATAGAAAGAGGTTGCAAACAAAATAGCCCAAAGGAATGATTAGTGTCACTGATTGTCCTTGATATCAACCATACCATCATTGGAAGATCCATCCTCCTTCTATTCCCCGAATTCCAGGTCCACCCGAATGCCACCTTTTCAGCTACTATTCTGTTTTCATAAGCTGGGTTTGTCTTCACATTTACAGCATCATGGTTAGCTTAATTGTTATGGGCTCGCTTTAAATGTTCAGTTAAAGGTAAATTTCATACTTTGGTTATAGTCAAAGAAATACAGATTCATGGGCAAAATATCAAGGAAGATATAATACAGTACACATGGTAAAAGTCATCTACAAACATTCATCATCTTTTTGAGCAAACAGTGAAAATACCCTCAGTATTCTAACAATTTTTCACCATTATTTTTTATCTTCCGAAAATCAAAATTGTCTTGGTCATTGGTTTTGACTCTTTTCGAGATACAGCATTTCAGACAGAACAATATTTACAGTATAATGACATCATCACCACCTTTATACCATGTAAGTTATAGACCTTTAAATCTGTGAAGATTTCTGTTTCGGTATGCTAACAAAGTATGATACTACGGTACCTTTAAATACTGTACCACCAGACCATAAGAATCTCTGTGCACAGTACATTGTTTTTTCATCATCTGCCTAGATCTAAACAACACAATTTCCAATGTCCATGTGTATGTACCCACCTTTAAACCGACTTATATGCCTACTGATGTATACAAATAGCAAACTGTGTACAAATTCAACCCACAGAGAGAGATATTGCCAAATTAAATTCTCTTCTAGTTGAATGAAAGAACAAAAATGACATGAAGAAACAGTTCTACACAGTCTGATAGAAATCTCATTACACTGTCAACTAATTGTAAACATTGAAAACATCACATATATATTGATTAAATTTTTAATCTGCATACCCACAAGAACTTGTGAATACATAAAAGAGTGTAAAATCCCTAAGCACAACAGCTGTTACTACGTGTACATAATAATCACACAACCATTGAATTATTCATTGTTTGCAATTTTAAAAAATTCAGTGAAATTTTTTTTCAAAATATTTTATTTTAATATCAACATATGTAATAAAAACAAATCATTGCTTAAAAAAAATACTCAGTAAACAAGAATTGGAATTTGGAATGTTGCCAAATGAATACATGTACATACATGTGTACATTGCAAGAGTGATCTAAAAATGCTTTTGTTCCAACACAGCTGGATTGATATAACCTGAATAAGAATTGCATCCAAATCCCACAATTATAGATAAATCCACTTTACCTTGGCAAAATCTCAAACTGACTTTGAAATAGCTATAACATTTGGGAAAGATTTCTCACGTACGCATTCTGATTTGCTTTTGGCATGACCCATTTTACAATGTCCCAAAGGTAGCATGACAAAGGCACACTGAAAAGCAAAGTTAGATGCAATAGCACACGCTTCTAGCACCCAGCTTATGAGACCTTGACGACACAACAAACTCATACAAGCTTCTACCTGTACAAGCAAATTGTCAGTCAATTTAATATCATGATTTGTGCAGGCTGTATGTATAAGTATGTATAGCAAACTGTGCAACATACAAACTACTATTCAAAGAAACTCCACTCCATGAACTGCATCCATTTGTATGGATTGAGACTGAGAGAGCTTCAGATATAAATATCAGGCAACGGTGTATTCAGTGGAAAAACCTTCAACAAATAATCTCTTGCAAATCAAATACAGTTCTAAAAGAAGTGAAAAATGAAAGACATGGAAGAAAATACAGACTTTCCATGCCAGTACAACAAAGTGTGTCCTTGTACAGCAACATCTGAGTCATGAATATTTTGTTTTTAGTCAATGCATATTCTTATAATCAAGACTTAACTTCAAAGCAGCAGGTAAAAATACAAGAAATACAAAAATACAAATAAACAACACACTCTCAATTGATTAACATACGTACATGTACATATCTACTATTGATGTCTGATATCAAAGGAGACAAAAAATAATTCTAAATTAAATTACTCTTACCATTAATATTCTATTGGGAAATCAGTATGCAAATGCACAGGTGAAGTTATAAATAACCTGATCATTGGTGCAGTATATACCGGGTAACTCCACCATGTAAGGTAGAGATGAGCATCCTATGTCTCTGTCATGTATACATGTACAGTATGATTTATTGCAAGTACTATGTGCATTGTCATTTTTTTTGTGGGTAGGGGGAATATCAGTCTGCACACTGTATTTGCTGATACATGTATGAAGTTGTACTGATGTTAGGCCTTAAAAAAATTGTTATATTGGCGTAACAGGCCAAAAAATAAGGGTATGTAGGTAGGGATTCTTTTTTTTTTCTTTCTGCCATCAATGAAAATGTCATTGCTTTCTAATTGCTAAAGCCGGTAGTAATACAAGATAACAAAAGAAAACAAGGCTACACACTTGTAACAAATAGTATACTTCGATCGCAGTGACTCCAAAGTACCAAGCACTAACGTAAGACCATGGAATACAACAACGAGAAACAGTCAGAAATGGTTTCAAACGTATTTATGACTAATAATTTATATACATTTTAATAATTATTTTTGGGGTTGGTCGGGGATATGCCAATATAACATTTTGTTTAGGCCTTAGTGACAGTAAATGTAGGAGTCAGAGTAAAGGCTGGTCACACTGTGCATTGTAAGGGGATGATGATACCAAGTAGAAATAACTGGTGAATAAATGCATGCATGTGTATCTCATACACCAAAGCAAGCTAAAAAAAAGATTATCCTTAAAATGAATGATGACTAAAAGGCCCTAGACAGTTTATTGATGAAAATTACTGTATGAGTAAGACATGACTGCATAAATGGGTAATGCTATCTACTGCACCAATATCATCAGATCATATTACATGCACATTTGCCAACTTCGCTGAGGCTGTAGAAGCTCAGGACAACTTTGTCCCTGGCTCAGAGATGTATGTTTTCATTCAGATGGCATAGCCACTTATAAATGCTATTAAGGTACATGTAATCCAATATTGCAATCATTGATCCTTCCAAAGCTAACATACATGTACATGCATGTGGTTCTAATGTTACATTACAACTAATAAGATTACTTTTAACCACCACAATGCAGCATGGAAGTATTCTACTGAAATTTGTATGCACTTATTATAAAACAAACTGATAGAGATGCAGTCCACACTAACAATTTAAAGAGACACTGCAACTTTGAGCTACATTTATACTTGGATATAAGATACACAGTAGATCAATTGAACTTTAGCAAATTTAGAACGTTGTGGTTTCTTCATGAGTTTTCAATGCATTTACAATGTTAAAAGAATTGCTGCCTACCTCTTCTATAGTATTTAATGTACACGATGTTACATGTATATGATGAAGACCATGCACATACATGTACATGACATACCTGGTAAATGGTAACTTTCATCATCTGTGTCATTTGCCTTTATGACAATCATTTTCAGCAGCATGGCAGCACAAGTCAAGCAATGTAGCTACATGTCATGCACATGAGTTGATAGGATTGACTTAGTTATCATGCAAAAAATGCATGTTCTCACCAAGAAAAGTTATTGAAAGATTTTACATTAACACCCAGCCTGGTACCACATTACCTCTGCACACAGTATATACAGTGTATGTATGTCAGTGTATGGTGAACCCTTCTTCCACGGGTGAACTACTATACTTCACTATTATCTGGGCTAGATATATGGCTTTTTAGTTGGTGGCAAAAGGACATGGACCCCACGCTTGACATGCTCTTGAATGTTTTCCAGTTTCACTTGTGAGAATTCCAATTTTGTAAGAATGGAATTAGACACAACCGGCCAGGGGCCGATTTCATAAAGCTATCTGCGACGCGTCCAGCGGCGTAGCTACGGGGGGGCCTGGGGGGGCACGTGCCCCCCCACAAATTCTGTGTGCCCCCCCAGGTGCCCCCCCACAAAAAATCGTGGGTATAGAAAAAAATTTAAGTGTTATCTGCAGGGTATGATAGCTATAAAGGAAATAAAAACAACTTAACAGCTTCTACTGTTCCAAAATTATATTTTTTTACTTTCAGCAAATGTTCCTGAGTCCTTAAAACTCTATAGTGAAGAAATCTGTGCAAAATTTCAGTGTAAAAATGCAATTTTCTTACGCGCCTACGGTTGCGAACTTCAAAACAGCCCATCTGCCATTTTGTCTGGTTTGGCTAGTTAGTCTGGTCCCCAGATTGAATTTCTCCCGCTCATTAGTGTTGGATTAAAAAGAAATAATGAGGTAATAATACAAATAAATGAATAAATTTATCGGAACAATTGCTTCCAAAATAAGGCTCAGATTGCACCAGAGAATATCTAGAACCCCTGAGCTTCCAGGGCCCTTAAGCGGGCCCTGGACCCCGGCCGCAAGGCCTTCGCGCTTATCCATGATTTTCCAGGGAGCGTGGAAATAAAATGCACCAATTCAATAGCGATGGATGCGTTTCGGGAAGATCAAAGCTAGCTAATTTTGTCTTCCCCCTCTTTTTCAGCTCTTTTGGAGTCTTTCTGTTTCCCTTTTATTAATTTTTTTTCTGTTTCTTTTTTTTTTTTTTTTTGCTTGAAGAAAAGGTTGCCCCACGCCAGCTGGATCCGCCGCCCCCCCTGCATTTCTCATATTTTGCAAATCTCCAGGTTTGAAAAAATTCCGGGTGCCCCCCCCACAAAATTCCCAGGCCCCCCCAGTGCCCCCCTGCTGAAAAAATCCTAGCTACGCCGCTGGACGCGTCGCAACTCGATTTGTGATGCGTCCTAGCTGTGACGCATCGCATCTATGTGATGAGTCCATAGAGAAAGGATGCGTCTTAACTCTGCGACGCGTCGTAAGTTTTATGAGATCGGCCCCTGGTCTTTGGGCATGGTTCTACCAACACGACCCTTGCTGCCCCTTTCAAATTTCTCCAAATATATTGTGATATTCCAGTCAAGCCTCTTGCTATTTACATGTACATGTTAATAAAGTAGTCCAATTCCTTCAAGAACCATATTCCTGACCAGTCTAACATGAATAGCAGGTGACATATTAAGGCAGGAATGTGCACATATGTCAGACATGATTAACCAACAAGGAGAGAACATTATATATGTGCTGGTATGTTAGAGGTACAGTGTATTTGGCATCAATGGTCATGTTGTTTTGCTAGCAGGGAGCATTTCTTTTCAGTTTTGAAAATCAAGTACACCATAGTTTCATAACACTAACCTGTTCCAGAAGAAATATTGCCATAGAATGCTTTCACACAGTGATCAGTGGTTATTACTAAATGGCTTTTCCGAGCATTTAAGCAAAAAAACAGAATTCCTCTGTTTCTGTTTTGTTGTTTTCTTCTTCCTCTTCTTGTCCAAAAAGCCCATAGCCTCAACACAGGGGTTTTGTGGCATCCATTTTGGTCACTGACGATCTTAACCAAACTTAGTCCTAACAAATAGTTTTATATACATCAAAATATGGTCATTTGTTAAATCACTTAGGGGCCACTCAAAACTTTCAATGTTTTTGAATTTCGATTTTTTTTCGAAATAGAGGGTTGGTGGGTCAAAGAAATAAATTGAAGTAATTGTTAATCGAAATTAACTTTTTGTATTAAAATTCAGAATTTTTATCTGACTTGCCTGAGAAAATGCACTTACGATAGGGCCTATATCCATTGCGCGCGCCGCACCAGCATTCCAAAAATGCAATCCTTTTCAACTTCGTTTCCATATACAGACTGTGCGATACATTAATAATAATACTAATAATAAACTGCATTTATATAGCGCATTATGAATCAAAGATTCCTCAATGCGCTTTACAAAAATAAAACAAAACTTAACATTAATCAATACACACAATAAAAACCTATTATAATAATCATTTGACATTATTCATTTAAAATCCATCACCAACACATTGTGTGAAACATCATGGAAAAAATTGGAAGGAGGTGGTTTTTACTCGTAGACTTGGAAGCCAGGCGCTTGAATTGCAGCGGTGACCAATATGCCACGCAAATGTAGCAGGGTACCATGCGTATTTATTTAGCCTAATGAAACACACAGAGAACATTGAACACAGTTGCTAATAACGTGAAATGTTATAACGTACAATTAGGGGCCTATATATATATATTGATGTATCGTTTACCTGCACATTTTATTGCAATTCCAGCCATTATCTTGTCATACTGTGTCTAATAGTTTTAACAAGCATTTGAATTTATATCAAATGTACAATGTACTTGATGAAAAATCAGGGTTTTTTTAATCAAAATTGGGGGTGGGTGGGTTGGTCAAAACAAAATGGAAAAAAAAATCGAAATTCAAAAACATTGAACATTTGGAGTGGCCCCTTAACCAACAAATTGCCATATGTATTAATAGGTTATGAAGTATTTTCTTCACAGTCGGAAAAGCCCTACATGTACATGTAGGTTCTGTTTCCAACAGTTCTGTAGTATGATGCCTTTAAATCATGACTCATGAGATTGCTGAAAGGTTTGGAGCTATACTTTAAGTGAATGAAAGAGAAACAACTGGCCGGGGAAAGAGCTAGCTACCTATTGAGAACTTGCAATGTGATAGCCCTTTTAGAAAAATCCACGGTATGACCTATGATCCTGTAAACCACTCAATGCTTTGACAATACATCTCATTCCTAGGTCTGTCTCTAGAGGTACATGTATGGACATGAACTTCAGGAAACAGGCCTGCGCTATACATACATGTACATTGTACATCATGTATACAGCACCCTCAATGAGGTAGTTGTCAAAAGCGAATCATAAAAAGCGAATCATAAAAATAACAATTTGCTTCATTGTGGCGGAGGCAATAATTAAAAAGAATTTTGATGTTTAATTAAAAACATCATCAATTAACTTTGTCAATACAATTAAAAGACTGCAGCGAATTGCTGACAACCCTCAACAGAGCAAGGAGGGCCTGTCATTTCCATATTGCAGAATCTTTCTCAGAGGCTAATTAAATGATAGAACAACAAAAAACATGTACATACACGCACTCAACTTTAAAGGTAATATCATACTTTGGTTTTTGTCAAAGAAATACAGATTCGTGGGCAAAAATATCAAGGAAGATACAGTTAAAGTAATCTGTGAAAATTTCAGTCCCATACGTTGCCCACTTTTTGAGAAAACAGCGAAAAACGGCCACGGTATTTCTTAAGTGTTTTCTCTTTTATTTTTGATCTTTTGAGTAAAAGATCAAAAATGTTTTTGCTCGTTGTTTGACTAATTTCTGGATAAATACACCATTTCAGGCGGAAAAAATGTTAACAGCATGTTTCTACCAGCACCATCTTCATACCCTGTAAGTTAAATGTAAATTTGTGAACATTTCTGTTTTGGTGTCTTACCAAAGTATGATACTACCTTTAAATAAGCAGACAGAAATTGATTAAAAACAGCAGATTAAAGGGCCACATACACTAAAGTGTAAAGGGCAACAGGAATAACATGCTGGTAGCCTGGAGGAATCATAGAGGGATAGGAGGGATGCACATGTAAAGTACATAAGTACTGTCAAAGGAGGACGATAACCAAAGAGTCAAGATGCAGAATGGCCGTTGGGAGCAGGGATGAATAAGGCAACTGCTAGGAGGAGAATCTGAGAATTTGGATCTGAAAAGAGCTGAACATCAAACCTGAGGATGATGAACGGTAAAGCAAACCAAAATTAATCAGTTCCAGGATAACAAGGCCAAGAGGAACAGATGAATTTCATTCCATACTTTCTCTGTGATATGCCAGTTACCATATCCTACTATACCACCACTTGCTTTCCTCTGCTCTTCTTATCCTTTTACTTTCGGTTGTAGTTCTTGTTCTTCTATCATTTATCCTTTGAACATGTTGAAAAAGATCCTGTTGGGGTCAGAATATCAGGTAGTGCATGAAGATACTGTTGACGTATCCTTAAAGAATATTGTTGAGCAGCACTGCTCATTTCAAGGACAGGTAAAACTGATCCAGTATCCACTTGGACAAAATATTATGTTGCAGTCTAAACATTTATTTTGCATTGAAGGAATTACTACCACAAACCAATAGTAATGAATTGTGGTGTCCGGTGCTGTTGCTCAAGGCATGCATTATACCCAGATTGCAACTGGGAGCATGCCTTTCCAATTTCCAAACCATCACAGTGTCTTCATTCTATACAGGCAGTATATCTTAATATTACAGACCTATGTATGTATCTCGCTCCATCCCACTAATGACCATTTATTTTGCATAAAATAGCCATTCGAAAGTTTTCAACAGACTGTGAAAAGATATTGGGACCTATAAATACCCAAATAAAAATGACAATTACAATACAAAATTTGACATAAATTGTAAGAAATTGAGGGCATGTATGTGATTATGTCCCCCAAATGGCAGTAAATAGCCCTACAAAGTGTATGTGTATGATTTATTGTATAGCAAATAACCTAAATCCAGTGAAAAAAATGGACCATCTTCAGAGTACAGCATTTACTTCAAATTGTTTAATTTCCTTTCAGATTTCATCTTACATACTGCACATGAACGGTGTATATAAATGGCCTCGATGATAGTTTTTTATGCAGTCTCAATCAGGAGTAATTTCTTTCCAAGTAAAACCCTGTTTGGACTGAACTAACCGAGACAATGGCTACTTTACCCATTTTATAAAGTCCAAACCAGACAGCCCAGGAAACTTTCCTCAGTTACTTTTTCCAAGTCCTGTGATTACATTTACTGGCAAACTTCTGCCTGGTACAAGAGACAAGAGGTCGTTTCACCAAACTCACTTCAACTTACCATCAATCTTAGGATTTATGATGTATAGCAGCCCCACGTGTAAGTCATAGGATACGATGGGTTATCCTTCGTAACTCGAGTTATGATCGATCGTAGGGCTTCATGAAATCAACCCCTGGTCACTTTAACATGAGACAATTAATCCAATACGAACGTGCGACTCAAACAAAAGCCACTCGGCTTCAAATACGTACGTGCTGTTAAGTTTCAGGGTTACACTAACAGGCATGCACTACATGGCTTCTGCACATGATGCCACATGCTACTGACAAAGACATCGTCTTCGTCAAGTTCATGTAATATAAATTTTGGTAAACAATAACGCCGGCTGGTTTTGTTAATATCATTGGGAATAATCATTTTGGGTCTTTTTGATGCCCACACACACTGACACAAATTATTGTCTGCTGTCACGATTTGTTACCATGTACAAAATGTTGATCAGAGAGACAGTGATGCGTACATGTATGTCCTATTAAGGAAATTATGTAACCTCAAACATCACACAAAGTGCTCTCATGAGCAGTTACACATTGCCAGCTTGGTTACTTTGTCTATCTTGGCAGTTAAATATTCCGACTCAAAAAGTCCTACAGCCTTGTGCAAATGAGGGGAAGTTTTACCCATTTAATATTTAACTAGATCGTCCCATTTAAATTGTCCGAACGTGGCTTAAGTAATTTCGTTTTTTGGTTGGGTGTGGGGGTGGGGGGGGGGGCATCTTTGACTAATCTGAAGCTTTCAAGTTGTCATTCTCACATTTTCATAAATGGACTGCACTCACAACACAGCTCAGGTTCGTCCATGCTCAGTGTAATTGTTGATACCAATGCCATAATGGATGTGTTTAGAATACATCCACTGTATGTACAGTGGATGTAAAATTGTCTACACTGTTTGTAAGACCACAAACCTAACACACAAGAACTAGAAGCCTGGATGCGTATAATTGCAGAGTATACCGCTATATGGGTCATGTGACTTTCTAAAGCGGTTGCATAGCCACCTTAATTTGACCTTTCCATTCTACTGGTTAAAATCTATTTTCAGCAAATGCAATCTATTTTTTAACTTGCCAGAGCATGCTGTTTCCATGGTAACAATTTGTTTGGTATTTATGCTTTGTGAAATCAAATTTTCTGTTTGCTATTTTAAATCAGACTTCCTTCGCTCTCTTGCAAAGGAAATAACTCAGGATGACAAATTATGCTGACAGTGGTGGGAATTTGGAACATAATTATAAATTCATTGTTCATTTGTATTATGAGTGATTCTATTAAGAGAGTTGAGGTTTGCAAGTTAAATGCCGCAGCAGTATGAAACTATTTGTAACTGTAGTGTACGTTGCCACACAGTATGGTTCAACACTTAGGCCGTGTCCGAAACAGGCTTCCAGAGCTACGGCTAGGTCTATTGTCTTGGTGTCTCCACTTATTTCCAATGGAGCGAAGACCTAGACCTAGCTCTAGTCTAGACTATAGATTTGGATACAGCCTTAGGGGTGCACCCAAGTAAATAGTGCCAAAATCCGTCCGCCGAGCTCATTAATAAAAGTTAAGCACTCAATTATTATTTTAAATAAGAGAGTTGTGAGAGCTATGAAAATAAAGGATTGAAGAAATATGGCACTGGACCTCCTGCCTGGACTCTGGGCTTCCATTTGTGACCATTTTGGATGCAATTGGGTGGGAAAGTGGGTCTATTTCAGCCGCTTTGCAGAGGGATGTTTTTTGAAAATGGCTTCTTTGACTAGAGTGATCCATACCTTGTTTTAGGGGTGGTCAGCTGAGAAGGAGTATATTTCAAAAATTCAATGGTCACCATACCATAAAATGAAAAGAAAATGAAAGGTGACATGTTCCTGATCATAATTTTTCTGTGAAACTTGAACAGCTGTGAGAGTTCTGTATATTTTTAAATGATTTTTGAAGTTGGAGGATTTACCACTGTTGTCTATGGGAGTTTATTTACTTGGGTGCAGCCATGAACACAGAGAAAGTCATGCGAGGGCGCTGTTGTAGTAACAAGATGGAGTTGAGTCCACATCAGAGTAGTCACTGGGATTATTAACACAAATGTTTTAAAGTTTCAAATCAAATATCCATACAAATTTTCTAACTAAATAAGCAAAAATATTGTTTTATTGGCATTTGTAAGAATTGGACTTTCCCTTTCTCAAGGATATTCATGACAATCTAGACCCAGGAAAAAGCCTTTCCAAACACTAGTGTACAGCGTGTCTTAAAGTACAAATTTTGTTTTGGTGTTTTTCTTTGTCAAATGAATGAGATATTTCCACACTTACCACACTGACTTCCATTTAACTACTTGATCAAAACAATAAGGCCTGTACTTCAGAGAGCATACAATTTGTTTGTGTCAAACAAATGTTTCTATTTAAGTAGTTACCGACCACAGAAATAATGGTCATTTGTTAATAAATCATTTGGTAAGCCCTACCACCATGACTACTACTCCATTATGGTATCTTATAGTAATCACAATTGTGTATCTTTGAATGGAATCAAATCTAAGGAATTGAGATGCAGAAAGATATATGTACATGCTGACAAGGGGTCAGGATCGGTAGTCACTCAAGTTTGATCAAATCATACAGCAAGAAACAGCTCTATGGTCTAACTACCTTGGAGACTTGACAAATAGCACTCCGCACTTGCGCTAAAAATAGCAACAGATCTCAGACAAACATGCAAACGTGTGAGTGTGTACGCGTCCATGTACACTACGTGTGTGAGGCAATGTTTGTCTGACATCTGGGGATTTTGTGACGTCATTAGTGCGGAGCACTATTGCTTAATAGAATTATGACATTTTACAGATATATACAAAATAGACGACTTTTATATCTAACCCATTGTTTGCCTGTACCTATAGGATCTCTAATCTCAAGAGTGCAACCCTTTAGTCATGATTAGCAATAAATGCAATTACTTGTAAACCTACAACTGTAAGTATTTCAGACAGAAATACGCAACATTGTACATGTTGTACAATCAAATAAATAATTCAAAAAGAAGGGGAATTGTCAGGGAATAAATGTGAATAGATTATTTGACTGTAAGACCTCTGATTGGCCTTGTAGGACCTTGTACTTTCACGTTCACTTGGGACAGGAGCATAGAGACCTTATCATGTGTACATGTATAGGGTAGAATAGCTAAATGGCTAATTGGTTAAGTATCAACATGATCAATGGTGAAGTACAGCCTATAGATCAGCGCGGACATCCGGGTACTTTCAATCTCATAACTTGACAACCGATGAAAACTAACGTGTAGATGGCGCAAGCTACGGACAAACTACGCACAGACCGTCCGTCGCCGAGAATTGTTTTTCAAATATTTTTGTCAAGAAGCAGAAATCGTGTCCTGTACGACTTTCATTGTTGAGTCCTAGTTTTTCCTCAGACAATATTTCTTCTTCGATGTACCGTATGCTAAGATTAAACAACTCTGGCAGCTTTTTGTCTTAAAACCCATACAACTTAATTTCATCGGCTCCAAGGACAGGCAAGGTTGGCGAGTTGGAATGACGTCACTCCGCGCTGATCTATACATGTATTATTCTCCTTGTCAAATATGTGTGTCAAAGTACAAGTCCCTAGATTCCATGGTTCAGTCAAATTTTCTTTGCACACCACAAAACCTCAATCAATGACATAAAATGCATTATTATAATGTTTATAAATTCTCCAATCCCAGGTGTCATCAATCATTCCCAGTTCACATCGTGTTTACAGAGTGTCTTCTACAAAGTCTTAGTTGAATCACAAGGGCGTTTTAATTGGCTGGGTCAGATGAAACTTGTAACAAGTATGACTGTTGACTGAGTATAACCCCTGGTATACATTCTATAAAAAGGGCATAGAGGCCGGTTCATGTAGTCATACATGTACAATTAGTACAAGTACAGTATAATGTTCATGAACATGAGTACTTAAACCCTGATAAGCCTGAAGGAAAAATACCATGGATGCTATGCGTTGCTTGCTTAGAAACCCAAGATCAAGAGTACAAATGACAATGGAGCTGCTACTGCAAATAAGGCAAAGTAATGCTGGTAACACGTCATATGATGTACATACTGTGTGCATCTACGTGCCAGTATATCAGCAATGCTGCAGCTGGTCGTCAATTAATTAGAACAAAATCAATCTATTCACATTGAGGACCACTCATTTCCAATTTCAACTAGTTAGTAAAAAATTAAGTTTCAAAAATCTTGAATTCTGTTTCAGGCCACGGATTTATCATATTTCATGTTATATTAACTTTTAAAAACAAAGTATGAACATGTACAGTAGGTAATAACTGAATCATTTGATAAGAATAAAGATTTGTTAATTAATTTGTTAATTTAGTAGCATATACCAATAGTCATAGTCTTCAGCAACAGTGAAGAAAGAAAGTGTATTTTTGTCAGTTGTATTTTAAGCACTGATTCATAATCAACAAAATGTCCACTTTTATGCCGTATGCTGTGGTCGATTTCACAAAGATTTACGATTCATCTTTTAGATGAGTTGTGCATGTTTCCATAGTAACTAGCATTGTGACATCACACTTCGCTTAGCAATTGAGATGGATACGCATGTTGCGATCTGTCTTAGTCTTTCGTGAAATGGTGATCAATAACAGAATGAGCGGCATACACGTTCAATTCCAAACCTCAATCTTGTTAGATAGAGGGACCAATCAAATGAGATCTATGTCGACTTCGAAAGAAGTGTGGATTTTATGCCTAATCAACCTATTTACTGTACATGTACACTGTATATATTCTAGTGACACTCCTGGCTTTGTTCCTGTGACTCATTGAAAAGTATTATATTAATGGGAAATATCATCACAATGATATCAAACAAGATTCATACATTGAAAGATGAACAAAAAACAGTAACTGGAGCGGGATTCAAACCAGCAACCTCCTGATAACTGTACAGGTGCTCTACAAACTGAGCCATCCAGCCCTACAGTGGTGGTGTCCCTGATAGTCAATTATCCTTGTTCGTTTAGACTCATACATACATGTACATGTATGTACAATGTACGTGTATATGTATGCATGTGAAACTTGTGAGATATGTAATTGAAGGAAGTTTTTCCATCCTTAAACAGAAAATGATCTGCAACTTTACATATACTGTACATGAATCTAATTATCTTATGGGCATTTCCACGGTAACTTTCGTTACATTTTTAGGGGTTTTAGTACACTCAAATGACTCTCACAACTGATTGCATAGGTTTCAACTGTCAGACTTTTTATTATTTGAACACTATAACATAGGTTGTTGAAACATATGAAAACAAACTAGAAAGCTTATTTTTTCTTTGAGTGACAATGGTTCAAACTTTGGTAACTTACGTTACATGAAAAGGACATGCCTTATTTTTGGAAAGACTAGATTTAAAAGTCTCCTCATACTGCACATGGAATAATAAAATTAATAAATGCTGTTTGTTTGTTGGCATGTTAACTAGTTATAAATAGGGTAAGAAGGAAAATCCATTTTACGATTTTGGTGATATAACCTAAAATAGCGGTAACTTACGTTACGGTAACTTACGTTACAGTTTGTCCATTCAACAACAAACTGCATGAAATGCTTTGAATTCACAAATTTTATTTAAAATCAAATTGCTTTTGCTAGCAAAATTAATTTTAATGTCTTCTTGACATATGATGGCAATTAAATTTGCATAAAATATTGATTGGAAACTTAATTTTAAAAGAAATTGAATTTAAAATGGATTTTATTATGCAGTATGCGCATGTGAACCTGTCGTTCACTGACATGGTCATGTACATTAAGTTTATACAAGTATTTAAAAAAATTCTTGAAAAACATAAATGTCCCATTGCCGAATACTGCATTCACACGGTATTGAGCTTGTGCAGTTGGCTTTTCCATGGCCATTGCATTTGTTCTAAGCCTTCTCATTATCTCCTCTATAAGTCGTCACAATTTACATGTAGCAATTTCACTGCCTGGTTGTCTCTCTCCTCTCTATGCTCTTTCTTTTAGCCCTGGAACATGTTAAGACCCATTCCTCTCTCTTTCATATTGGCACATTTCCATACATCAGCTTGCCTCTTGTTGTAATTTCCACACTGGGCTTTTTAGTGCTTGATAATTAAGCATGTTTACTTGGAGGTATTTTGGCTCTGTTGAAAGAAAAGAAAAACTGACAATTGAAATTTAAGATTTGTTTTCAAATGTATTGAAAAAGATGTGCTGAATCTACTAAAGACATTTAATGACAAAATGTGATTGAATTGTTAACAAATTACCCTGAATTTAAATGCCCCCAAATTACATAGGATATAAAACTATCCTTTAATTCTAAATCATCCCCAAATAATAATTAAAAGTGAAAAATTTGTATACAGCATAATTGTACAATACATGAAATTTCTTACTCACCAAAGAAGGAAATTCATGAAAAGAAGCTAGAAGCTGTCGTAAGCACAAAGACAGTTCTTGTCTTTAGTGATAATCATTACATGTATAAACCATACATACATGTACATGTACCATGTACATGTTTTCTACGCATGTGTTCTAAAAATAGAAAACATGTTTGAAGTAACAGTAAATTGGTTACATTGAGGGGAAAACTACTCTAAACACTGCCTTCTATTGTTTTATGTTGCTATTTATTAAGTTTAATGCAAGTCATGAGCATTATATACACCTATGCATAGGTTTGGCACAGTAACTTACGTTACGTTTGGGTAACTTTCGTTACACGGTAACTTACGTTACAGATTTTGGCGGCTATTTTTTCCTATGTGGGTACATCTTGGTATGTTCCATGGTTTCTATTTTATTTGTCATGCTTAGAAGGAGGAGAAAAATGATTGCCAGATTTCAAATCCAACAAATAAACGTGTGATGTGAAAAAATGCATGTTTTGGTAACTTACGTTACATAGCCCGAAAGACCAATTTTAAGAATTTCTGCTATCTTCTATGAGCAAGATGAATAAATACAGTTACTTGGATATGAAAGGTTAGATATCTGACAATACAAAAGTGAATAATTCCATTGAATACTGACTGGCAAATAAAGCAAATGACTGGTTGTTACATTTGCACTATTTTAACGCAATATTTTGGGGGAGAGTATCACAGAGGTATTCATGATTTTTTGGGGGAATAGGAAATAAATTTGAAAAATGTTTGTCTTTTCCATACACCTTGGGTTATGTACAACAAGTTAAGATGACATTTGGAATGAGAAATGCCATTTCAATTTTTAAGGCCATGTCCCTATTTTCATGGAAATGCCCTTATGGTGATTCACTTACAAAGTAGGACCTAATTATAACTGAGCATGCCCTTGTGGTATTGTGCATTGATTATACACATGTACATGCACAGCAAGTAAATCAGACATGTACAGAAGAGAGACCATTTTAGGGTCAACTTACATAATGTATGATGAAGATTAAAAAAGAAGTTGGTGTATGTCGTTTACCAATCATGTATTGTACCTTTAAGTACATACATAATAAAGCATTCACTCAGAATGAGTCTTTTCAAGTCACCGGCCCCCTCCAAGTCCAATACACGCCCTGTTTTTTTGTGTACATGTATCTGTATAACAGAACCTTCATGTGCATATATATATATAACCTTCAATTTAGGAATCAATATACAAATCAACAATGCATGTACATGTATTATGCATCAAGCAAAGTGCATTCACCAGCAATATACATAAACATACCAGTAGGTGTGCACAGGTTTCACAGTAATTATTTCAAGTACTGGTACAACTGTACGTGGAAATGGAAATGTACATCGCAGTACATTTGCCATGGATATCCACAACATAATCTGGTAGTTATTATATGTACGTATAGTGTACATACACTTCCAAGTGATGTGCCAATATTGTGTGCCAGTCCTTTTCACAGTTAACAATAACATGCAAGGTCCCTCTTTCCAGTAACATTTCACTTGTAAGAGAATGAGTTCCATAATACAATGCACTGTACTGTACTTGACTAGTTGACTGTACTTGTGGGGTGCTGTGGCCTAGTGGACTGGCGTGTTGAACTCAAAGTCTTGTGGTCAATCTACAGATTGTGTGTTCGAATCCAGCCATGGGTCAATGGTGCTTGCGTCCTTGGGCAAGACGCTTTGTGACGTCACATACATGTATTGCTTCTTTTCACCCAGGTAAAAAAATGGGTACCTATGAGGGTAGAGATAGCTTTGTGTGCTTGATTAGCCTCTGTGCACCGAATACAGCAGCCAGGGCTGTATACTCCCCAGGGAGTTGAGATAGTTTCAGGAATGTATAATATTGACCTGATGACCAGGGATAATAATACATTTGTAAAGCACAGTAGAGTTCATATAGTAGCTATTGAATACAAATGTCCTATATTATTATTATATGTTTGTGTACTTGCCATATCCAGTAGAAAGGTGCATGATGAAGTGTGAGTGTGGAAATACAAAGTTAAAAGTGTATTGGATTCATCTTATAAAATGCTGCAGGTCAAGCAGCCTTTCCCAAACCTTGACGTTACTGTCATGTAAAATTCTACCACTCTTCTTGAAATATACCTGCAACTAACTGATTGCATTCACATCGAATATGAAATAGACCATTCAGGTTGACTGCATGCATCATTGCTGCTTTCACCAACTCATGGAACAGTCAGAGTCAGTGATATCCCAACAGGGAAATATTCTGAATACAGATTACAGTGACATTACAAACTCAATTGTCAAACAAATCTCTTGACGCATACAGAATTATGTGCCATTATGCGCATGTAATATTCATTTGGGAATTTTTATGGGTACAAATTCTTCTTTTCTGTTTTTTTTTCTGGAAAGGCATTTATTCATGAACGGTTAAATTTTTTTCAATGTAATCAAATACTTTATACTGTTAAATACGAATAATACCCAAGAAGCCACATTATTTTTCCAAAGAATAAATATGTGTAGCAATAATTGTTTGCATTTTTCAAATACATGTATGTAGTATTAGTTTTGTTGAATATCTTTATGCCAATATTTTGTTCCTGCACTTAATGCCTATACTTTGTATCTCATTTTGATTGCAATGACCATGCAAGGTCACGGTCCACCCACAAAGACTTTAATACAGGATTTGCCTGATCCCCCTAGATGTACATCTACCGCCCAAATTGCTTTTTTATATCTTATTTTATACATGTACTCTGTTGACCAATACTGATTGTATTAATATAAATACAATCAGTATTGGTCAACAGAGTACATGTATAAAATAAGAATTAACTGAATAAAAATGAAGAAATATCATAATCAAGTTGTGTACATACAGGAGCTGTGGCAATACATGGCTGTACATGGTCAATACAAGCAGCTGAAGAACCATTTAGGCCCCTAATAGCTCACTTGGTTTGAAGATTGTATTGGTACCAATCAGAATCATAGTACAAAATAGTGACAAAAGTTACAAATGTTGTAGTTTGCAAGAAAATGGATCTACATACATCCCGAAATGTAGGTATCTGTAAGGGATGATGATAGTGCCATAACTTTGTTAATTCTAAACTTTGAATACTGCCCTCAACTGACCAAGTTTAGACAAGCTTCAACAATGATTCTCCATCTATCATTTTAACATAACATGCAGTCACTTACAATGCTTAACTAGCCAGTCCAAATTCACATACATCAAGAAATTATTTACTGGCATTTAAAAAATCTCCTCCCAAGTAAAAGATCCATCTAGTTGAATTTTTGAAATCCAAAAAAGATAAGGACCCATAGATGTGAAATGTTTACCTGAGTACTAAGAAACCTTTTGATGACTTCAAACCACTATGAATTACTAACAATAAATATATAATCATCAAATAACCACGAGGGAAACTGACTGGGTTAATTTTATGTCATTGAAAAGTGAACAAAGATAAATGGACTAGAGGGGAAAAATGACTTGTTCGTTTGGCAGTCGGAAGCAACGAAACCACTCACATGGTTTGAACCATTTCTAACTGCCAAACAAAAAGATAATTGACTATTAGGGACACCACAAACAAAGGGCTGGATAGCTCAGCTACTAACATGACTAAGAGCGCCGGTACGGTATTCTGGAGGTCGCTGGTTCCAATACCGCTCCAGCTGACTTTTCTTTGTTCACTGTTCAATGACTTAATAAGTCAACAATTTAAATATGGAGAACATGATTATGAAATTCATAAATAACCAATAGCCTCTCTGAGAAGTAGTTGACACAATGGGTGGCACATTAACTACGGTTTTCTTGTAATGTGTCAACTATACTGTCAGGCTTTGGGGCTTCGAGTCATAATTTCAAACTTACCTTCATTTTTGCCCTTTGTTGTAACATATTCCTCTGGTTTTAAATGGTTATCGGTATCCGTCTGCAAAAAGAGAAATCAAATGGCAATAAGACTAAAGCTTGCCCTTCTTTTACTTGTCCTTATAGTTGGTGCATTGAGCACTGAGGAAGACATTCTAATCTTACCACATGTAAGTATCATGCTTACTAGTGCAGATGTCCAGCAAGCTACACCCCCATGTTTATTATTCCTTAGCAATAATTGAATGCAGGTACGTGTACACTCAAATCCTACTAAGTCAAAGATTGATTGGTCCATGTATGGCATGGTGTTCATGTAGCATCAGTAAACTTGTTTCATTCTGTTACAGTTTATCAGTTTATATAGTACATCATTGTACTGTATTTTCTTATAGAAGGTGCTTGGATAGATTTCATTTCAATTTCAAAATCTGTAAATGCCTGTTTATCAATATGAAATACAACTAAACAAGCCTGCTCATGCTATATGGGCACCACAATAATTAACCCCATTGTGGTGGAATGCCTTGCTATAAAACATAAGGCCTTTTCACACTGTAAGCTTTCAACCTGGGGCAAACTCAACCCGGGGCGAACTCCATTCCCGCCTTGGGTTGAAATTAGATTTTTCAACCCGGCGTCATTTCACACTTGCCTCTCGTGAACCAACCTTCAACCAGGGGCAAATTCAAGCCGATTCAATTCACACTGCCTTTTTCAACCCAGGGCGAAATATCTCAACATTGCTCCGGAGCAGGGTTGAGCAATCTCGGGGTTGGCACGGGGTTGAAAAATTTCCAGTGTGAATCGCCGCTGATTTCAACCCCGTGTCAACCTCAAAATTTGTCCAGTGTGAAAAGGCCTTTTTATGCAAGAAGACATTATGTAAAGGCTCTTGCTAGATTAAGCTTTTTGAGGGGTAATCCTTTGGATTTGGTTTATAGTAGACTTACAAAGAGTTGCACTTCTTTCAACTGAGCTCCTTGCAGATCAATGGATGCCTTGAATGACTGGAAGAAGAGATAAGAGACCCCTGATGGTCGCTGAATGTCACATGAAAATGTAGTACCATCATCGGAACCTGTCAGTTCAAATAGCCATTGCTGCAGGAAAGGAAATACATTGTTTCTCAAATCATTAAGAAAATTAGGTAAATGGATTCCTTTTTATAATTAGCACCTGGGTTCAAGCTTTAGGTAAAACAATTAAAAAAAAACCAAAACCCGCAAGGTTACACGTATGAATAATTTTCCAGACCATACATGTACGTTACAGTAATTAAAGACCCTTGGTATGAAATGTGAAATGAAATTGTGATATTTAAAATGCAGCAAATTCAGAAACCACACTTTGCGAGAATTAGTAAAATGGGCTTGCAAGAGTGAAAGCAACATTTTAATACTAATAATTTATTTTTAAATTATTCTATCACATTACTAGTATGATTCAGGAGTGCATTTTATAAGGCAAACATGTTGATTCCTTGAATTTCATTTAAATGCAGTGATACCTCGGTAGGCAATCACAAAAATACTCGTAAGAAACCTTACAAGAAGTGCAAATGAAATAGAAGTTTGAAAGTACAAATGATTCTTACATGGTGTTTTGGCAAACCGATCCACATACCCAAAATACTTGTTGAAAAAATAACTTAGTTCAGCAAACATTCAATGTACATGTATTGTGTGCACACACAATATGTGTATCGTGAGACTTCAAAGCTAATAATACGTAAGAACTGGGCAGTTTAACTTTACACAAGCCAATGGCAAGATAGTAAGGGTTTTTCCTTTTTTCATTTTCAGTATGTTTGAACATAGGAATGATAATCTAAAAACAAACAAACAAACAAATTTAAACAAACATACTTCATTTGTTCCTCCTTGGGCAGCATACTCAAACGTGCACAAACACGGACCCTGAAAAGCAATGTAAAAGAAGATATAATGACTTCGTTGTGAAAATAAGAATTAAGAATAAAAAAAATAAGCAATTTAAAAATTCATCTTACAATGATTACCAATTTTAAGTCTGTAAGTAGTCAGACAGCCATGTTAGTTGTAAAGATATAAAAGAAGACAATCTTGTGCACTTAAAGGTAATATCATACTTTGGTTTTTGTCAAAGAAATGCGGATTCATGGCCAAAAATATCAAGAAAGGTACAGGAAAAGTCACATGTGAAATTCCCAGTCCCGTACGGTGCCCACTTTTTTAGAAACAGTGCGAAATGCCCACGGAATTTTCTTAATCTTTTCAATGTTAATTTTTTATCTTTTCAAAATCAAATATATTTTTGGTCGTTGCTTTTACTAATTTATTGATAAATACACCATTTCAGGCGGAAAAATGTTAATGGTATGCTTCTACCAGCACCATCCTTATACCCAGTAAGTTATAAGTAAATCCGTGAACATTTCTGTTTTGGTTTCCTAAATTCCTACCAAAGAATGATACTACCTTTAAAGACTAACTAAAAGTAAAAGTGTGCTTGAATTTAATTTAGCAGCAACAAAATCTTTTCAAAGGTGTTATCATTTTACAAAAAAGGAGTCCAGCATTTAGTGGGTTTTTTGACCCAACAATTATTCACTTTGAATGCAGCAGCTGAGGGTGAGAATTTTTTGGCAAATCCTGGAGATTAGTCCACTTTGGTTAGCTGGTACCCAGACCCAACAGATGAAGATTCATATTTAGGTGAGTTAGTTTACTGTAGAAGCTGGGTATTTATGTAACCAGAGTGGACTAATGCCAATTTAATTTTTAGGGTTTTTTTTACACTGTAATATTGCAAAATTTCTTTTCTGGGAAACACTTTCTGAAAAGTCAACATATCATTTTGGAGCAGTAGGCATGGTATCTAGAAGCTAAATAAACTTGTTTTATTTCCTTAGACCAATGAATGTTGATTACTAGTTTCTCGTCAGCGCCCGCATGTGATTTTGGCCCCACACCAAATAATTTCATTATGCAAATATTTTTGAGAAAATCCTGCAAACTTCTCCCAAGCTTTTAAACGGGAACAAAAGCTACCCTTCACAACTCAATAGAAATGATATTGGAATCAAACCCACATTTCTGGGTGAATTGAGTCTGAACAAAATTGCAGTTTCCGTCTGTATGTGTATATGTTGCATTTTTCCTAGATAAAAAATATTGAAAAATAATGAAAATAAACCCTCACAAAAATTTGATAAATGGTTGACGAGAAATTCAAACTAGTAATCAACTTTCATTGGCCTTAGTAGTATTTCGTTAGGCCCCTCCCTAAGGCAACCCAGTACTCATACCGTGTTTACACTTGATCGTGCAACGGAGGATCAGATCCTGCAGTCGCAATCAATCTAGAGGGATCTGATCCATGCCGTGTTAACACTGGATCCTGATCGCGCAATGATCATGGGTTGTACAACGGAAGCAAGTGTTCAAAGGTTATTCATTTCATGCAAAAACAAACCAATCATATTTTTCTGTGGTCTTACATTTCTCAGACGGAGATTCACAAACCCATTTTCTCCAATCTCTGTGAGATTTTTAATCCAGTGCATTTATTTAGTTGGGTAGATGATCGTAACCCTAGGTCTGACATTGGGATCCCAGTCCCATCCAATGTCAGACCTAGCATACAGTGCATTGTACGGTGGCTGATCTCCGCCAAGAATACACATTTTTATTTTATGGCGTTATAACGCCCTATTAGGGCGTAATAACGCCCTAATTATCGCGTTATAACGCCATAAATTAGGGCGATATAACGCCCTAATTTAGGGCGTAATAACGCCATATAGGGCGTTATAATGCCCTATTAGGGCGTTATAACGCCATAATTATCGCGTAATAACGCCCTAATTTACGGCGTTATAACGCGATAATTTAAGGCGTAATAACGCCCTATAGGGCGTTATTACGCCCTATTATGGCGTTATAACGCCCTAATTATCGCGTTATAATGCCCTAATTTAAGGCGTTATTACGCCCTATAGGGCATTATTACGCCCTATTATGGCGTAATAACGCTATAATTATCGCGTAATAACGCCCTAATTATTAAGCGAGCGCCCTCTCTCGGTGATAACCAGAAAGTCAAAAGTCTACCATTCATCGTGTACAACTTGCTTCCACCAATATCTCTAGACGTACGTACGCCATGTTGGATGCAGCATCGTTGCAGCTTAGCACCGTAAATCATTATCATCACCAACCTCACAGGAACGGTTTATTTACTCTAGGAGAAATTTAGGCATATGCCTGCTCTATACTAATTAAGTTTTGCAACCAACAAAGACTCTGGAAAATGGAGATGGAATACATTGATGAATTGATCAAGATATATTTTAAACTTGGATACACTCATGCGGAAATTGCGGCAACCTTATCGTTCCATTATAAGATTGACATGAGTGTCCGTCAGCTACAAAGAGAACTGCAACGCTTGGGGTTATATCGTCTTAAAAATCAAAGTGATATGGCCCAAGTAAGAATATTTATTGCACGACAACTGCAGACATCTAGCGAATTACACGGTTATCGTTGGATGCATCACAAGTTATTACAAGCTGGCATGACTGTCAGCAGAGAAAATGTGAGGAGGATGTTGTTGGAGCTCGACCCAGAAGGTGTAGATCTTCGAAAGAGGCGGCGGTTAGTTCGTCGTCGATATTCTGGACGCGGACCTAATTTTGTGTGGCATTTGGATGCCATGGACAAACTGAAACCATACGGAATTGGGATCAGCGGCTGTATCGACGGTTTTTCCAGGAAAATTATTTGGCTAGAGGCAAACAGCACAACCAACGACCCGAAGTACATCGGGGGCTTCTTCTTGAAGGCAGTCGAAAGGCATGGAGGGTGTCCTACTATCGTGCGGAGTGATAAGGGAACAGAAAACGGACATGTTGGAGCATTCCAGATGTTTCTAAGACACCAAGGCGATGCACTCGGTGGTGCAAAAAGCTACCTTACTGGTCGAAGTACAGCAAATCAGCGAATAGAGTCCTGGTGGGGTCAGCTTAGAAAGCAATGCACTGAATTTTGGATAACTCTTTTCCGGTACCTGTTAGAGGAAGGTTTCTTCACAGGAGATTTAATCGACAAAGAACTTATCAGATTTGTCTTCATGAAACGTATCCAGGTGAGAAGTACAACATTTTTATGCAGAGAAATGGCTTTAGTTGGGGCGTAGTGGTTCCGGCCGGAAAAGGGCTTGTCAATTTTTTTTTCTTTTCGCTGCTTGGCCATATAACACGTAAAGTCTCATGTTACCAAAATTTCACACGATTGAGACTACCAATCATAAAATGTTTGACATAAACACATATAAGGCCCTGTAGCGTTTCATTATTGTTATTAATACAGACAGTTCTTTTATTTTATATTCTAATGAAGACTGTTTACACTTTTTAATCCTTTCATTATTATTTCTACCATTCAATGTAATTATCACAATCCATTTTTTTGTCTTAATATCATGACCTCTATGTAACTAATAACCATTTATATTTGCTTATTTTTACCTATAGCATTTCATCATTTTAGCATCCATTAGTAATGATTACTCATGATTGTCATCCTGATTTCCAAGTTGTGATCACATACTTTCACTTCCTGGCATTGATTGACACAATTAGGCTGACCACTGTGACCAGTGACCCTGAGTGACTCAGTGTCCAGTGACTTGATTCTTAGTATCATAGTATGTGTAACTTCTGACTAGTATGACTCATTCCTTGGAAATCAACTTTATTCCATTGTTTTATGCCTCAGCGTCTATTATAAAAAGGCTGCTGAGGGTACATTTCATGAGTCTTACTGCCAGCCATGAGTCTTCTGCTAGCCATGGGTATTACTACTAGCCATCATTCAAACAACATTACTTAGTGCCACATCCCTACAAAAGGGTCAGAGGCATTAGGTTATTATTAATTATGATGTATAATTAACTTCACATTTTGCATCGCATTTCTGAATAAATTAGGGGCGAGTTGGCGGGGGCGAGTCGGTTAGGGGGCGAGTCAGCCAGGGGGCGAGTCGGCTAGGAGGCGATTTGGTGAGGGGCGAGTCGGTCAGGGGGCGAGTTGGTCAGAGGGCGAGTTGGTAAGGGGCGAGTCGGTAAGGGGCGAGTCGGCTAGCGGGCGAGTTGACTTGTAATCCTTGAACTATACATGTCTTTTACTTTGGGTCGTTAATGCGGGAAATATCTTAAACTATACATGTCTTTTACAGGATGATCTTGATGCAGTTGCAGAGGTGTGGGATGGACACTTGATCAGGAAATCAAAGCAGGATCACGTGACTCATGGACGACCATTGTTGATGTTCCAACTTCCCGAGGTCTATGGAACCAGGGACCATCTCAAACGCGTGGGACAAGACAGAATCGACATCTGCAAGGAAGAATGCAAGTTCAAGGATCGAATTCCGTGTGATCGAGATTTATTTCAGTACTGTTGCCAATCACTCATTACCAACGGATGGGCAGAGCCAAGAAATCCTGAAGCTGCGATGAATTTGTACGTTGACCTCAGGGAACATGTTAGAAGAGAAATTGGGGTTTAAATGGATTGTGAAACACGAAAGATAGAAAGGTTAATAGTAGCCGAAGTCAATTGCAATTATGTATGCACAAATTTAACAGGCAGCTATAGGCCATTGATACCATGACGACACATAATTGCATTGATGTATTGCCTTACGCAACCAACAGGGACCGTTTTTTATTAAAATAATCAAGCCAAATTTTCCGAAAAATAATATTTAGGGCCTACATTCTACACAACAGAAAAAAAATCATACTTTAGCCTGAAATGACACTGTCGGGTCCTCTGCGAAAAGATTCATGTCTAGTGTATTCTAGTGTACTGACGGTTAGCCCATGGAGTTGTGTCCTACCTCCATGGTTGGCCTAGGAATCAAAGATGATTTTGTATACCGGTAATCTCAGTGAGGAAAATCCGTCGCAAAAGATTTGCAAAAAGTCCCATGGAAAATCAATGGCACACCTTTGGCGGATAATATTACTCGGCCCGTCCATTTATTTTTTAAGTTGTGTCAGTGAATTCTTTCCACAATGTTCATGATTGGGGAGCCCTTGCCCATTGAAAGTCACTACCTAGTTTATAATGGTAAAGCTATTATATTCCAAATGGATGCGTCGTGAAAACAGTGTCGATTAACCTCAGTGATACCTCTTAACTTTTTCCCGACTGTTTTAGTAAAACGCTTTATCTGTAACAATTGGCATAATATGAAACTATTATTTCTATCCTGTAGCATTCCCTCTTCGCTGCCGGATTTTTGTTTATTGGTGGAAATATTAAAATACAAAGAATATAAGAATCGATAAGATTGAATGTCTGTGTTTTATTCGTTCTGTTCAGGGTACATGTATACATTGTATCTATAGGCCCAACATGCATTTGACTTGAAGTCACTCAATGGTGACTGCAATACTGGTTTGAACACAGTACTGGAGAACGCTTCACCTTGACACTCCTGAAGAAAACACCGGAACATAACAAATTTGGTGAAAAACCATAAATAATACAAAGATTTAAAAGGATAACACATTTGGTTAAATATGCTAAAACTACTAGAATGCTGTCAACCCGTTAAAGGAAATTCCATGACCGAAATTTGCTTAAGAATTACAATCTAACACCATCTGTTAAAACTGTCTCAATTCCGGCACATGCTTTACAACAAGGGTTCCTATCCACGACTGATCATTACATCTTAGTTAAAAATAAGCTTCCAAATTTGAAATCGGTCGAACTGTGAGTGTCAACTATGTATACGGTATGGAATGATTTTACAACAGGTTTGATATAATATTGCTTCGACACCTTGACACTCCTGAAGAAAACACCAGAACATAACAAATTTGGTGAAAAACCATAAATAATACAAAGATTTAAAAGGATAACACATTTGGTTAAATATGCTAAAACTACTAGAATGCTGTCAACCCGTTAAAGGAAATTCCATGACCGAAATTTGCTTAAGAATTACAATCTAACACCATCTGTTAAAACTGTCTCAATTCCGGCACATGCTTTACAACAAGGGTTCCTATCCACGACTGATCCTTACATCTTAGTTAAAAATAAGCTTCCAAATTTGAAATCGGTCAAACTGTGAGTGTCAACTATGTATACGGTATGGAATGATTTTACAACAGGTTTGATATAATATTGCTTCGACACCTTGACACTCCTGAAGAAAACACCAGAACATAAAAAATTTGGTGAAAACCATAAATAATACAAAGATTTAAAAGGATAACACATTTGGTTAACTGCTAAAACTACTAGAATGCTGTCAACCCGTTAAAGGAAATTCCATGACCGAAATTTGCTTAAGAATTACAATCTAACACCATCTGTTAAAACTGTCTCAATTCCGGCACATGCTTTACAACAAGGGTTCCTATCCACGACTGATCCTTACATCTTAGTTAAAAATAAGCTTCCAAATTTGAAATCGGTCAAACTGTGAGTGTCAACTATGTATACGGTATGGAATGATTTTACAACAGGTTTGATATAATATTGCTTCGACACCTTGACACTCCTGAAGAAAACACCAGAACATTACAAACTCAGCGAATAACCATAAATAACACAAAGATTTGAAAAGATAACACATATTGCAATATATGCTAAAACTACTAGAATGCTGTCAACCATGACCGAAAATGCTTTAGAATTACAATCTGACATCATCTGTCTCAATACCAGCACATGCAAAAAAGGGTTCCTATCTAAGACTTATCCTTACATCTTGTCGTAACAAATCAGCTTGAAAATTTAAAATCGGTCAAACTGGTCAAATAAACAGTATGGAATGATTGAGGCAAACAGTGACTGCCATGCGCTATAAGATTCCTTGTGCCGTACATGTGTATCCTACACAATATCCATGATCCAGATCTTGGCATCCAGAAGTGCATTGAATTCCGATCGAAACTCGATGTAATCCTTGAAGGTTGTGGCCAACTCCAGTACGCACCCACATGTGTGGGCTATGGGTCGTCTCTCAAAAAGTGTCTGTTCCACAAACCTGACTGTGATCTTCTGTCCGATCATGAGGTTGGCTCCTGCAATGGTCATAGAGAACAATTACAAAAGGTTTGTCCAAGAAGGTACTCAACCAATAATGGGGTAATGTGCAAACGTTATGAATTTGAAAAAATGTCAAATTTTGACGCTGTAGATGGTAATTTGTTCCCTTTTAACTGACACCTAATTTTGGCATCCTTTATTAATAGTACCACCATTATACTGATTTCAATGCAAGGTCAAAAACATTGGTTTTGAAGTTGGTTCAAGTTTGATGGTCGTCACTGATGGATGAGTGCCGTGTTATGCGTGAAAACTATTTGAGGGCTGTGAAAAAAGTGTGAATGCATACAGTACGGTAGGCTCAATGAATAATTAACCATTGTATAATCAACAGAAGGCAAAAGCTTTATACTTCTTCCATGATAGCCAAGTGGTGAATTACTGAGTCATCCAAAAAACGTGCACAGTCACGGTGGCTTATGATCTACAAGAAGGAAAATTAAATCAACCCCTTCAGACGGAGTCACTCAATGTTTTTCAAGTTAATATTTTTTGTTTATATCTGCCCATATCCTCATTGCATTGCACCCACTAACAAACCCCTCCCCAAGTGTCTAAATTAGCCAAAGGCTATTGAAGAAGGCACTGGAAAATGTAAGGAAGACAGTGGAATGTTCATACAATGTTTTCATTAATAGAAGGTCGTGTACCTCTTTTACGTACCTGTGGTGTACCTCATGAAATCTGCGAGCTTCTCAGACGAAAGGCTTCTGATGTACTTCAGTAGAAGTTTACCAGTGTTTCTCTCGGCCTCGTTAGCTTGGTCCGGCAGGATGATGGCGTCAGTGACACGTTTGGTGGTAGGATGTGCCTGCTTGCAGACATCTTCCAAGGAAGATTTCAAGACTGGTTGGAGATTGTTCACAAACAATGCATGCCAGCATCTGCAGATGTAAGAGGGAGCCTGAATAAGGGTTCTATGTGCTGCATCCTGCAATATATCTTGGATGTTGTCCTCCCTGACATTCCTCTGAACTCTGTAGGTATCCATCACCTCAAGCAGATCGTCTTTGTCAACCTCATTGAAGTTGTTCATGGCATCTGTGATCAGCTCTCGTTCAGAATCAGACACGTACTGCAAAAAGGTAGGGAGCAAAGAAGGATGTGATCTGTTCATGACTGTATCATCGCCGTCCATGGTGAACTGGAGGAAAGCTTGTGCCAGCTTGTATGGAAAGTATCCTTCCTGCTTGTATCCCATTAACAATACTTTAGCACAAGCTTGCCAGTCCTCCTTCTTCATGTTGTCTCGCAAAAATGGCACTTTGACATTCTCACCGGCTGTGTTCATGAGATAAAAGTCTTCCCAGTACTCCGAAAGAGTGTCTCTTAATACGCCGCCGTTGTCCTCTGCGGGCTCTTGCTGCCCATTGGGCATTATCATTTCGACTTCTAGCGTTGTGTTGATGTCAATCTCCTTATACAACTCTGTCAGTTCTTTCAGCACATGTCCTCGGTGCAGTGTGACTCTCTCCACCGGAACATTAGCATTTTGTTCACGGTCATTTGCTGCATTTGCGACAGAGGCGACCGCATGACCCTCTTCATCCTCATAATTAAGTAGGTCATTAACTATGGGAAGAGGTAGTGAAGTACCAAAATATTCCTCCCGTGCCTGCACAGTTGGAGTACCGAGATCAACAAAAGCTGGGGAGTAGAACTCTGTACTGTTACAAAAGTCCACCAGAGATTCAGTCAATGGACTCGAGACAGCACCTGTGGGCGTACCTACACCATGTCTGGTAGATGACACATTTTCAGATATGGTGGAGGAATCAGCGAGCTCACTTGGAGCTGCAGCTCTGGAGCCGGAGCCAGCGTCTGAAGAAAGGGTAGCCTGTGAAGTATGAGGGCGTGAACCACATGTGCCTGTATCAGGGGTTTCGCTGTTGGTCATTGGGCCGTCTTCGTTCCGTGCTGCGCAGAGATAGAACCTCAATAGAGGCAACCCAGTTGACTCGTACATTTCACCTATTGAAAAGCGCTCATCAATCGATTTTTCCTCAAAGTTTTCAAGGTTGAATGTAAAATCTTCAACTGGGCCAAACCTATTACCTTCGGGAAAGAAGAACGCTTTGGCCCTTTCCATGATGGCTGCTCTACCAAGGGATTTGCGCATAGATACCTCTCTCTTGCCACCTCCTGTAGCTTCTTTTCGGATATGTTTCCCGTCTATCTTAAGTCCGATCTGGATTTTCCTTTTGCTTCTCATGGCATTGGTATTTCCAGGACGTGCCAACTGTTTCCCTTTCTTTCGGCATCGATGCTGCATATCTGGGAGGTCATCTTGATCTTTCTCGTTATGTTCCTCTCTCGATGCAAACCTCTTGCGAAGTTTGTTGAGCAAGGCTGAATGCTTCTTAGGGCGTTCTGAATCGCTACTGTCTGACATCGTTTACTATCTGAAAATGGAAATAAATGGCACATTCATACAATATGATTTTCTCAAAACAGTGTGTGGCGAGCGGGTTCGGGCTCATGGGTAAGATTTATTAAGCACTGTATAAAGATAAGGCAGAAAGGGGACCGTAAATGGGTGCTGGTCACTCGGCTGCCAGCTCTGCCAAGAATAGGTCTTGGGCCCGTGATAACACAATTAACACATTAAAATTATACATTTAAAATATACATGTACCATGTGTAGTACTACATTTAATGTTAGGCATGTCTTCATAATCTTATAGCATGATGATGATTATTTGAATACATTAATTAATTTTATCTATAATTTTATCTTCAGTTATCATATTGGGGTTAGTGTACGTGCTTTAGTCCACAAGCATTATTTTCTAACCCCCATAAATTCCCTCAAAAATCAATTGCCCTGCCCTCTTTCAACCTGGGTTGTTTGATTTAAATCACGTTGATTTAAATCGCCGATTTAAATCACTTGTTTTTTTTAAATCACTGATTTAAATCAACTTTTAGCAGAAACATTAGTTTTTCTCTATTTTCTCTTCTTTTTTACAATTTTTTCAAGTCAATCATTTCCATTTTTATACAAAGTGCTTTAGAGGCACTTTAAAAGAATGTTACACCCTCTTGAAGTCTGATTTAAATGCATTGTTTTTATTTTCATCTGTAAAATGCAAAGCCAATATTATAACCAACATTTCCTAAAATAAATGAAAAATAAAATCTGTAAGCTGAATGTATAAACCCTTTTGAAGGAGAACATTATAATGCAAGGATATCCACCCATCAGATAATACTTCTACAGAAAGCTGAAGTTGATTTGTTTGTGGTTTTTTTTATACCCGAACTTTCAGTTGCTTATGAACTTGAAAGCATTAATGTACATTGGTCAACATATTTATGTGAGTTCGTCCACTATAGAAGCCATGTCTGAAAATAATCCTTTTTGGCTAAAGCACACTAGTATAACCCCATAGTATTATTGTAGAGGGCTATATGTGTCTATTTTCGGGCACCCCTATTGGTATCCCTTCTGCCCTTATTTTACAGGTATGTACAATCTAATGCATTTCTTTTGTATACCAATATTGTTCTATTCATTTTACTAGTTTACCAATTTGCTTATATTTCTTGATTGTTATGCTAAGTGCCTTTTGAATATTTTGTTATTTGATTAACTATTCATCAAGACTTAGGGAGGAATAAGTTATTGTCCAAGCTTTGCTAAACTATGGAAAGTGAAACTTAACTTAGTATAGATATAGTTATTTTGATCTTTGATTTAGAAAGTGTAACATCTTTAAAACTTGTGTTGTTCTCATATTTGTCTTAATTGTTGGTTTAATGAGAAAGAAGGAAATCTCAACTTTAAACAGGGAAAGTGCTTTAAAGTTGAAGTTTTAGAAATGTAGTTAGAGAACTTATAGTTAATTGTTGTTTGTTAAGCAAGATTTATAGTTTGGATAGGAATAATATCAGTTTCTTTAGTCCATAAAGAAAGCTTGATATATTCTTGAGATGGGAACAGTTTAATTGCCCTAAGGCTATACCACAACTCCACATACCAAGCTCTGTGTCAGTGGGCCCATGTGGGGGTGCGTGTGGAAGTGTGTATGTATGTGTGTAGTGCTCAGCTGTTAATCCCTTTGTACAGTAAGAGTGATTTGATTGTTTATGTCCAGTGGCCAGAGCCAGTATCACTCAGTCTTAGGAATGTGGGATTACATAAGAGGTTGGTCTCCCAGCACTGGGCCAGGCACTGGGCCAGGCACTGTTGCCATAGAAACCGAGATCAGGCCAGTGGAATTCTAGAGATTGTTTCTCTGTAGTTGGCCTTGATGGATAATGTGTTTAAATGTTTTTTATAGTATTTGTAATTGTGCATATAGAATTAGGATACAAGTGTTCATTGTTAACATATAACAAATCACTTTGGCAGATCCATTGAAGTGACCAGTACACACATTATATTGATGGTATCCCTTCTGCCATTATTTTACAGATTATTTTAATGTAACACCTGGACGGGCCATCTCTGGTCACGACACGGGTGTAACATTATTACTCATTTTTTTTAATTACTTACTAGTCAGTAGTACCACTAGTAGTACAAAAATACTAGTAGGCAGTACTCCCCAGTACAGTAGCAGCACTAGTACTCAGTAGCAGGGTAGTAGTACTCAATCTATGACTATATGGTCAACCACTGTAGATCATACACGACCAGCCTCCGAATACTCTACAAGAATGAATATAAAATAGACAGAAGTACTAGGTTAGTGTCTTTTACGCCACCCATAATTATTTTCAGTATTTATTTAGGGGCCTAAGCTTCTTCTGTTCCAAATGAAATTTATTCATGGGTTCTGTAAACCCTAAAAATATTTCGGCAATATTTCAGTGAACAAAATAATCCCAAAATACTGAAAATATTATGGGTGGCGTAAAAGACACTCATGCCAAAAGTAGGCCTACCCTTCGAAATCATACAACGTATTTTGAACAAGCGTGTCAACTCAGAAATAATCTATATTAATGGAGCGAAGTTGAAGATGTACGGTCACTATGGTGCGCACATAACAACGCTGTCGTGTGGCACACATTGTAACAGTGCACAGCGCACGTGTAAGCAATACAGTACAGTACATAATACTACACACTCAACTCGATCGGCCATAAAGTTTAGTGACTTCAGACAAAGGTTACACGCCGAAAACTACTAAAAAATAGTTCAAATATCAAATAGTCATGGTAATCATCATTTTCTGTGTTTCTTACAGTTTCCATACATGACTTGATGCAAACTTGACTTACCTCAACTTAGGTAGAAATGGCCTGGAGGAAAAACAATGCTGTTCACATGCATGCGTGGAAGTGTCAAACATCGACAAGAAAGGACCACCAAAGGGCCAGGCTGAGATGACCTACACCCGTACCCCCGCTAATTCGCGAACGATAATCACAATAATTGGAATGAGTTCTATTTATTCAATGATGGTGACATTGAGACAAATTAAAACCGGTCATTGTACAGTGATTACACGCAAGCATTTAAAATGTGATCCCAAATACTCCAACTTTGCTTGAAAAAGAAACGTTTTACCAGAGGGAGTAAGAACCCTAAAAGAACGCATCAGAATAGTATGGGCTTATAAACAAGATCGCCTTAAAAGTAGGGCGTCATAACGCGATAATTATAGCGTTATTACGCCATAATAGGGCGTAATAACGCCCTATAGGGCGTTATTACGCCTTAAATTAGGGCATTATAACGCGATAATTAGGGCGTTATAACGCCATAATAGGGCGTTATTACGCCTTAAATTATCGCGTTATAACGCCGTAAATTAGGGCGTTATTACGCGATAATTATGGCGTTATAACGCCCTAATAGGGCGTTATAACGCCCTATATGGCGTTATTACGCCCTAAATTAGGGCGTTATATCGCCCTAATTTATGGCGTTATAACGCGATAATTAGGGCGTTATAACGCCCTAATAGGGCGTTATAACGCCATAAAATAAAAATGTGTATTCTTGGCGGAGATCAGCCACCGTAGCATTGTGCTGCTAGTGCTACATGTACGCGTGCTTGTTTTCACTCCAGCCACATAGGGGGCATAGGTGGCAAGTGCGTTAGGCACTCGCCTCTCACCAATGTGGCCCGGCTTCAATCCCGGCTTGGGTCATATGTATGTGAGTAGAGTTGTGCGTTGGTTCTCTCCTATGCTACGAGGGTTTTTCTTCACGTGATCCGGTTTTCCTCCCTCCACAAAAATCAAACACTTTCGATCTCAGGCTGTACTCCGTGATCATATATAAGTTGATGTGGCTGGCAGCCAAGGGCGTCCATGAAAGCCTGCTACTCGATCATGTTGACATGGTTGAAGTCGCATCCTTCGCAATTCAGCAGCACCCCAGCTGCCAGTACAGTAACTTAGTAAGGATGATTAGCCTCCCAAATTATTATTATTATTATTATTATATTGTCAGGCATTGTTCAGCGACCAAAAAAGCCAGGATGTCCGACCGAGAGAATAGGGCAAGGGCCGCAAGGCCTAAATAAAATTGAAAACCAATCATGTTGTTAGGGCCTATTGTATAATTTTAATGTTAAACATTGTAACGTTAGGCCTAAAATTAAAAAAGGCTAGGCCTATTAGTATATTAATATTATTGAGTATTGTTAGGCCTACTGACTTTACTGTTAGGCCTAAAATGAATTATCCTGCAGTTATCGGTTTTCGCTCCGATAACAGGAAAGTTTCTCAAAAATGGAAACGAAATGGAATATCAGAAAATCACTCCTAACACCTTTCAACTGGACACTTCCAGATAATTATCTGTAAAAATCCTCGAAGATCAAGTCTTTTCTTTGCAAATATTGTCCGTCGTTTACAGGGACACCAATTCCGCTATGTAAACGCGACGTCATGTGTTTTCACCCCCTTGGCTGAGTGGCAAAGTTCATTGACATCGGAGTAGCTATGGCGCACCAAGTCACTCAAAAACGGCTGGAATATTGTCCTGGCTCGATTCTTCTTACTGGGACAATTTGGTTTATTTCAAAAAGGTTCTAAAACAGTCTTGATTCCAAGATTGTGAATTATAGATAATTTATCAACAATATCATGCATGACATATTTAAAGGCAAATAAAATTAAATCGAATTGTTTATCTTGATGCGAAATATTATCACAGCATTTTTCATAATATCGGGCATCATTATGAGAGGCCTAAACATGGATACATCAGCTTATCAAAGTTAAAATTTAAAGGAGAAAAACAAAACGCTGTCACTCCGATTAGAGAAAGACTTTAACACTTTTGTCTCGTTGGCACGCCATAAAAACCCAGATCGAAACAGGGTCACATGACCTGCCATCTGACATCTGAAGAATGAAAATTGCTTGAGTAGACGACAGTTTAGTTTGGAATATTTGACCACAGATTGTGTCTTTTATAAACGTTTGAACAATAGCCTTAAAATGCATTAGTAATATACACCCAAAATCACATAGTTTTTAACTTTTGAGTATCACTCAAGACTGGAAACTTTATTTTCAACATCCTGAATGTTGGAGATAGCCCTGGGTGTAGTCATCACTTCAGGCATACTGATCACAAAGAATCTCGCACGATCTCGCGGTAAACGGGAGTCGAATTTGGGGAGCGAAAACACATGTCGGGTGAAAACACATGACCGGACGATAATTACGCCTACCAGCTCCTTCACAGTTGTCCACAAATGACCACCGGGCTTAACTTCAAAGTCTTCCGAAACTGATGAATCGCAAGAGATTTCAATACCAACAAATATAAATGCGATAAACATAAATATATTAAAATAAAACCAGCGCACTTGTCCCCAAACAAGAAAGTCAGTGGGAGCGGCCATTTTGCTGTTATCTGTACAACAGCGCCCTCTATCGCCCTTTTAAAAATAGCTAGGTTGATTCCCAAGTTGGTTGATGGTCTGCTGAGCATGAGAGCCTGCCGCGGTCGAAAATACATGTACATTGTACATGTGTACATACGTCATTATTTTAGTGTCAAGATGGGATGTATTTTTTAACCACTGCTTCTTTTCCTTTCGGGTGACTTTGTTTGGTACTTTGTGGATTAGACAAGATTGTTTTCCTTTTCCCAAGTGAAAGTTACATGGGATTGGGGATCAAGTTCGTTTTAATACAGGCTCCGAAATAGGACTCTTTATAGGAGAGGGTATTGTGAAGGGTTCAACGTTGGACTAGTTTGTAGGTCAGTCAGTCGAAAATCATACGTGCATTATGCGCCATTACACAAACGCAATTGTGTTGGTATTGTTGTGTCGATGGCAAAATCAGGTTCCTCAGGAAAAACATTATAATGCAAAGAAAAAAAGAGCAAGAGTTAAGCAGACCGCCAGGTGTTCAGGGGCACGCGACTCACCGGGATTCTTTCACCCGGCTTACCGGCTCCCATAATAGTCCCCATAGGCTTACTGGCAAGCCGACTACTGCATATCCTCCCCACCAGAGACCTTAACCTGACATGCAAAGCTCTGAAGGACTAAGAGGGAGAAACAAGACGGCCCCTGGACCATCGCGGTGCCAGGGTCCGCACATGCCATGTTCCATTCATTATCAGAGAGTCAGGATCGGAGAATCGAACCCAGGCTGCCGGAGTCTGAGCGGTGGTACCATCGCTTATCCCACCGAGCCACAAGCTTTGGTGAAATCGCAGACGTTTTAAAAACTATTTATGCTTCACGAGTGACACTGACACGCTCCAATAAAACATAAAAGAAGACAAGCTACGTACTTAGGGGGTTCGAACCCGGGTTCCAGCAACTCGGAATCCCATGCCTGAACCACTCGGCCACATCCCAGACGCTGAGATTGCAGTAAATTTGGAATGAAGTTATTGTCCTATTCAAGCAAGATCACTCGAGCATGTCGAGTTTACTCTGGCAACGTAGATCGTTTTATAGGATATCTCTCTTCGAAGAATGCACATCGCACCTTACAAAAATTAATGCGATCCACTTTGATCTCAAATCTGGAAATTTCCTTCAGAATTGTCTAATTACCCGGCGAAGTTTATTATTATTAGAAATAAATGATAGTCTGAATTCTTGCACATCCTTCGATCTACCAAATTAACTTGTTAATTAGTTAAAGAGGATGTTCAACACTCAGCAAACCTCGCTGCCATTTCGGGTTGAGCATGTCAAGAGAAAAAGCATGCATGGAAAACTGAGACTCTCTTTTTGTGTTCAGTGTGAGATAAACATTTTTTCTCATGTCAAGCCTTATGTAAGGATTATACACTGTAGTTCTGACAAATAAAGCGAGGTTGGTTGAGTGTTTAACATGTGCTCTCAATACTTATTGTAACGCATTCCATAATGCAACTGGGTCGATTTGTGAAAGTAAAGAAAAAACGGCGGATACAGTATATAATACTTAAAAAGACATTGTTGAATTCCAGTAATACATTGGGCTTATAGAAATCAGTCATTGCTTTGGCGTCGTTCAGTCGCATGTTGACATGATGAAATGAGGTTAACGACTTCAGAATCTTTGGACGAAGATCATTGGATGTTTTGCACACGAATCGATAGCATTTAGCATTATGATATCACTCTCATTAGTGGAATAATGTGATGCACGACATGCAATTTCCTTAATTTTTCGTCGTATGAAATGTTGCTGTTTATAATTATTATAAGGAGGCAATTCTTTTATCAAAGAAATACAGATTCATGTGCAAAAATATCAAGACAGATACAGTCACAGTCATCTGTGAAAAGTTCAGTCCCATACGATGCCCACTTTTCTGAGAAAACAGCGAAAAACAGCCACAGTATTTCTTAAGTCTTTTCTCTTTTATTTTATTGAAAAGTGAACAAAGACAAATTGACTGGAGCGGGATTCGAACCGGCGACCTCCCGAATACCGTATTTTAAAAGATCAAAACTTGATTTTCGGTCCGGTTGAGGTTGAATGTCATTATTTTAATATAAAATACAAAATATCCGAAGTACCAACAAAAACAAAAAACAAAATAGCATGCTTGGAATGTAGAAAGACAATATTCATTTTGTTGTTCGCACTTGTCGTTCTTATTTTACATTGATTATCTTGATGTGGGTAGTTTGTGAGGCGTGAGAGAGAATTATGCGAGTCAAACGAGAAAGCGAAAAGATGTGCCACAATAAGCAGGAGTAAATAATGATTAATTCATTCATCAAATAATGATTAATCCATGGTAAGGGACTAGGGAGGGGGTTCCCCCTATCCCCCACCCTCCCCCGTTCCGTCGCTTCGCTCCCTTGCATAGGACACAAAATCACAAATCATCCCCCCCCCCCAAAAAAAAAAATCATGAAAAGAAATCGATGATTGGACCATGGAGGAAGGAAAGTTTGGCCGGGCACAAAATATTGGTCTATAAGGCCCAGGCGCGGTTCTACGGGGGGGGGGGGGGGGGGGGGGGGGGGGTGGGCTAGGGGGGCTGTAGCCCCCCCCCCCCCAAATTTTGTCTAGCCCCCCAAAAAAATGCAGGTGAAAAAAAAAAATTCTTGAAAATACTGGATTTTTTCAGTTATTTAGCGCCAATTACATAAAAAACGCATTGTGTGGGCTATAATGTGCATGTTTTTCGACCCCTAATAAGACATAGCAGAAGCGAGTGTTACAAGAACCCAAAATATTGCGTCTTCTATAGCCCCCCCAAAAAATAATGGCTCTTCTAGCCCCCCCAAAATTTTGACTCTAGAACCGCGCCTGATAAGGCCCGGTTCATACTTTAAGAGGGATGCACATTCGCCTTTTCATTCACAAGTAGTGGCCATTTTTTTATCCAAATAATCCGATAAAAGATTCTATAGTCCACGGCCCTACTCTCTCGCTTGTTTTGTGCAATACGGCCATTCCCATGTCAGGCCTCCCCATCACCGAACTTCGTTTTCGCTCCGTGGAAGTAAAAGAAGTTTTCGTTTGATTGATATTCGTTTATAGAGGGCGCTGTGTCCGAAAGTGTGAAGTCAGTATAGCTCCTGAACTTATCAATGCAATTTTATGCATAAACGTTCAGTCCGACTACTAATGGTGTAAAGTTCGAAACTTCAGTGACAGCAAGCTGAGTTGGACGTGTTCAAACATGATTCTAATTTCTATGAAGAGCTGTATGTTTTCTGCCATTCTAACTAACCAATGCTATTGCACCGGACCGCGGGTGTTCAGTTGGCAACTTGAAGATTCCACTTTGGGGTGGAATTTAACGACTCGGGCCTCGGTAGGCATGGTAGGATAATCAATCAGAATCTAACGTTAAACTTTTGATATTCGTGAAATAACCACAACTTACAAGGGAAACTGACTGAGTCAGTCAGTTTCCCTTGTGGTTATTTCACGAATATAATAATTAAAAAGCCGTATCCTCTTTGAGTGATCCCCCATGTACCGTTCCCAGGTTGCAGCATTGTTGCGTGTATCATTGAAATGATCCCTGGGGTGTGGCGGTGTGTGCGTGGTTTCATGGCTTCTGACTGCCAAACAAACAAAGATAGGCCCTAGTTGACTATTGGGGTCACCACCAACATAGGGCTGGATGGCTCAGTTGGTAGAGCGCCTGTACGGTATTCAGGAGGTCGCTGGTTCGAATCCCGCTCCAGTCAATTTTTCTTTGTTCACTTTTCAATGAGTTAAAGTACTTTACTTAAACTTTTGAGTTAAACACGTACGAAACTCGTAAATAGGCCCAGGCCTAGGCCTACCAACATGACCAAGCCATTCCAACTCAACTGTGACTGTTATTGTTAATGTTATATGCACCACCATGCACCAGCCTGGCAAGACCATAGTCTATAGAGATACTACTACTACTAGACATGCTAGAGGGCGGACGTACAATACTCCCCTAGGCTGTACTGTGGCGCTGTGAGTGTGATCGCATGGGCCTGTGCCGCCATTACTATTAGGCCTATTAAAGTATTATGGGCACGAATTACGTATACGCATGTGTACCAGGGAATGCTGTGCTGACAGAGCACTTGCGTAAACTACAGTACAAAGGCCTACGCCGTACGTACACAGCAAAGATAGTAAAGCGCCGGCGCAGTGCCCATTTCAGTAATGGCGGATCGATCCCCACGTTGTCACAGAAATTTCGCCGAGCCTGCCCTCTAGTTTATTAGTAGGCCTATGTATCTCTATGGGCCAGACATAAATTCAGAGATAGAAGAAAATTGCTGCCCAGCTCCGCTTCGAAGCGTGTCAAAAACAGATAAAATAGGGCCTACCCCGTAAAAATCCTTAATTAACATTAGTATGATTCGTTTTTGAAATAGTGCTAGGCCTATGTGCAATTGTGCAAGTGTCACTGTGTAAATGGGGACTAGACCCAGCATGCCCAGTAACTGGGTCGCTGAACTCCCTTTTTTAAAGTTTGGGCGTCGAAGGTCGGTCTAGTGCACCAGAGAATCCAATAGAGTTTGTCATTTTGTACATGGAAAAAATTGTACTTGTAATTGTTACTACTATTAAACAAGGCCTCATCATCATCATGGCTTTACTTCGCGAACGAAGAACTATGAAGGTCTATATTAGCATGATAAGTGTGGGTATACTCGATCAGGGAGAGAACTCAATCAGCCGCAATTTACACTATAAAAAACGTACAGGCGAGGTCTGTCGTCAGTGTCGATTTGTCAATGATTTGAGTGGGTGTTGCTGAGTATGTGCCCATGCGTGTCAGTTTCATTCATGAAAACTTACTGAGTCTACCTGGAGACTTAGGGCCTGTTTGTTTATGGCGAATCCTGCGGATCCGGATCCCGTTTTAGCGTACCCTGCATAGGACGTGGATCCCAAAATCAGGGATCCTTTGCATTAATCAAACAGTAAGTAAGTAAGTGACAAGTGTTGTCCATCGATCAGTGGAAATCTTCCCCTTGCCACTGCCCTTATCCACATGACATGGTTTACAATAGGCCTGGGCGATTAGTGCTTTTCACTAATCGATTAATCGCGGAGGAAATAATCGCGATTAATCGATTAATCGCGATTACCCGGAAGTGACTATACAAGCAGCATGTACCTTGTGTTCATCATAGCGGCACTGCAGTAAACTACACTAGCGTAATGCATTGATTCTTACAAGTTTCAACAGCGATCAGTTCCGATTTCCGAGGCATTAAGCAATGCCATTTTTGTTCTGATAAGGTATAATGCAAAATTCGTGAAGCTAATATCGTCCATAATTATTGATATTCCTTCAGTAAAGTAGGGTAATTTCGTGTGTTGGCCAACAAGCCATGCAGTTACTGCCTCACGTAGGTACACACAGACGTAGTCCCATACATGCATGTACAGGGGCCAATTTCACGGCGCTGCTAAGCACAAAAATTTGCTAAGCATGACATTTCAGTCTTCATAAAAACAGGGTTAACAACCAAATATCCATGTGTTGTGTATCACTTGTGATTGTTCTTTGGCTGTTGTTCACTGACCATGAATATCAAATGGAATTTTTAACTGTGGCTTGTTTTATTGGGCAAGACATTTTTGTGCTAAGCAAATTTTTGTGCTTAGCAGCGCCGTGAAATTGGCCCCTGGTCAATCGACTGAGAATAGTAGTAACTCATGGAATTAATCGCAACTCGAAGGCACTAATCGCGCAGGCACGATTAATCGAGTAGTTCAGAATTTAATAATCGAGTAATCGACACAGGAATGTAATCGCGATTAATCGATTAATCGAGTTAATCGCCCAGGCCTAGTTTACAATAGCTGGCATCCTACCTCCATGCTATTGATACGTGTTAGAATTATGCCTCCTGCCCACAACTCAAACTCTCAAAGGTGCATAATTAGGTTGCTATTCAACGACAGTTAGTTATTATAATAGCAAATGTTTCGGATGGTTGACAGGTTTTGTTTTAAAGGGAGATTTCACACATAAATAACTATTCATGTATGGTTGACGTGTATAATAATTACTATGTATTATAATTATCGTGACTTATTATGAATCATATATTGCCAATTAATGAATTATTCTTTTATTTCTTATGTTTTTGGTTTCAGTTCAAAGTTGGCATTTCTACAGTACAAAAATGGCTTCACAAAACAAAAGAAAGGGAAATGAAACACCCAAGAAGTCATTGCCTGACTGTACTTCTGTTATGGCATCTCAGTCTAGTCCGCCTACAAGCCAGAAGTCATCCTTTCCAATATGCTCCAATAAATCACCAAAAACTCCAAGCCAGAAGACTGGAAGTCCGGGAGGCACTGCCAAATACTCCCCTCACTTTAGCCGAAAGAAACGGAGGAAGCTTTTCAAGGAGCTGTCAGCAGAACCTGATAAACCTGATAAACCAGTTGCTGTTCAGTCCTCCAGTAAAAGCACCATCAAGGATTTCTTCTCCCGAGTGAAGCCACCAAAGCTAGTTCCCTGCCCTGTCTGCCATGAGGAGGTTGCTTTATCATCCATTAACAAGCATCTGGATAAGGGATGTTTGGATCTTGATATGAAAGACAACGATGATTTCATAGAAGAACCAGCAACCAAGTCAAAGGTGAAGAGAATAAAGAGATCTGATGATAAAACATCTCAGGCTTCAAGGACTGAATCAGAAGCGTCACTGTCTTGCTCTCCTAGAAGGAAGATTGTGGAAGTGAAGTCAGATTTGAAGGACAAGCGAACAAGATTAAGGTTGAAGAGAAAAATTGAATCCCATTCACTGTACTCCTCACAGAGAGTGGGTTCAGATGTTTCTAAAAACATTGAAGCAGTTGAAAATCCTGTTAAGCTGTCAACAACATCTCCAAGGATTTGTTCCACATCGGACATAGTCACAACAAGTGAATATTTTGATAAGGTTAAAAGTAAAAAGGAGGACTCAAAACCAAATTCTGAAATCTTGAAACCTTCAGGTTTGATGCAAAGGTTATCAAGTCCTGTCACGACTATTGGATTAATATCTTCGAAAGAAAAAGACAGCTCCTTGCTGCATAGTAAGGATGGGGAAAATGATCCTCAATCACTGGAAAGGAAGCTTAGCAATGCTAGTGAATGCTCAACAGTCATCCTCTCATCTCAGAGCCAAGACTTTCCTGAAGCACAAGAGGATGTCTTCATGATGTACTCCAAGTCTTCAGTCAGATCTCCCTGTCAGGGATCCAGCAATGACTTCACGTATGACACATCACCAGAATACAAGCACAAGCTATCCATGACGGCATCTGGCTATTTAAAGTTTGACTATTCAACACAGAATCTAACTTATAAAAGTATGGCATCAGATGGTGAAGAATCAGTCTTAGAAAATGGAGACACATCACTACTCCCATCTACATGTACCTCAAACACATCTTCAGGAATAAGCTCACAATATTCTTCCTCAGCAAAATCATGTCTACCTCTTGCAATGGATGATTCTCAGACCTCAATCGCAGACAGCAAATCCAGTGAGGATACCAGTCCTTCATTTCCTCAATCACAGTCCTCGCAGAATGACCGTTCTTCCTCACAACACAACTGTGAGGAGAGCATTAGACCCAGTCCATATTTTCCTGTAACTTCTTCAAGTATTTCAACATCAAGCAATTTGATATCTGAAAATAGCCGCTCTCCAAACAGGACATCATTAGAGACATCCCCCCAAAAAAGGTCATCGTCCTGGCATTCTCAAGCTCAAGAAGGAACACCTTCCAAGAAGGCAGCAGCAGAGAGCAGCCCTGCCAACAGTCCTTGGAAGTACCGAGACCCTTACTTCTTAGTCAACTTTAAGCTGATTCTCAACACTGTCTTATCCAACCAAGATGATCAAAGTCTATTCAATGATGAGGACATGACAGTCATCAATGCATTCAGGGATCTCTCAGGTACTGTACAGTCATAAATCAGGCTATTCCTTCATCATCTTTGGTCAGGTAATCAGTCATGTCAGTAGGCTACACAAATGTAACTTCAAGGTTTGTTTATCAACAGAAAGTCTGTCTGGAATAGTGCTGGGAAAAATCACGTGCGTTGTGCGTGATGTGTGCGATTTATGGTATACATCTTCTTCAATGTGATTGCCACTTTCAGAATGCTTTTTACAATGTTATTTTTTAGACCAAGCATTAAGATCAAGTACATACAATGTTTCTTTTAGATTAAGTATGTGAAAAGCGTGTTTCTACTTGGCAAAATGGACAAAATAACTGACTGAAATTCTACAGTTTACACTTTTTTTGTGTTGTTTTTATTCCTTTCAGTTTCGGTTAACGGTTAGCGGAAATTTGTAACCGAATATTTAAATCCGGATCGGTTAACCTATGACCGGATAAAAATCCCGGCACTAGCTAGTCTGGAACTTTTTGTTTTTTTAAATATACAGTGCTATACTCTTTATGCCTGTGTTAAGGTTTCAAATATTTCTTACCAATTGCTGTGAGACAAATTTCTATTGAACACTACATTGTACTATAGCACCACTGCAGAGCCTCAAGACTTAATTACATGTAGGTGCATTTTGTTTTCATTTGTGACTGCCAAGATCATTCATGTTTATTTGTGTGTTGTTTCTATTTTGTTATCAGCTCCTTCACAGCAGTTGTATGTACGGCTATTTCAGAGGAAGCATGCATGGCTGCAAGTAGCCAAGCTGGATTATAAGCGCATTGCTGAAGACTTGACACATGTAGTGGCTGAGCTTCATGAAGCTGACTTGATCCAATGTGGTAAGTCTATCAGTTTATCAATCAAATCAAGCTTGTTAGAATGTCCAGTCCTTACAGATGTATGCGTTGTATCCATGGCATTCTATCAATATGTACACTGTATGATTAAAACATAGTGATCTTTTTAAAGGTTAAATACAATTGGTAAAGGACTAAAGGTCACATAACAGCACTCATACTTTGTCTAATCCAACATGAACATAAAATAACACAGACTGTGAAAACTTGAGCTCATCTGAGTCACAACAAGAAAATAGCGAAAACCGACTCAATATCAAAACTGTTTTCGGTCTTTGTTTGATTGAATTCTGGATAAATACACCATTTCAGGAGGAAATATTTTAACTGTATGCTTCTGTATGTTGTCATAATTTACTTGGAGTGGAATTGATCTACATGTATGCATCTCCTGTAGGAAAATATGACAAAGTTCACAAGGAGTTAAAAAGAGTTTATTTAGTTCAGTAGAATTATAGTGCTTAAAGATAATATCATACTTCGGTTTTTGTCAAAGAAATACAGATTCATGGGCAAAAATATCAAGGAAGATACAGTAACAGTCATCTGTGAAAATTTCAGTCCCATACGATGACCACTTTTTGAGAAAACAGTAAAAAACAGCCACTGTATTTCTTTGCTCTTTTATTTTTGATCTTTAAAAGATAAAAAATAATTTTGGTCACTGGTTTTACTTCTTTTCTGGATAAATACAGCATTTCAGGCAGAAATATTTTAACAGTACACATGTATGTTTCTACCATCACCATCCTTATACCCTGTAAGTTATAGGTAAATCTGTGAAGATTACTGTTTCGGTATGCTGCCAAAGTATGATACTACCTTTAATGATACATGTTCTGTTTATAAAAAGAGAATGACCTGAGTGATCTGGAAGCATCTCTGAACCTGTGCCCGGCCCTTGACCTGAAGACAATCACCAAGACACTCCGTCTGTCGCCCTCTGTTGGTCAGACTAAACAGGATCTAGTGGCAGCTCTATTGAAGCATGCTCGACAGCAACGGTCTCTATTCGCTGGTGGCACAGAGAAAGTCATCATGAAGAAGTACATTTCTCAACTTTGAACAATAACTTTGAACATTAATAATGCAGTGCATGTAGCCATGTAGATGAGGGGAAGTTATTCTTGTTGATTCTGATAGCAATAATTCACCATCAGTTGGAACAAATACAACATTCATTTTAACAGCTCTGTTATTAACATAAAAATATTTGTTTTGAAATTGGTCTGCAAATTAAAGTGCAAACAATTCCATCTTTTCTTGGAAAAACTCCACAAACCAATTTTCAGTTGATGTATATTTCTGCCATTGGTTTTATCACATTCAAACATGTGGCACATTTGCTGGAGTCATCTCAGCAGCTTACATGTACATGTATGTAAGCCTGGAAAGTCTGTATGTGATCAAGTGTCGTGTGTTTATATCGAATGACCAAATTGAATCTGACAGCATCATGACTGACATCACAAAACTGCTATCTGGCCCAGGAGTTAGATTAGTGTATGAAAAGCTGTAATGAGCTGTTATAACCATGCATGGTTGTTGATGTTGTAATTTTCCCCTCACAATGATGGGATAATAATATCATTGGTTCAGATGCTAGAAGTCAAACAAAATGCCCTAAATATGTTTAACATTTTTGTGTGTAATTCATGCTATTTGTTTTGAAACTTGAGAATTTGTTTTTTTACCATGATGAAATAGGCCTATCAGTTCACTGCTGAATTTGGTTCAATAAGAAAAGAAAGAAATATTTCCATCTTTGCACAGAGTCAAGAAGGTGCTGGGTCCTTGTCTTCACCTTAGCAACGAGCCACGAATCATCTTCTCTCGTCTCCTCTTGCTCTTTTCACTGACCACAGACATGGATGATGACAACAAGGCTAGTGGAGGAATGTCTCAACTGTAAGTTACCATGGATACAGGAGGAGCTCTGAATCTTGCAGCATAGGTCTATATGTTTCTGCATTCAGAATTAGAATTCATTTACCCTCTTGAGTTTGTTGCCTCAAAATCATTGACAATCACTTCAAAGATCTCATTTGAAATCTCATTCACTTTCTACTTCCAGCAATCAGTTGGAAGAGAAAAAGCAAAACAGGTTCTTAGGTTAAATCTTTCTCCCATTGTGCGCCCATTCCTCGAGTTGTGCTTCTGATGAGAGGTTTTGAATTACCCTCTATGTCCCTTCAATGGGGACAGCAACTATCCTTGTCTGTGTATCTATCCCTTATGATGAACTTGTTGGCTAACTATTGCTCCTTGATTTACCAGTCTGTGAGGCATCTAACTAAAGCAAGTTAAGTTCTTGGTAATGGATCACTCACTTGATGACTCACTCTAGCAGTCAGTCCAATAACATCAGCCCCACAATGCCTAACCATGTTAACAGATTGAGACACTTGTACCTGTGGTCCTGTGCATCCAGATAAATTGAGAAGCATTTAACAGATAAACTTCAATCACTGTTCCTGGATTGTCTTTTTGTACTAGCTTGTTATTACTCAAGATGTCAAAGCTCATTACATCTGATACAGTAGTTTTGAAAATGTGGAACCAGCTCTGAAATCTTATGAAGTGATTCACAACATTCCAGAAACTCACTTTTCTCCTTGGCCTTTGTAGGCTTAGATATGAAATTGTGAATAAAGTCAATGTCTTCACAGGTTTTGTTTTGAAGATTTCAGTAATTTTTTTTCTGTTTCTTTCAAACCCTGTATAGGCAAACTCTACTCCTGTCTAACATGGGGAAGGTCATCTACCCAGTCTATACAGTCATGAGAACTGTCAAGATATTTGCAACCAGGGATGATCTCATCAGGTAGGAGAATTTGTCGGTACATGTACTATAGAAACACAGGATCATTTTCTGTGAATGCTGAAAAGAAATTTCCAGAAATATACCATTTTGGAAGCCAGAATTCCTTGAAGCTCAGAATTCATTGTAAATACTATTGTTGGAACTGTTGAATACAAAGCTGAATACTGGTATAAGATTTTTGTATTTCACTCGCATAAAAACTTTTGGTACTTTATGAAATTGGTTTAATTGTCAGATCCAAATTGTATGTGTTGTTGATTTGGTTTTGGGATTTCTTAGGTACGAAGCAGCTCTTCATTATGAGAATGATGTAGCCACAGCAATGAGTACTAATGACTTGGAGCTGGCTTATCAAATACAACAATCTGCCATGAACACCTATCAGGAAATCCAAAGAGATGACAAGATTCACAAGTAAGTAATGGTGTAATAATAGAGTTACATGTCTCATGTTCCTGTCCTAGGGCGTTTACGAAACGGAGGCTCAGGCTCCGTCTCAGGCTCCGGCTCCATTTTCATGAACCCATTCTGAAATAACGGGTATCAAAATAGAGGCTTTTGGCAGCGGTTCGGAAGTAGATTCTCTGGTTTGAAAAGGAAAACAGAGCTTCAACTTCAATGAAAAAACACAACATATATTTTCAGCATGTGAATGTCAGATCTGGAGCCCGAGCCTGAGCCTGAGCCTGAGCCTCCTTTTGTAAACCCCCTAGAATGGTCCTGCAAGCAAGATGCCTGAGTCTTATCATGCCTACCCCCAGGCATATTCACAGTGGTGTGGGGTTAGGGCTATTATGAAAGAAGCATTGTATATTCATTAGAGTGAGTGTTTGACCTTTGACTTTTGACATGTGCAATTGTGCATGACCTTCTCCATACAGACATGACTTAAGCCTGCCAGTCTTCTTGAGATGCTTCACAGCTTTTTGGACGTACATCCGCATCATGTATTCAGGAGTGGAGATCTTGCAGAAACTCAGACGGTATGCAGATGCTGTGGATACATTGCAGCACCTCCTGAAACAGACTGACTACTGTCAGGACAGTAGAGGGCGCTGGTGGGACAGACTGGCACTCAATCTGGACCAACATTTGAAGAAACCTGAGCAAGTATGTATGTAGCCTTGACCAAGGCTGTGAACCTGTTCCCGGTGAGCGATCAGTACGGGGCACTCATGGCCGCGCCATTTTCGCTAGCCTCTCCGTACGTACCATGCCAGCGAGCTGCAAGGATGTGTCGTGCATTACTGTATGCACTCATGTGTACAGTAACCATTCCCCAGTTGGGACAGAAACACAGCCTTGACGCAACCATCATTCTTTTCTTATTAGTTTCTTAAAATTTTCGACCGAAATTTTCTTATGCACAGATTTAACACGGTATCCTATCAAACTTTGTGATCTTTGACCCGACATGCATAGTTATAACCTATAAAGTGCACTATAGGCCTACGTGTAAATAATTCAATAATTGTACACCAAGTGGATGTACATGTACAAATATGTATATTGTTGCATGTACTGGTCAATATGGCGGTGTCGCGGACTCGTGCGTTTATATCAGAAGTAAATGGAAGTCTAAACTCTGGCGCCGCTAAGTTACAAATTGAGGATTTTTGTTCCGAGCAGCGGACTGCCATTCTGTACTTTCTTGAAGGACACAACATCTTTGTAAATTTGCCGACCGGGTTCGGGAAATCTGTAATTTTCCAAGCAGTGCCGTAAGATTGTGCAGTACTTATAAATATTCATTTTTCTTGACAGCCGTTATCCAATGAGAGAAGACTGTTTAGCTAGCGGCTATAATTGTCATATTGAGCAAATTGCGCTTGCGTCAAGGCTGTTAAAGCATTATCGCATGGGGATTGTTGTGTGCGTAGAGGGCACCGCTTGCTCGCCGGGAACAGCTTCACAGCCTTGGTCAAGGCTAGTAAGTATTAAGTTATAAATAATTCTTTGCTGCCTTGCTTCCTTGCCAGCCTGACTCATTTACTGCTATTGTGCATTCACGTGTTGGATCAGGTTTGCTATTGGAATGGTATGATTGGAGCACATTGCTGTTTGTTTGATCAACTTAGACAATTTGTTTCTCATTCTTGTATCAACAGGCACTTGATGCTATCAAAGAAGGTCTAGGGGATAGCTATGTTAAGACAGGTCATCGATTGGCACTTCAGCTTAGAGCTCAAAAGATCCTGAAATCAGCCAGTAACAAACGCCTCAAGAAACACCAGGATGATTTCATCTTCTTCCCGGTTCGAGAAATGCCAAGGGTAAGTTTCTATGGAAACAAAGGAAGAAAGATGGGAGTAGATGATGAAATCACGTCTACACATTCCCTGGAATGTTGATGCAATATGGTCTCAGACTCCTCCAGTCAAGTTGAGATATCTTATTAGCTGAATGACCATTGAGCAGTTTATGGCTCACCTGATTCAACTTTTTAATATCGTTCTATACATTGACTCTGAGAATGAATTAAAGGTTTACTGTAATCAAAATTAGGAAAGGGGTGAAAGTGCTTTAAAATTATTGCTTAATACATAATTAATTACTATATCAATTTATATGTGTATGTAAGTGCTTACTTTTGATCAAAACGTTACAAAATCAGTACATGTATGCCCCGCCCCCATAAAAAGTCCCCTTTGGAATCGATTCACACAACAAAAGCAAGTGACGTCACTTTCAGAACTAGTAATAGGCTTGCCACACAGTATGCTGCGTGGCGTTCTGCATTTGACGTAAGCATTAAGGTTTTTCGTCGCGAAAAGTGGGGTGCTAAGTTATGGGCCTAAAATACCTCCGTTTTCTACATAGCACAAACAATGATAAACAGGTTGAGTTTTATAACAATACAGATGTTTTTAACTTCACATGTGTTTTGATTACAGTAAACCTTTAATAGATTTGCTTAGGGAGCTGACAGCTCCAAATATTCTAGAGCAAGTCTCTGATCTTGCTGCAAGATGTTTAAATTGCCCTTTTACCTGGCTAGTATGCTGTGGCCATCTTTACCTCCAAATCTTTCAGAACCACCCCTTTTCCTGTAGGAATTATTTACATGGTACATCATGAACAAGTGTTACGTTCTTTTGTGTCACCGACATGCCAGGCTTCCAGTGTTATTTAAATTATAATATTCATCAACATATTCACAGTCATGAATTCTTCAGCTTTAGTATAGTAAGAATACGGTTGATTCCAAAAAGTGCGCCACCAAGAGTTTGCAATGTTTTGGCCAATCACAATTCATGGAATTTGTTGATCTTATGCGCGTGCCTGGAAAGAGTCGACTGATTCTACGCATTGTGGTTGGCTAACGCATTGCAAACTCTTGCTAGTGCATTATTTGGAATCGCTGGTATTTATGCATATTCATATTATTCCTTTGCATATTCAGGTCACGATTGAAGGTCGGGTTTTGCCGTATCAAGCCCCTGGAATCAGGAACACATTTGTGAGGGAATGGAGAGGATGTAAGACCCATGATGATGACATGGCAATATGTAGTGTAGAGGAAGTAGCACTACAACATTACAAGACACTTGGATATCAAGAAGGTAATGTATGTTGGGGTGTTTCTTAATTGTTGTGGCATTGTTTCCAAAATGTAACTAGACAATCAAAATACTGATGGCTCCAGTGTGTTCAAAGGAGATTAAAGTTATCCTTTTGTGTAAGAATTTGTCCCTACAAAGTCATGTGATTCCTTTACTCTCTCATGCTTATGGTCCAAAAGTCTGTCAAAATAACTTATTATGCTCATTATTTGCTCGTGAAATTCTTGTACGGTAAACTGTTAGTAAAGAAGCTAAGGTTAGATTTGAATGAAAGCGAATGGACACAATGCACTATTCCCCATCAGCCTTGACTTGGCCAGTATGTGTACTGTTAACACAACACTTTACTCACGTGTGCTTTCCTATAGTACAGTGTAATTAGTGTAGCATGGCTCCCCTATGGCTCCATAGGAAACTGCACATTTAAACAAAGTGTGACACCATCAGTTCATGGGTATGATTAGATGATATGATAGGTGTTTTGTTGCTCTGAAGAAAACATACTTGCACGATGTCAGTGACAGAGATGACATGATTAGCAAAGGGGAAGGAAATCAGTTTAACAACAAATCTGTTTCCTTAGTCCTTATACTTAGAACTGAGTAAAAGCTGCAGTGAGAATAACGGACTGAAGCTTGTCCTAGTGTTTGATTCTAGCATTTTCTCTTCTTTCATCTTCCATCCAACATTCTGTATTAGGTGTACATGGAGAAGGTAGTACATTCACTACACTGATATTCCTTCTGTTCTGGGAGCAGATATTCATGGAGGGTATTCCAGATACATTCTGTTATCCATATCAGGTAAATATAAGCAGACTACATGTCCTATAGGCTGGAAGCCTCTTTACATATTGAAGTATAGATTTAGCCTCTTGCTAATTCTCCACACTTACCAGTTTGTAAGGTTTGTGCTTTCTCTTTCTAAACCAATAATCGTTGTGACATCATGAAGTAGTACCTGCAATTAACAAAGTATACATATAGTGTGGATTACTTAAAGGGTATGTACAACATTGGTAACAAACCAGCACAGAAATGCTCACAGATTTACGTATAACTTTCAGGGTATTAAGAGGGTGCTGGTAGAAATCGTTCAAATATTTCCGTCTGAAATGGTGTACCGGTATTTATCCAGAAAGAGTAAAACCAAACACCAAAAACATTTTTGATCTTGGCAAGATCAAAAATCCTTCTATATGTTTTATAAGAAATATTGAGTTGGTTTTTTTCCCTATTTTCTGGGGACCCACAGGCTTATTATTTCATGTACATGCTGGATTAGACAAAGTGTGAGTGCTGTTCTGTCACCTTTACCAACGTTGCACACACCCTTCAAACGCTATGCATTTTGAAAAACTAGATGATCTGAGTAAATGTCATCTACCAAAGAGCTTACTTGACCAATTCAATATGCTTCCTTCCTTGACAAAACATTTGGTAAACTGGCCATTTGAAAAAAAAAAACCTTGTATGATTAATGAGCCATTTTAGTTTGATTTCTGCTGTTTGCTGATGTGTGGCATGTTTCATGTTGGCTTTCAAATAGTCAGGTCCCTTGGACTTGAGATCTGATGCCTTCTTCTCTAACCGTCAAGAGGCTTTGGAGAGCCGTCTGGCTGAGATTAGACAAGCAGGAAGTAAGGAGCTACAGGACTGGTTAGAGAGAAGCTGGACAGAGTATAAGAATGAACAGTGTAGTGGAGTCAACTGGGATCTATTTCATGATCTGCAACATGCTCAGGTATGCTTAGTGTGATGTGGGAGGTGTAAAGTCCTAATGGTATAGAGGTTATTCACCAACGTCATAAAATCACATGATTGGCTGTCAAGCTTGCATGTCTACGTTCCTCCATGGTTACACGTACAGCACTGTATGTTGCGTGTGCACTGAAGCGTATTGTTTACACCTGTGCAATCTTTGTGCTTGACGGCCAATCCGAGCTGATGACGTCACATGAATAACCTCTATAGATTTATTACTTGAGTTTAATAGTCATTGGCATAGTGATTATTATTACATAGATAATGACCTGTAGGAATCTCCTACTACATGAGGTGAATTTTAGTCATATCATCAAGTTTCAAAATTTAAACATTGATCATTCCACAAGCCGTCATTGTCTAATTACTCCTGATTGTTGTACATGTATACTAAAGAGATAACCCATGTCAATATATAATAGGTCTTTTATTATTGGGATTATGTGACATTTCACACTGAATATTGTCGACCCGACCATCTTTTCATTTCGGGGTGAGACTCATCTCAGGCATTGGCCTGTTCAATAACATCCTCTTTGGCATCTTAGTGGTTAGGCTTCTGCAAATGGAAAGACACAGGGTTGAGTTTGGGGGGTGATAATGCCAGGGCAGCTCTGTGGGGTGAGCAGACCTCCCAACCTTTCCGCTTTTGGCGGAAAATTTCCGCTTTTATTAGTTGATTACAATTTTCCGCTCTTGCCCATTATTTTCCGAAAAAATAGATTTTTACCAGCCACAAGGCATAATGCATATTGAGTGTGCAAATTTACTGTTTTTTTCTGCTATTTCACTCCACGAGCGACTGTTTGCTAGTCTAAACCTGGTACCCTAACCCCAAATTGAAAAAGCTCCATATATACCATGAAAGGGGGGCACCACCCTCCACCCGCTACGCTCCCCTGGCGCATGGTCACTTCGTTCCCTCGCAGTCTTTTTTAGGAATTTTAAAAATCAAATGTTGGGAGGTCTGGGTGAGTGATAAGCCTCAGGCATGTCAGGGTTTGGCCTCATAGAGGTTTTCTAGTGTGAAAGGGACTTTTGTGAAGTATGCTGTTTAGCTGTGTATGAAATATGGCAGTCAAAAACAGATTAATTAATAGAATCATTATTAACAAATATAAAAATGCGTCATCCTTAAAGGTACAGTACAGGATTGGTAACATACCCAAACAGAAATGTTCACAGATTTAGGTATACATTTCATGATATGAAGATGGTGCTGCTAGAAACAAACCGTTAAAATATTTTCGCCTGAAATGCTGTATTTATCCAGAAAATAGTCAAACAAAGACCAAAAACAGTTTTGATCGGGGTAAGATCAGAACTATTCTTTATGTTTTATAAGAAAAATTGAGTTGGGTTTTCGCTATTTTCTTGTGACTCAGATGTCCGATTGAGCTCAAATTTTCACAGGCTCATAATTTCATGTACATACTGGATTAGACAAAGTGTGAGTGCTGCTCTGTGACCATTACCAATCATGCATTATACCTTTAAGATATGTTTCGTGAAGTGCATCCTAGAAAGCATAGATTTGTTTGATCAAATCCAAGTTCATTAAATCTTCTCATCCAAGTGCATCAAGTCTTTCTTGGCAAACCTTTTACATTTTGCAGAGTCTTCTTGTGTGCTTTGGTGGTGAGTTCCTTTCAGCCGTTGCAGAGAGGATTCTTAAGAACCATCGACACTGCCGAGGTGGGATGCCAGACCTGACTGTCTGGAACCCAGACTCCCATCAATTCAAGGTAAGAAGATGACCATTCATTAGGCCATGTGCCTGACATTTACAGCACTGTCTTGTGTATAATTAAAGTCACAATCAAGCAAGTTGGTGCTAAGAATTGTCTTTGTTGTGATTTTGTGCTCTTTTTAAATTGACATTTTGAGTTCTTTAATCTTGTAATATCGTTTTTCTTGAGATTCACCAAGGGCAAACAATTGATGAAGATTTAAAATGTCATCAAGTTTAGATTTGCACCGAGTTCAGATTTTCTCTGTTTGTCTCTATTATGTGAATCTGTTTAAAGATTTCAGTGAAGATCAGTGGAGATGTTTCCGTTTGATTTTTCACAGCTTGTAGAGGTAAAAGGACCCGGAGATCGGCTTTCACACAAACAGATTCTATGGATTGATTTCTTCTTGTCTCAAGGAGTGGACGCTGAGGTCTGCCATGTCACTGGTACGTTGGTGAATCTGAACACACTTACTTAGACAACTCCTCAAAATTCCTATCTGTTAAGTGTCAGAGAAATATGTACTCCCGCAACATTTTTCCATAGGATAACTGTCGGAAATTAATGTTTACTCAAGTCTTCTCTTTCCTCCAATAAATGTCTGAATTCTTCAGATGAAACCTCCAGTGGTCAGCTACCGGTACTAGTTGGCTTTTCCGCATAGTTGCAGAAAAGCTATACTTTTTGTTCAGATTTTTTTTTCTTCTTCTTTTTTTTCCCACGGCCCATAGACTTTGCACACGTTTTCTTCTCTGCACCACTTTGCCATTAAACTTTATTACACATACATGTAGTTCAAAGTTTGTATAGGCATAGTACATACAGCATAGATGTGCCCGCGTGAACTACGTCATTATGACGTCATCAGGTGTCAAATTACAAGCGATTTGAATTTAACAATCAAAATCTTTACAAATCAACAATAAATCAACCGTTTGAGATATTAAGTTGATTCTTTCGCCAAATGTCAATGTTAGGTAAGGTCTTTCTTTGTGACACATTGGTTGACCTCTGTGACCTCTACTTCCGGTCAAACAGGAAGTAGCTCCTCATTTAAAAGTGGTAAGAGCTAGGATCATGATTCTTTCACCAAATATCAAAGTTAGGGAGGGTCTTTCTTTGTGACACATTGCTTGACCTCTGTGACCTCTACTTCCGGTCAAACAGGAAGTAGCTCCTCATTTAAAAGTGGTAAGAGCTAGGATCATGATTCTTTCACCAAATATCAATGGTAGGCAAGGTCTTTCTTTGTGACACATACATATTTAGGTGTAATGTTGCATGGATTCATAAATTAATTTTAAAAACATTGAGCGGAAAAGCCCTATGCTCTGTTGCAGACAGACAAAGATCTCTAGTTTGTTTACTTTTTGTCAGTGGAGTAGCAACTTCCCACTGCTATCAGTACACTATCCGATTATCACAGAGCCCAAGTGGGCAGGCACCTTTTCCTGTCCCAAAGGCTGACTACCTTGTAAAAATAATAGGCATAACTGATCTTAACTTCCAATGAATGGGCCTTATTCATGGCGCATCCATCTTGTCACCTTCCTTGTTCTAAAAGTACTAAAGAGAATGAATAATCATATTCCAACAAGCCAACATTTGCTTTCTCTGTAAGAACAAAACTGTAAACTGGCCTTTCTCATCAGTACCACCAGATATCACTGGTTTGGCCACATTCGAATTTAACAGGACTGCCTGGCCAATCAACTGTTAAATTCTCTTAACAGAATAAACAATTCACTCTCCTGAGGACAAACAGAGCACACTGTTCAGAACGTCGAGATAATACCACCGGTTCTTCTCAGAACCACACACCCTCACAGAAGAGATTACATGGTGTCTCCGCAAACCTACCTTCTTTTAGTACTTCCACCATGCATAGCTTCAAGTCTTACCGTAGAATAAACAATCTACTCCATCCCACCAGAACATTCCTCTGATAGCCCATTTGATGACCAGTGTGAATAGCTACATGTATAGGATCATCATGTTTTCCATCCAATTACTGCGTATCGGATGTTTTTATCCAACATAACTGATACATGTAGGAATTTTGAGAAGGTGCCTATGCAACCATGTATTGACTGTAACCATCCTGAATCAGCTACAATCCATTTCAAGTATTCTCATAATGCTACATCATCACTTTATATATACATGTACATGTAAGAACTCTGCGGTTCAGATCAGCTTGTGACATCATTGTACATTTATTCATTTTTCAACTGTTCATACACGAGAGATGACATACTGAATTTATGACCATTGAGCTATTTATGGTTCACCTAATGACACTGAAACTGTATACTGTAGTTACAGATATGTATTTCAGACGACTAAATTTGGTCTACCCTGTGATCCATGGTGTTGATACACTTTGTATTCCTTACTCTGAAGTATGCAGTGTATGACTGGTTTGCTTCATTATAAGCCTCACACACGAGGGGGTAAGGGGTTGGGTGGCAGGAGTTAATATTCAACTTGTCATTTAGGCCTATTGTTACTCCAAATGCAAATATCAACAGTGTGACCTCTCTGATGTACTTTGTACTTTTTCCAAATTGACCTTTAGAAGGCTTTCATATCCCTTTGTAGAAAAACAACCCAAAACTGGCTTATGACAGCTTAACAAAAGCCATCAATGACTATTACTTATAGTTTGCTAATTTTGTTAAGATTTTATCATTTGAGCAAGGTTTTTGTATTAGACATCGATGTGCATGGATTGAGATTATTGTTTTTTTCATTTCAGCTGTCGGATCCAAGCGACTGAAACTGTCACAGGCTTTGAGTAAAAACAACTCTGCAAGTTCATCCGGTCAGACATAGGCAAAAAGTCGGTCCTTCAGTTTGCAAATGATGAGGGTCCAAATGAACGAAATGATCACCATCACCAGCAATCTTAATCTGATGAACATGGACTATAAAATGCCAACATATACATATACACCCTGTGAAAATACTATGACTTATTCATGTTGATGTTAAGCACATTTCAGCATGTGAGGATTATTTACAAACTGAAGACAACATGACATCATGATTGACTTAACAATCCACATCAAGTGTAAATTCTCAGGCTGACACATCAAATTGTACTGCATTATACTTGCCTAATATCACTAATTAGAACTTGGAAGTGTATCTAGAAATTATCATCGCCTAAGTGAGCTCAGCAACCGATTGAAGAAATGATTTGATTCAATTTTGCTATTCCCATGTCATGGTTAATTATGTAAAGTACTTGAATATTGAGAGTATAACATTTTTATGAATTCATGAATGCAATATTCAGATGTTGATTGAATATTTTATATTTCATTCATCAATCTGTATTCTATGTACATTCTATCAACTCAGGCTTATTTAATTTAATTTGTATTAATCTGAATAAATGAATTAATTGGTAAAATTGGAAATTGGTCACACAAGGTTTCAATTTGTTTGATTGTTTATTGGGGTGCGTGTTTGCTTGTTTTTAAAATTACTATCATATTTTTCACAGATTTACCTAGAACTTACAGGGTATAAAGATGGAGATTAGAAACATACTGTTAAAATGTTTCTGCCCGGAATGCTGTTTTTATCCAAAATTATGTTTGATCTTTTAAAGATAAAAAATAAAAGAAAAAAGACTTAAAGGTATAATACATGATTGGTAAAGGTCACGGAACAGCACTCACACCTTGTCTAATCCAACATGTACATGTAATGATAAACCTGTGAACATTTGAGCTCAATCAGACATCTGAGTCATGAGAAAACAGCGAAAACCCGACTAAATATTTCCTCATAAAACATAAAGAATGTTTTTGATCTTACCCCGAGATCAAAATTGTTTTCAGCCTTTGTCTTACCAATTTCTGGATGAATACAGCATTTCAGGCGGAAATATTTTGACAGTATGTTTCTACCAGCACCATCTTCATAGCTTGAAATTTATATGTAAATCTGTGAATATTTCTGTTTTGGTATGTTACCAATCCTGTACTGTACCTTTAGGGGCCGTCCATAAAGTACGTACGCACGAAGGGGGGGGAGGGGGGGTTGTTACCGATGCGTACGCCATGCGTACAGGGGGGGAGGGGGGGTTAAGGCCAATGCGTACCGTACGCAAACGAAAAATTTGCATAGCATTATCGCGCGAAAAGAGAGGTAAAAAACGTGAAAAAAGCACCGGGATTGTTTTGTTTTTCCTTTGTTTTCTTATTCAACATGGTAAAAAATAGTAAAATCCATCTGTAAATGTATAAAAACCTGTTAAACTTTAGTCATTCATTTCAGAATTTGAAAGTGAGGTCCCAATAACGGTACCGGCCCGGATTACGGTGACATTTTAATGATGCTAAAGCAAGGGACCACGAGAAGTGAAAAACCTAATGTGGAATGCGTATGCGTACAGGGGGGGAGGGGGGGTTGGGACCACTGCGTACGCCATGCGTACAGAGGGGGAGGGGGGGTCAAAAAAGTCGGCATTTCGTGCGTACGTACTTTATGGACGGCCCCTTAAGAAATACTGTGGCTTTTTTCACTGTTTTCTCAAAAAGCGGGCACCGTATGGGACTGAAATTTTCACAGATGACTGTTACTGTATCTTCCTTGATATTTTTGCCCATGAATCTGCCTTTCTTTGACAAATACCTAAGTATGAGATTACCTTTAAAACAACTACTGTACATTGATCAACTGATAATATTCAGGTAACTCAATACTGTAACACTCTAGAAAAACATCAAGAAATGGCTTCAATTAGTCTTTGTGGATTTTTAGTACATTGATATAAATATATGTATCAAATGTTCTGCATACAAATATTCAAGCAGTCCTATGCGTAGTTAGGTTATTTGGATTCACGGTTGACTGATCAGTAGTTTGGAGTTTGATCTCCAGATGAAATAACTACGCCACACTGAGGTCAAATCAGTCTGAAAAAGGTCACAAAACTCGCATTTGTTGCTCGGCAGCATTGTAAGCTCACAGAATATGTTATGTTCATTCACGCAATTTTGCACAATGACAGCTAGACGATAGAGAAAAAAGTTCATAATTGAAAATTCCCGTAAACGAGTAAAACTTTATGATTTCACTGAGTCAGTTCAGCCCAAACTGACTGTGACGCTGTGTGGTAGGCCTACTGTACTACAAGCTCTGAAGCATTCATAGTTGGAGTTGAACCGCCCAAGGTAGGTGTAATTCCAATACAGTCAACACGAGATACATGTATTAACTGGGAAAACGGGGTGTATTATATATACATGTATTACCGATTGTGAGGTTTGCGAGATGTTGAGGGGAAGTACAGTGTACTATCAATAAACACATTCGTGCCCCGGCAGACTGCCTACTATAGGGCAAGGCCTTCATTGTTCATCTATGGTCTCTGTACTTTAAAGGTACTATATCATACTTCGATCGGTAGCATACCGAAACAGAAATCTTCACAAATTTACCTATAAAAATGGTGATGGTAGAAACATACTGTTAATATATTTCTGCCTGAAATATGCTATGCTGTATTTACCCAGAAATGACTAAAACCAATGAGCAAAAACAATCTTGACCTTTTAAAGATCAAAACGGTGAAAAAAAAAATACTGTGCGCGTTCGTCACTGTTTTCTCAAAAAGTGGGCATCGTATTGGACTGAAATTTTCCAAGATGACTGTTATTGTATCTTCCTTGATATTTTTGCCCATGAATCTGCATTTATTTGACAAAAACCAAAGTATGATATTACCGTTAAAGATAGCCTTATTATTATTTTTTTCTGGTTTATATTGCTCTGTTTTGGAAGGGAGTATAGTTAATTATTCTTGGCTGCTCACTCCCATAGACTAAGTGCACCTAATTAGTACTATATCCGAGGACGATTCTGAACACAAGAAGAACCGTTTCGAGGACAAGATTGGTTTCAGTGTATTTCCTTTTCATCACCCCGTCTCCGATCCGATGCAATTCGCACAGTGGCTATTATGTTTGTGAAGACAGCTATTAATGAATATTTCCCGCCAAAAAAGTTAATTTTTTTACATTCTTGGTCTGATTTGAAAAAATGGCAAGTAATTCACATTTTGGAATGTTTGAATCAGGATAAAGACCTACATGATGATGAGAGCGTACCTGTCGATAGCTGCTGTGCTGATGGTTGTGAGTTATGGTGCTGACGGCAATGCAGAAACCAAATCAGGTTTGACTTGAATCCTTATTATAAAACAATGTCCAATGAATTATAACGACTATTATGGAACACCATTCTATGTTTTTAACTTGATGATTAGTTGATTACATGTAATCCATTATCAGATTTTCAGTATTTCTGCATTTTGACAGACCCAATTAAAGGTACAGTACGGGATTGTTTTATAAGAAAAAAAAGTTGTTTTTCTCTCTCAGATGTTCGATTGAGCTCAAATTGTAACAGCTGGCTTCGGTACATTAGACAAAGTGTGGGTGCAGCAATGCTGTTCTGTGACCATTAACAATCATGTATTATACCTTTAAGTGTTTTCAGTTTAAATTCAAACCACAAATACTCTACGATATCCAAGGAATCACACAGATAACTGTACCGGACGTACTAGGCCAACGATCCTTTGACCGTTTTTTTTTTTTTGCGTACTTTTCATGATGATCATTCATTGATTCATTATGGCTTATATTGTGCTAATTACGGCCACTACTATAGGCGTGAAATCTATTTCATGGAATCCGTGAGCAAGACTTTCGGTTAGCGAAGAATTTCTAATGATTATTTTCTGCTTTCGCGGTATCATATGCATTCTGCAAAAAGTGTTTGCTTAGCGTTCCGAGAAAGAAAACTAGCTTTCTAATGAAACACGCTAACCGTAAGAAAAACTTGAAAAAGTCTGCTACCGCAAGCGGAGAATTGTGGCTAACGTTAACGGATTCCATGACATTGAATTGGGCCCCGATATTTCTTTCATGCAGACAACAATTACATTCTTCAGCATCATAAAAGATACTGGGATCGTTTGGAGGATGGTGAGATCTCCAAGATTGGAATGAAAATGCGAACTCCAGAGGCCAAAGAGTTTTACCTGACTCAGCCACTTGATCACTTTGAAGTGCTAACAAAGAGAACGTATGAGCAAAGGTATCTAGTGGTTGACCGATACTGGACACAACCAGACGGCCCAGTGTTCCTGTACATAGGAGGAGAATGGACACTGTCACAACACGAAGTTACAAACGGTAAACCAAAAATATCCAATGAGTTGGCTTGTTTCTGAGTATACAATGTACTGACAAAAATAATTTCAAATAATAATAATATAGGTTTTCCCGGTCATTTTCGGCAAATGAGCGGACAATTTAAACGCTGCGTCATTCCATTTCGCGTGAAACTGCAAGGCACCTCAAAATAGTCATTCGATTTCATTTTATGTGCAAGCAAATGTTCACAAGGGTCAAGCGATTAAATAGAATCGCCTTTCAATTAAAAATTCCATTCGAACAGCATTCAAATTCGCAACGGCTTTTGGCAGTGTGCGCTTATAGTCATTCGAATTCGTATTGGGGCAGGCATTTCTGCGAATTGTTCAGCGAATTTAGCGTTCTGTCTGAAATTATGAATGTACCGCAAGAATAAAAATGGTATAGAATGGTTCACTTCTTGTATGGAAACCACTTATGTGATGTCCCCTGACGACAATTGTTTGTAATTGAAAAATCCTCGAAAATACTGGCAGCTTTCGGTCGCTGTACGAGAGAATATCTAATGTTGACGGTTGATTGATGCATTCGAATGATTTAGATTACATTGAGCTTGCAGTCTGATTTGAACATCAACACCATGATTTTCAATACACATCCATGGCACCAATCCTCTCTTGAGAATAAAAAATAACAAATCAAAGAAATATAGAAATTCATGGAAAGGGAAAATGACACAAGATACAAAGAAATAAACAGGTGTAAAAGGGTTTGCATTTGTTTGCTTATGTTGCATTGTCGCAACGTATTTGAGATCCGGGCGAAGAGAGAGGTTGGTCAGAGGAGGGGCTATTCATTTCAAAATGGATGATAAGATGCGACACCGTTTTGCAATACACTGCAGTTAAGGGGTTTGCATTTGTTTGCTCATTTTCCGAAATTGGTTGTCTCAAAACGAAAACGTAAGGAACGATCTGGTATAAATGGTTGTTTGCGGTTACTCTGCTAAATTGAATGCCGATTTTGCATCGCTAAACTGAACGACAGTTGAATTTAATTGAATGCTATGCTATATAAATACGGATGCATCAAAGTGAAATCGAGTGACGGTTTCAACCGAGGAGGCAAAATCACGTCAACACGAATGCGTCAGGCGCGGTTCTACGGGGGGCTAGGGGGGGCTGTAGCCCCCCCCCCCCAAATTTTGTCTAGCCCCCCAAAAAAAATGCAAGTGAAAAAAAAAAAATTGAAAATACTGGATTTTTTCAGTTATAAAGCGCCAATTGCATAAAAAAACGCGTTGCGTGGGCTATGATGTGCATGTTTTTCGACCCCTTATAAGACATAGCAGAAGCGAGTGTTGGAAGAACCCAAAATATTGAGTCTTCTAGCCCCCCCCAAAATAATGGGTCTTCTAGCCCCCCCAAAATTTTGACTCTAGAACCGCGCCTGGAATGCGTGAAACTGAAATTGGCCGCTCATTTGCCGGAAATGACCGGAAAAACCTATAATAATAATTATTATCCCCTGGTCATGGGCTATACATGATTAAACATTCCTGAAACCATCTCAACTCCCTGGGGAGTATACAGCCCCGACTGCTATAAGCGCACAAAGGCTAATCAAGCACACAAACTCTACCCTCACATGCACCCATTTACCCCTGGGTGGAGACTGGAGAGGAGAAATATTATGTGACAAAGCATCTTGCCCAAGGATGCAAGCACCACCGACCCATGGCTGGACTGGAACCCACAATCTGTAGATTGACCACAAGATCTTGAGTACGACACGCCAGACCACTAGGCCACAGCACCCCGAAATTATGATACATATCACTCACCACTGTCAAATAAGACTTTTCTCACGATTGCACTGGCTGAAAACCTTCTCAAAAAGTTGTCTTATCGGTTCATTATTTTCAGCCAATTGTGATGCGAAGTGAATTTTGGGTCACAACAATCAGTACGCGTTGTTTTCTACTTTTGTGATGCAAGAATATTCGTTTCGCTTCGCGCGCAAATCGCATGAAGTATTGAACCGGAATTTTGTGTTAAGTACTGAAAGTTTTCTAGCAGGTTTTAATTATTAGGTGAATAAGATTTAATGCTTTGTCGAGGAAAAAAGTCACCCTGGAAAACACATTACCATGTTATTAAAATAATTATTGTCTTAACAATGTATGTTACCGAATAGCTGTTTATTCTTTGCCGAAGGTCTCATCGCTGATGTAGCCGAGAAGGAGGGCGCCCTCATTCTTGGAGTGGAGCACAGGTTCTATGGCAACAGTCTGAACGTTGATGGACTAGAACTTGATCAGCTCAACTACTTATCTAGTCACCAAGCGTAGGGAAAACGTTCCTAAATTTCTTAAAAGAATAATGAAGGAGAAATTAAAATGAAATTTTGCAAATTTCAAATCAAGATACAGTATAATCAAAATAGTTTATAACGACGAATGAAATTTAAAGGCATTGCATACGTTTGGTAATGACTCTGACAATTTATGGCAATAAAAACTTACTTGGTGAAAAGTACAGCTGCTTTGGATAGTATAATGCATATCGAGAAACGTTCAATTCGAAGTACCGCGGTTATGGAAAAATATGTCACTTTTTATCTCCAAAAATTATGAATCTGAGAAGCGTTATGGCCGTAACGCTTCTCAGCTATTGACTAACTGTTCTCTGGCGTGAAATAACCGCTCTAGTTTGTCGCCAAAATCTCAAAAAACGCTACCACCTTTTAAATTGAAACTTTCACAGGTTAGTTTTATGGTATATATACAATTATATTGGTTTGAAACAAACAGTAGGCACAAATTACCAAACGTATGCAATCCCTTTAAAGGTAGTATACTTTGGTAGCATACCAAAACAGAAATGTTAACAGATTTACTTATAACTTACAGGGTGTAAAGATGGTGCTGATAGAAATATACCGATAAAATGAAATGCTGTATTTATCAGGAAATTGGTAAAAGCAACTATCAAAAATAACGAAGAAAAGATTAAAGAAATTCCGTGGGCGTTTTTCAATGTTTTCTCAAAAAGTCGGCACCGTATGGGACTGAAATTTTCACAGATGACTGCTACTGTATCTTACATGATGTTTTTGCCCATGAATCTGCATTTCTTTGACAAAAAACAGTGTGATATTACCTTTAACAGCATTCATTTTGGTATTTTTCTATAGCCTAGCAGACCTTGTTTCCTTCCATGGTTTTGCTATGAAGACGTTTAATCTCACAGAGAGGAATCTATGGATAAGCTTTGGCTGTTCCTACCCCGGAGCGCTAACGGCTTGGTTCAGGCTCAAGGTATAGTCTTTGAGATTTTGTTAAATTCTACTTAAGGCCGGTTTCTTTTTATAATTAGATCCAAATCAAAATACAAAATACGATGATGATAGGTTAAAAAAGGATTTTTTTCCCGCTGTTATCTCTTTTAATCAAATAAACACAAGGGAAACGGACTTGATTAATAATAAGTCATTAAAAAGTGAAGAAAGAACAATTGACTGGAGCGGGATTGGAACCATCAACCTCTGGCATACCGTACCGAATGCTCGTACATTGTTTTCTCCGGTACGGTATTCCGGAGGTCACTGGTTCGAGTCCCACTCCTGTCAATTTTCATTCATTTACTTTTCAATGACTTGTAATCTCTTTTAAATGTTTCTTGACATAATTATATTTATATGAAATATCAGACAACAAAGTTTTGTTTTCCCCCATGAAAAGTTCATAATATAATGGGCCTGTTTGTTTCACGCAAAGGATCATGAATCCTTCGGATCCGGATCCCATTTTAGCGTACCCCGCATAGGAGGTGGATCCGAAAAATGGGATCCGGATCCGCAGGATTCGTCCGAAACAAACAGGCCCTTTGTTTCATTAAAAAAAAGGTTGATATCATTTGTATCACATGCCATTTATACAACACATGAATCTTTGTAGGTCTGATTCATTGAATGACGGTCCTTTGTTTCTTGTCTGTGTATAATATAATAATAGTACCCTCACCTAGTGCATGGTTCGATCTCATCGTCTGCACCGGTGCGTGCTAAGGTCAACTTTCAGGCCTACAATGAAGTGGTGACCACTGCATTTGGAGATCCAATAGCTATTGGATCCAAACAAGTACGTGAGTTCTAAAATCCGGAGCAAAAGTCAAACAAAAACCGTAGGTACAGTACGGGATTTGTAAATTACCCAAACTGTTCACATATTTAGTACCTGTATAATTAACTTTCAGGATATGAAGATGGTGCTGTTAGAAACATACCGTTGAAATATTTCCACCTGAAATGCCGTATTTATCAAGAAATTAGTCAAACAAAGACCGAAAACAGTTTTTGATCTCGGGTGAGATCAAACCATTCTTTATGTTCTATAAGAAAAATTGAGTCGGGTTTGCGCTATTTTCTCGTTACTCAGATGTCCGATTGACCTCAAAATTAATACAGGTTTATTATTTCATGTACATGCTGGATCAGACAATTGATGTGAGTGCTGTTCTGTGACATTTACCAATCATGTATTGTACCTATATAGCTATAAATGAGGGATCCGAAATATACCTGTAGAATTTCCACCTTGAATATGCCTCTTTATACATGCATTTAAACCAACATAATAACTGTACATGTATAGTTGACAATATTTTATATTCATCGTTCGTTGTTGGTTCTTTGTTTCCTGCAGTGTGTTACCCGGATAACTGAGGCATTTGACACGATCAAAGTCATGCTGAAGAATGAACAGTTTTCCGATCTTCAGCAAGCCTTCAATGTGTGTCAACCACTGACAGTCACCAACGACAGGAAGTTTTTGGCAAGTTCCTTGCAAAATCTATTCATGAGCGCTGTACAGTATAACACTGTTCAACAGGACCAGTCAGATATTGGTGATATCTGTAACATTATGACCAATCAGACGGCATTTCCAGACCCATTTGATGCTCTAACGGAACTAGTTTACGTGAGTACAATAGAAGGCATTTTCAGTAGAATACAGTACAAAATGAACATTATAACGAAACACATAGGCATGTACTATGTAAAGTTTTCACTTGTTTAAAGGTACTATATCATACTTTGGTAGGAAACCAAAACAGAAATTTTCACAGATTTACGTATAACTTACAGGGTATAAGACTGGACCTGGTACAAACATACCGTTAATTTTTTTTCCCGCCTGAAATGCTGCATTCATCCAGATTTGAGTCAAACAAAAGACCAAAAATAATTTTGATATCCAAGATAAAAACCTCATAAGTACATGCATTTCCATTACAGTTTCGCGTAACAATTGCAACTTTCGTTTTGCTGTTTCCTGCTGTTTCCAATTATCAATTGAGCTCAAAAATTCACTGGCGATTTGTTTTTATTTCCTGACAAACCAAATTATGAACATATCGCAGCTGTTTTATCAACTTTACAAATCTGATACTACCTTTAAGTGCTTGTATGTGGAGGAATGATTATTTTTCTAAAATGTGCAGAGCAATTTTAAATTTAGTTTTGGAAACAGAGACGGTTGTTTTGATTTTTCCTGTTTTGTTTTAAATTTATTTAATCCATTGAATTACTTTTTTATTGGACATTTTTATGTTTATAAAATGCGACTTCTATCCTTTATCAAGCTGATGAAGACACTAAATTTTTTGTTCTCAATTTATATCAATGCTTGGTTTTTGATGTGTTGGGTCTTGGTCCTTGACCGGATGCCCAAGTGTCTTTGTCGGCTTGAGAAAGGCTAGCAGTCTGTAGCCGTAACGTGGCTATACCTTTCAGCCAGCTTCGTAAGCCATCCAACACCTATAACTTCTTTCAGTGTTTGCCATGATGAACAACCTCTTCTCAAGTATGAATTATCTTCAAGTTATTCTAGTTGTATTATGCATATTTTGTTTGTTTGTCCGTGTTTATGAAGGGTTATGGTGCCTGCATTGATGTATCCTATGATAACACAGTCCAATACTACCGCAATACATCATTTGCTCATGCTTCAGGGGATATGAGAGCTTGGATGTATCAAACATGCACACAGTTTGGCTATTGTAAGTGGTTGGTTTGATTTCTTGTAAGCATGCTCATCTTGTTTGTCTGTTGTTTTTTTGGGGGGCTGGCTTTCTTTTTCACCTGCAGGGTGCACCCACTCCCACTCGCTTTGCTACTGCATTAAATAATTGTTATCTTTGTTTGGTTGTGTTTGTTGCATCTTTGCGTTTGTTCGTCTGCCTGCGTCATTTTACTTCGATTGGCCGTAATCGCATTAAAAGCAGTACAAGTCATTACAGTGCCATCAGGGGCCAATTTCACGGCGCTGCTTAGCACAAAAATTGCTTAGCACAAAAATGTCTTGCCCAATTAAACAAACCACCATTAAAAATTACATTTGATATTCCTGGTCAGTGAACAACAGCCAAAGAACAATCACAAGTGATACAAAACACATGGACATTAAATGTTGTCAAATGTTGGTTGTTTATCCTATATTTATTAAGACAGAAAATGTCATTCTTAGCAAATTTTAGTGCTAAGCAGCGCCGTGAAATTGGCCCCAGACCTGCATCTTTTATTAACATCACTCATTTTAAGTAATAAATTCATAGTGATTTTGTCACACATTCATAGTATAATGCTATTGGCATTGTATGCCTTTAATATTCACCATCACCCCAGGAAAAAAACCCATACAGCACCTGCACACAACGGCAGTATTTATAGCATTTGGCATAACTCTACCATGGCTGGGCTATGGACCTTATTCACGATGCATCCATCCTACATTCGAAGCAGTGCAATTAAACCGAGGCTGGTAGTCTGGTACCCATTTTCTTTATAATTGATGTTATCGTTTCCCACGGGTATACAAGGAATGTGACAAGATGGATGCGACGTGAATAAGGCGAATTGCAAACCATCATTTCCACTCATGAACAGTGGATACGTTATGCTGGAAAAGTTTGCTTGATTGTAAAATAACACGGAAAGAGCGCCCCCACCGATGCAGTGTTTGAATGGGCGTTTTTTTTGTATTCTTTGACAGTTCGTACGGCACAACTCACAATTGAGAATATCAGGCACTTTAAACTTTCAAACCCTATACTTTAATCTTGACAGATCAGACATGTGATATTGGGACTAGCTGCATGTTTCTGGACCTGGCAGATGTTGATATCTGGCTTCAGTTCTGTAATGATGTATATGGAGTTGATAGTCAGAAAGTGGCAGACTATGTCGACTTCTCCAACTTGGTGTATGGAGCGGATCAACCATGGGGCTCCAGGATATTGTTTGTCAATGGTAAATTTGGCTAAGTTTGGCGAACTACTCTAAGCCTGTTTATAGGCACATTTGGAACATTAGGAACACAATACGCACAGCAGACATGAGAAGAAAATATTTGCATTTTTAATGCTTTCCCCTCTCAATTTACTTTACTAAAGGTAAAATCATACTTTGGTTTTGTCAAAAAAAAAATGCAGATTCATGGGCAAATTATATCAAGACAGATGCAGTAAAAGTCATCTGTGAAAATTTCAGTCCCATACGGTGCCCACTTTTTGAGAAAGCATTGAAAAACTCAAACGGATTTTTTTCCTTTCAAAAAATTAACAGTAATGTTTCTACCAGCACTGTTTTTATTCCCTGTAAGTTATAGATAAATATGTGAAGATTTCTGTTTTGGTTTCCTATCAAAGTATGATACTACCTTTAAGAACGCGTGACTGTGGTCAGTGGCGCACTCGGGGGGGGGGGGGGGGATGGCTCGGGGGGCTTGAGCCCCCCCCCCAATAGTGTCCCTAAAAAAAATGGGGAACAAATGGGGGAGAGGGGGAGGAGGGGGAGGGGGGGGGGAGTCACAAAATGTTTGTTGGGCGTTTTGTTGGAGAAAAACATTTCTTTGAGCCCCCCCCCCCCAAGACAAAATCCTGGGTGCGCCGGTGACTGTGGCCCCTTTTAAAGAAAACAAAACCCAAAATAATTATGGACGTTACAGTGCACTTATTTTGGGGAAATCGATGATTTGATGTTGAACATAAGGCCGTTTTCCAAATCTCGGCTCCGGCTCAGGCTCCGGCTCCGGTCTTTTCATCCATGTGGTGAAAGTAATGTTGTGGTTTTTCCTTGAAGCCCTGTTTCATTTTTTTCCTCTACTTCATTATTTTAGGTGATCTTGATCCATGGCATTCACTAGGCATCAAGTCAACATTATCTGATTCTATGCAAGCAGCCATGATCCGTGGTGGCTCTCATTGTCAAGAAACAAGAATTCCAACTGACTTTGATTCAATCCACCTCAAGACAGCACGAGTGGTATGTGTTTCAATGTATGGAAGGCAAGAAGTTTAGAATCTAAGAACAAGTTCAGTTAAGAAAGAATGTTGAACAAAGTCTCTGAAGACTAATCGCGTACATATTCTTTGGTTACAGGAAAATGTCCCTTAATCAGACATTGAACCGAACTTATACCTACCTAGCCCTACAAGGATTATGTACTTATGACATAAAAATGATAACACCATTGCTTGAGCTGGCGGGAAAATGTCCATAATTATAAATTATGATAGCAGAAAGAATGAATGGTAAGGGTGGACCCCATCATTGTAAAACAGTTTTTCTCTATTCACCTTTCAATGCTTTAAAATGCAGTCAGTTGTGGTTACGTGTATTTGACGATTATTGAATAAAAAGATGTATCCTCTTTGAGTGATCCCCCATGTACTGTTTCTCAGGTTTCAGCATTGCTAATGTTACCTGTATCCATAATGATCCTTGGGATATAGCAGTATGTGAGTGGTTTTATGGCTTCTGACTGCCAAGCGAACAAAGATAATTGACTATAGGGACACCACCAACATAGGGCTGGATAGCTCAGTTGGTAGAGCGCCTGTACGGTATTCAGGAGGTCACCGGTTCGAATCCCGCTACAGTCAATTTTCTTTGTTCAACTTTCAATGATGTATCATGATGATTAGATTATAACCTAAAAATACAATCCATTCATAACATGAGAAGATGGTCAAGCTATACGTTGCGAAATAAAATGCAGAGATCCTAAAATTTCAATCTCAAAACTGCCAAAATAGAGTCCAACAGTGTACCTTTTCCCGAACTCCAATGGTCACTTCAAGCAATAAGCTTGTGGATTGGGGGTGTATTAACTGTGATGTACCCGTATGAGATGCATCTTTCTCTTAACTATTCTCCATTTTATACTACAGGCTGTGGAAGATGAAGTCAATAAATGGCTACAAAGTCCACGTTTCTACCGAGACGAATGCCAACCACCAGTGAGCGATACTGCGAGTCATTCCTTCCAGCCTACAATCCTAGTGATAAGCATCATTCTGGGTTTGTGCATGTAACTCAACGGGGCACCAATTTGCATTTATTAATGACTCATTAATGCTATATAATTAGCCAACAGTACGGATGATAGTTTATCGAGAGTACTTACTGCTTTGTATAATGGTTACCAACTTAACATACTCATGATCGCGATTTGCATAGTACATCTGAAAGTATGACATCAGTTTCAATATGGGGAACAAAATCTGGGAAAAGAAAGGTATGATATGAAATAAAGCATCAGTTTTCACGGCCAAGACCTAGTATTGTTCTTTAGACGAATGATTAGGCTTTCACGTTAGATAATAAATGTGAATAGGCCTATACATGACTTGTGTAGTATTTACTATTAATTTTGGAATGTGTGTTTGAGATGTGAAATTGTTTCTCTCATTCTATACATGTTACTTCTAGTTCTGGTTGAAACAATTAATCACCTGATAGCTACGTAGTCTGAGTATAGTCCTTTCTACTCCGTGCTACACTAGGTAATAACTTCTGATAATTGTCATGCGCGCAAAGCATTACATCAGCCAATCAGATTTCCTATAACATTTTAGACCTAGACTATAGTTCAAAGGTGATATAATACTTTGGTTTTTGTCAAAGATATACAGATTCATGGGCAACAATATCAAGAAAGATACAGTAACAGTCAATTCACAGTCCAAACATCTTTTCACCATTATTTTTTTTATCTTTAAAAGATAAAAACAAAATTATGATTGGTTTTACTCTTTTCATTGATAAATGTTACCGGTATCTTTGTACTATCATCATCTTTGTATATATATCATATAAAATTTATGGAGATTTCGGTTTCGGTATGCTACGCGGCAAGCATAGTATGGTATTACCTTTAAGCCGCTTTTCTGCCAAAGGAACATTGAAACTTAATGTTTTTGTACTATTAGCATTACAATATGCTAAACTACGTAGACAGAATATGTTATGTCATGTTCAAAATTCCAAGCTTTTTTCATTCTTGTCACTCACTAATGCGCAGTGTAACTGCGTATGGCCACGGTGTATACAGCGCATGTAATTAATTGCAGCCAACAAGTAAGTTGGAAATCAAAGGTTACATTATCCTCTTCCACTAACTTTAAATTTATAAACATTGATCGTAAGTAAAAGGCAATCAATCTTAAGCTAAGATTAAGTTTATCAAATACAGTTTCACAATCAATTGTGGCATAGGATTGATTTAGACTTTAAGTTGAAAGAAAAGATTGTTTGTTTGGCAATGTTTATGAAACACCCAGGCTATTTTGAGAACATTTCCGTCTGGATTGTGACGGTGGCCGAGGATGTTGATTGGTGAAATCTAGCGGCCTGTTCTGGATTGGCTCGCTTAATTAATAAGGAAATCGGCAAGCATTATGATAGCTGCGGAGTTTTTAGCAAAGAATTGCTGGAATTCCAATTTTTAAATGTGTACAAATGAATTGCTTGTTACTTAATTTTCAGGTTATATGTACGGAGTAAGTACATAAAGTAAAAGGTTTGCGGTATAACACCATGGTTGTATCCCGACTTTATCAGTTTTATTTTCCCCAACAACTGTGTATAAACGGCTGACTGTTGCCAATAATCATTGTAAGTCATCAGTGTTCTACTAAACCCCGTTGCGTGTCATGGGAGAATTTCTCTCATGATGCCAAGGTCTCCTATCGATATGCGTTATACGTCAATGGGAGACTTCGAAGAAGCGGTCTTCAAGTCAACAGCGCACGCTCACGCAATTGTGAGTACGCGCGCGTTGTTTTGCGCATGCGTACGCGTGTATGCGCGTGCGCTGTTGACTTGAAGACCGCTTCGGTTGAAAACCGCTAGTCTGGTTCCCTGCGCAAAGATTCCCTGACGACTCTTATTAAAAATCTTAGGTCAGGTATCGGCTACGGTTAAAAATAGAACATGACACAGCTGTCATGTCTGCGCAGGTGCGGAAGCTAGTTTTAGAGTTTAGCGAGATTCCATTTTAGCATTCATTTTTGCAATTTTGTAAGCACATGCAATTTTATCTGGGCAGAATAAGAATTCAAAGAGTGGGAAAACAACATACAACAAACTCCTCAAAAGTGCATAATAGGAGAGTGCTCTGTTGTATGTGGACAATAATTATGCTCTATTTTGGCTAACTGTAGCACGGGTGAAACATTTATACACGACTTGTCTTGTACTGTGCATGACCTCGCGTGACCTGTCGAAAAAAGCCGACAGTCCACGTAAGTATCCGAAGTCTGGCGAAACGGAGTTCGTAAAGTTTCGGATAAATCCGTAAAAAGACAAAAATTGACTTTTTTGGTCACGTGACCCTCCAGTGAATTTACCCGATACCAGGGGCCGATTTCACGAAACTCGTCTTATTTTAGGATCGATCTTTTGACTTAGGACGAGTCCTAGCTGTAAGATCGATCTTAGCTATGACGCGTCCTAGGATCGATTTCACCAAACGCATCTTAGCCAAGATCAGTCCGTCATGCTGATAAATAAATTGAAATTTATTGGACGAGGATGGCCTTTCCGAATACAACGGCTGCACCATGCAGAGTTGATACAGTTGAACGAATACATGCAACAGTCGTTGTTTTATGTACGCAGCAGAAAGTAATTCAAGATGGCTGATTGGTCGTCAGTCCGGGTGAAAATTTTGTCTGCTAAAATCGTCTGCTAGCCCGTAACTATGTAAGTATGATATATGTCAGCTTTTGATAACAAGTAGGCCTATGCACAGTGTTCGAGAAAATAGTTGGAAGTCACTCAAGAGTTAAAATAATCCCAACTTCGACACGATATTGTACGTGTACCGGTATTTGTTGTTCTACTTCGTAGTGTCACTGTCAGTGAGTGTGACTGTAGGCTACAGCTGTATCGTTAGTAGGCCTAGTACCGTGTACGTCGCGTCGAGCGTGTGTACGTTTTCGGTTTGGTTCATATTTTCAACAAGAGTTAGTTAGGCCTAAGACCAAGGAAGAGCCTGCAAAACATGGATGTAGGCATAGGCCTAAGTCCCGTAGGGCAGATGCTGACTCAGTCTCAGTCTCAGAGCAGCAATGCCATTGAAAGTGGGAGATCAAGTAATTGGTCTCACGAAGAAATATGCATTCTAAGTGAATTTGTGAGAGTTCATAAGTGCCAGCTCATGGGCACAAGCAGCAAATCAACAGTGAATGTAGAGAAAGTAAAAATTCACTATTGGAAAGAGGCAGGACGAGTCCTGGTGCAAAATGGAGGGGTGGAACGACCTTGGAAAAAAATAAGAAAAAAGTGGCAAGCCATCGCAAGCCAAGCACGGTCATACCGTAGAGATTGTTGCAGAACTGGTAAGTTCGCTGCAGTATTCTACTGCTAGGCTCTAGTTATTAATTATTATTATTAATACAGCTCCTAAGAATTTGTGTAAAAGGCATCGTTGCGATTAGTTGCACGGTGATCGTAACCCTAGGTCTGACATGGGGACTTGGACATAGGACCCAGTCCCCATGTCAGTTAAAATCTTTATAAAAATATCCATTGCTCTACTCGGTGGGATTGAGAAGGTTTCCAAACTGTCAACGAGATTCAGGTTTGAAAACAAAGTTAAATTGTTTGTTTTGGGCTAATTGGCTACTCGGCCTGCGTAGACCTATTATTGGGTGCATTCGTTTAGCTCCCCCGGGTCGACAGCAGTCAACCTCGCCCCCCCATTCTCTCGCTTGTTTTGTGCAGTATAGCACGACCATTCCCAGCCTTACGGGCTGACCCGTGTTTGCTAAACGAATGCACCCATAGCATTGGATATGGATAGAACGATCTTGGTTATTTGCCTGCCGAAAGAGGGCGTAAAGTTTACTGAGTACGGGTTCGGCCGGGTTCACCACACTAATCGGCTCCAACCTCCGTCCCCACCATAACTAGGCCTACCCACCCGGTCACGGTATAATTATTAGCATTTAACTTTGGCAGAGCGTACTACTATTATAGGCCTAGTACTATAAAGTATCATACCCGCGTCTGAGGTTGCAAGTCGTCCGTGATTCTTTCTAGAACTTTCACTACACCACGCCTTGTAAATCTATATCTTGAGTAGATTTCGCTGTCAGTTAAACTGTCAAGCGGATTATTTCTATCCCGAAAAAGGCGCTCGCGCCTTAAGGCCCTTTGAGCTTCACGTTCGGCGAGCAGCATTAACGCCATTTTCCTTTACTCAATGTAAAACGTACGTATTTGTATTTCCTAGGACGACCCTCGGACACGTCCGTAAGTTAAGACGAGTTCAGCCGCGTTGCTATGGAAGTTGAGATGCGTTGAACGCGTCTTAACTTTGGTGAAATCGATCCTAGGACGCGTCCTGACTTAGGACGAGTAACCCTTCCTAAGACACGTCTTAGCGTTTCGTGAAATCGGCCGCTGGGGCCGATTTCACGAAACTCTTCTTATGTTAGGATCGATCTCAGGACTTAGGACGAGTCCTAGCCGTAAGATCGATCTTAGCTATGACGCATCCTAGGATTGATTTCACCAAACGCGTCTTAGCCAAGATCAGTCTGTCATGCTGATAAATAAATTGTACTTTCTTGGACGAGGATGGCCTTTCCAAATACAACGGCTGCACCATGTTTACTTGATTCAATCGGAGCGAGTGCATGCAACAGCCGTAGTTTTATGCTTGCGGTATACGCGCGCAGCATGAGGGTGCACCCAAGTAAATAGGGCCAAAATCCGTCCGCCGAGCTCATTAATAAAAGTTAAGCACTCAATATATTTTAAATAAGAGAGTTGTGAGAGCTATGAAAATGAAGGATTGGAGAAATATGGCACTGGACCTCCTGCCTGGACTCTGGGCTTCCATTTGTGACCATTTTTGATGCAATTGGGTGAGAAAGTGGGTCTATTTCAGCCGCTTTGCAGAGGGATGTTTTTTTGAAAATGGCTTCTTTGACTGGAGTGATCCATACCTTGTTTTAGGGGTGTTCAGCTGAGAATGAGTATATCTCAAAAATTCAATGGTCACCCTACCATAAATTGAAAAGAAAATGAAAGGTGACATGTTGGTCATCATTTTTCTGTGTAACTTGAACAGCTGTGAGAGTTCTGTATATTTTTAAATGATTTTTGAAGTTTGATGATTTATCACTGTTGTCTATGGGAGTTTATTTACTTGGGTGCAACCTATAGTGCAGAATGGTGGCGTCCATTTTGTTTTGGATGGTGATATGTAAACATGTGTTTTTTTTGCTGCTGTCTCTCTATAACAGGCTCCAAAAAGACATAAAACTGGAAATGACATGAAAAACAGGCTTTTGGCATGTTGTATCTCTGGGTTTTCAGTGTTTTATTTAAAAAAAGCACAGTGGAGTAAACATTTTGTCAGAAGTGTCAACGACTGCACAAAGTAAACACAGGGTACATGTGTAAGGCAATTGGATGGAATCAAAACATGGTATGTAATGCACAGAAAATGGTGTGTTTTTTCTGTAGTTTTGATATTTTCTGTGGGTGGAAATAATCTTGGACTGTAGTACACCTAGGGTGTGTTACTCCATACATGTATTTCACTACTAGGCTGTCTAAAAGAGATCACCTTGTGCATTAAATGAGTGTGTGTCCTCAAAATCTTTGACAAGCCCCCCCCCTTCCATCCTTTATCCACCCCCAAAGTGGGACCCCAAAGTGGCTATCCACTGCAAAATGATCCCAGATGAACACATGAAGCAAGAAATTTGTGTAAGAAGCCTAACTTAAATGACAACTATAATCAACAATAAGGCTCCGCCCTCAAGCTATTTATAGAACACCCCCTTTCTATTTACAGCCATAGTTACCCGGATGTTCGGCCTATGCGTCAAGCGAAATAAACAACCCCTGTGACTTGATTATAATACACGATTATATAGCACTGTTACAAATAAATCACCAAAAATAATTTATATAGGCCAATTGTTTTGTTCGTTTCTTTTTTTTTCTGCAAGTGACATATATAGACTAGATTATATGGAATGCATGCTTTTTACTTTTGCATATTGACCTATTCCCTCTAGTATTGAGAATCGCTCAGGATGGTTGTAGTATTTCGTTTTGTCTATTCGTAAAGTAAGAATCCACTGAATGTACCGTGGTAGGGATACACCTTCCCGAGAACTGTCAAATACACCTCGTCCTCATCTTGGAGGACAACCAACGCACTACTAGATACCTGTTCGTATTCATCTGATGTAGAACTGAAGGCTATGGCAATATAGACACCATTTCTTTCAAGACGTACAAAGAGCCGATTACCAGGATACTTGGTCAAAGAGAACATAAAGACGTAGGTGCCCGGGATACTACATGTGAAGGCACCCGTCTCAAGACTGATGTTAGTACCCGGCGCAAGCATCAATGTACTATCGAAGGGCAAACGGGCATAGCTACTAGACTCGAAAACCGAAGTGTGCTGCATTGTAAAAGCTACTCGGCGGTTGGTGGGTGCTTCCCCTCGGTTCCCCTTCTCACCCTTCAGACCAATTCCCCCAGTTGCTCCAGCTAATCCTGGTGGACCGAGTGGACCCATCTTTCCGGGCACGCCCATGCCATCTTCTCCTTTAGGTCCAGGGTTCCCGGGCTCTCCTTGCTCACCCACGGCTCCAGTCTCCCCTCTGTCACCTTTGGGCCCTAGTAGACCAATTTCACCCTTTGGACCCACTGGTCCATAGGGTCCTGGTTGGCCTGGTATACCGGGGATGCCTGGTACTGCAGCAGGTCCCTGGCAGCACATTTCACCACACTCTGGAGCAGCAGGATTCATATCACTATCTGCGGGAACAGTGTCGGTAATAGCAGCTTGTAGCTTGAGTAAATCGCTTGTCAGGATGGAGACAACGAGGAGAAATGTCAGTCGCTTATGCATCTAAATTTGAAGGGAATGTGGAGAACAATGTGCAGGGTTTGAAAGTTAAATCCGGTAAGAAATTAGTCAGCTATAAACAGAAAACGAAGGCGGTAATCCAATCATATTATAACCCGTGTGGCGGATCTCCGTTCAGGAGCAAACTAAAGTTGTTATTTATATCACTAAGTATGGAGATACGAAAAAGGGACGACCTGCAAATTATTAAAGGGGCATTATAAGATTTGCAAAGATATGCGTTTTGGCTGAATTTGGTACTTAAAAAGAACGTTCGTCTGAACAATTTAGTAGCATTTCAAAAGGGTGGTGTAACTGTGAAGGAATCGAAGGGGACAAGGTTATTTCGGCGGTATTTCTTCTTTCCAGATGAACGAAGTGTAACAAGGTACATGAAACAATGTCTGTAAGGAAGTTTAAGACCTTCACTTCTATTTAAAAGACACTCAATCTTGATTTCCTTGAAAAACCCAGCATCTGATGAACCAAGATATTCCATTGTGAATGTTTCCAATGTTTACGAACTGTTGAGTCCATTTCCTGTCTCAAACTCAATTAATTTTGTTGGAGGCCTTGCAAATCCTGTACGCTGCCTTTAATTCCTGTATTTCTTCAAACCAGTGTTTTCATTATTTCCATTTTTTTGTTCAACGAAGAATGAGTGGCCATGTCCAAATTCATTCTAGCTTCATTCTGTACGCCTCTCGAGCATTTTCAGGATTACAAACCTAATACAATGATCGACGGATAATGATTACATGATAATCGTTAAAGGTCTATCTCCCAACGACGGAAATGTTGGTCACTTGTTAATGGAACAAAATGTATAGATCCGCCCTACGCACGCGCTTTGTGGAATGGGATCCAATCGTTGCATCTTATAACAATTGAAAAGAGAATTTAATGCAGCAATTTCCCCAAATTTTATGATTAGTTACTGAGCCTTTGCGATATTGGAAAGATTAAACCGCTGACGTGACCCCAGCTAGCTTGATGGGGTCTAGTGACATGACATCTGCATTAAAGGTAGTATCATACTTTGGTAAGACACCAAAACAGAAATGTTAACAGATTTACGTATAACTTACAGGGTATGAAGATGGCCGGTGGTAGAATCATACCGTTAAATTGTTTCCGCCTATAATGGTGTGTTTATCCTGAAAATAGTAAAACAACGACCGAAAATATTTTTGATGTTTTAAAAGATCAAAAATAAAAGAGAAATTCACTGGTCGTTTTTTTTTCACTGTTTTCTCAAAAAGCGGGCACCGTATGGGACTGAAGTTTTCCCACATGACTATTACTGTATCGTCCTTGATATTTTTGCCCATGAATCTGTATTTCTTTGACAAAAACCTAAGTATGATATTACCTTTAATAAGCAGGAGGTCGTGGTTTCTAATCCCACCCGAGCCGGCATATGAATTGTCAATGAATGTGCACTCAAAATGCACTGAACACCCAATGCTGATACACGTCAATGAAGAACTCAACTAATTTGAATAATTCTATCACCCCGACGTCTTAGTAACAATGATAATTATTGCTGCGGTTTTGACTTTGCGAATTCTATATAATAAATTCAATACTTTTCTTAATCATGAAATAACCACACGGGAAACTGTCTGAATTAATTTGAAGAGGCTAATGAAAAGAGAACAAACAAGCGGCGCACTGAACACCGATTACCAGCGCATGAGCTACCAAGCACTGTGTTGTTGGTCTCCATACATGTAGTCAATTATAGTATCTCTTTTCGTTTGGCAGTTAGAAGCCAGAAACCACTCCCAAGGATCATTGAAGATACGTATACGCAGCATTAACAATGCAACAACCTAAGGAAACGCTACACGAGGAATTACTCAAAGAGGATATGGCTTTTTTTATATAATCAATATATAATCATTGAAAAGTGAACAAAGAAAAATTGACTGGAGCGGGATTCGAACCGGCGACCTCCTGAATACCGTACAGGCGCTCTACCAACTGAGCCATCCAGCCCTATGTTGGTGGTGACCCCAATAGTCAACTATCCTTGTTCGTTTGGCAGTCAGAAGCCATGAAACCACGCACACACCGCCACACCCCAGGGATCGTTTCAATGATACACGCAACAATGCTGCAACCTGGGAACGGTACATGGGGGATCACTCAAAGAGGATACGGCTTTTTTATATAACTTACAATCATTTACATGTCATTTCAGTACTGTGGGAAGCTTTGGAATGCTTGAATAAAACCTGAGATAAAGATTTCAAAAGATTTTAAGATTGAGATTTCAAAACTGTATGACGGTTTCATCTTCTTGATATAACAATAGTACACAACATTTAAAAATATTTTAATAAACATAAAGAACTGTAAGTTGAATATTTATTTGAATTATCATACTGAAGAAAAGAAGAGGGAACGAAACCTAAAAAGCGCACGCCTGTGTTAGGATAGCCCACTGAAGAAACAATGCAGTAAAAGCTACATATGTGTACCTTACAAAAAAATACAGACAAAATAAATGAAATGTATAATAGTGCACAGAGACCGAAAACAGATTAAATTATCAGGATGGAAAGTGCAATGGATTGGTGCATTGTAAGTGGTATCGTTTAAGTTGACTTTTCAAACTATTGTAAGATATCGATTCGCTGAGAGCCAGTGGCAGAGTGTTCTATAGTTTGGGTTCAGTAAATCTAGTCAAGAATCAGATGCCCTGTGTTGAGGAATGTGAACGAGTAGGTTAATTAAGACTTGGTTATTGTACAAACATTTACATAATAGACTGAGTAAGCAACTTTCAGTAGTATTTACAGATAGAATGAGGCTCTTTTTTCACATTTCTCAAGATTAGTTGGCTATAAACCATGGACGATGCGTTTCTTGTAATTCATCGACCATTTTTTTCGCAAGACAGTCGATTTATCTAAATTCGTTCGAAATTTCCCCACTCAATATTACAATATATGGATAGTAAGAGAGCTTGAGTACTAGCGAAGAGTAAAATTTGGCAGTGAGTGATTGGTTACCAGCGCTGTCAATCAAATATCCCGTACGGTGATCATAAACACATTAGAACAGTGACTTGTATTTCACTGACAGATCATAATATTCACGTTAATGTAAGATGCAAGTAGCACGTACCATTGACTTACAGGTCATTACCATAAATTATGTAAACGTATGGTATATAATACATCCACCAGTTACTTGATTGACAGATGACAATGAATATGCATTAAGCAGTGTATATAACAGTGGTTTTGATTGGATGGCATTTATAGACACACGTTAACTCAGTCTATGCATGCTTTGAGTTGTACTCTATACACTTGTCGTAATAAGGAAATATTCCGATCTTATCGATAGACAATGTATAAAGCAACCGTAGATCCATACAGCAGTGCCTGTAAACTAAACATTGTACAAACCAATTTGTAGTCTATTCTGGAAACGTGACCATAGTTATGTCAATTCAAGTTTGTTTGGTTTTCAGTCACCGACATCGATTGGGTTCGTGTAATTGATTTATTGTGGAATTATGATAACCAGTTAACCTTGGGATTTTGTGATTCTACCTTTTTGACTCGATATACAGTCGGTTTAAATGACTCCATTGGCCTTCAAAGTGGAGGGACGCTTCCTAAAAAACTTACGGCTTGGATAAAACATATTTGGTTTTTTTTTCTTGGGGTGATTAGCAAATGTTCTTATCGGCAAACTATTAAAAATTGTAACGTGTTTCAATGATTGAGATTTAAAGTAGAATTCTCAGTATTGTTTCCAAAGATGAGAGACTCCCGGTTGGTGTAGTGCCACTGCTAAGTTTGTGGATTTTAACTCGATGGTCAAATATTTTATTGAGTTTGGCGCACCCATATAAAATGGCAGCGCCATCCGTAGCAATCGTCGTCATAGCGCCACCACTCAGTATGAATAGAAAGATCAGACAGAGGCTGTAAAACCTATTTCCTTTTCTAGAGATAATGTTAAATGTTTGCTGTAAACGTCATTTCTAGGGCACTTAACACCCGGTATTACATTTATACTGCATGTAGTTTCTTATCCCGAGCCTGTGGCGTGCGCGTTTGGAACGCGTTTGCCAAGTTGTCGACAAACTGCCGCGCATTTTCCCACATGCGCAGTTTGTCGACAAAATTAATTCCACGCATTGTGATTATCCAATGCGTTGCAAACTCATGGTGGCGCACTATTGTGAATCGGCCGTATTCGAATTAACCCTCTTCCCAAAATGTCTGACCCCAGCCCGACATTAATATAACCCAAACTCTCACATTATATACACCCAGCCCAGCCGCAGTTTTAACCCTTGTTCGTTAACATCACATCCCCTGTCTTAACCTTAGCCCCAGCCCTAACCATACAAGTCCCATGCCATAATCCTCAAAGATAAAAACCTTGCCACAAACAACCCTTTATTCTTCTGAGGTGTCAACCTTGCCTTTGCATTGTTTTCCCATATACCAGCTGACCCCCTGTTGTTGATTAATTGTATAATCTGTGATAGTTCCGGAAATATTTCATCAAAGAGGCATGTATAAAGGAATTTTGTGTATGGAATGTTGGGATAAAAGTTTGGACTTTTCCATGGAATGTACGTGCATATTCATGTCATCTAGAGATGTTTGTATCAGTACATTTGCATATGCATCATCCCTGACTGTCCTGAGTTGTAATGAAGGTTGCGTCTGTGAGTTCCAGAGACGTCTGTTAGTTCCCGATAGCGAATCATACCAGTTGAGACGGTGAGGGCGATGAACTCCCCATTCTGCAGCCCCGAGTCCAATCGAACGGCGGTTTTTTTATATATATTTTTTTTTTAATATTATTTCATTACATTTGCCATTTATTCATACCGTCTCATCTTCAGACAAAATTCCTTATGTATCATTAATTGTCCAAGTTTGTTTGTAAATAAAATATCATTGTCTCATGTTCTCCCAGTATATAAACGTATCTGCCTGATACTGTGCTATTGTCTGTTGCTGGTTTCCCTCATTATCAGAGTCATATCCCTTTTCCTGTAGGTTTCTGCCTAATTGCGCTTGACTATTGGACTTATTGCCTGTAAGTTTTACATACGTAACACAGGATATATTTTCAGCATTCACTGTGGTGACTTTAAAGACGGATATGTAGGGTCTTAAGGGTCGCAATATTGATCCTGATTTGACAAGGGCAACCGACAAAATAATGTGGACCATATGTCATTACGGATTATTGCTTAAGTGAGGGCGCCCAAACGAAACAAGCGGACTTGATAAGCACAGGAGTAGAACTTGGGACAAGTCTACTAGTTTCGGTGGAAACAATACAAAAAGACAAATCAGAATGCATGTCAACCTGACACTGCGTCTGCAAGAATATTACTTCAAGTAAACTATTTAGGAAAGTAGTCGTATACAGGATTAAGACTAGACTGAAAGTCTGCTTGCGGTCACTGGAAGGATAATTAAGATGAAGTTTGTCTACCTGACAAATGTAGAAAATGCTTCAAGAAAGTGGATGAGCAACTAAACATGAACAAACCAGTAAATGCATGCAGTTACAACTTAAGAAAAGATAGATTTTTGAAACATTTACATGTGAAATCAGAGGCGTAGATAACGGGGTCGTACGTCTCCAGAATTTCTTGTCACATGAAACGTGCACAATCGTACTATAAACTTACGACCAAGCTAGAGGATCACCCCCAGGTCTGAAGACTTGTCTATACGCCACTGTGTGAAATGGAGATTGTGAAGACCGAATGGGAAAATTTTGAGACGTTGGCGGCAGCAGACCGGAGTCTCATTTTTGCTTGCTCTGGGCATGCGCGCACAATTAATTGTGAGCATGCGTGCGCAATCAAATTGAAGACCCAGTTCCAAAGTCTCCCATTGTACGAATCTTCTTGGGTTTTTACAAAGACTGGATTGTGACCCATCGCAACGAGTGAATTTATAACATAATTTACTGAAAATGATAATCAAAATGCGGATGAATAGGGTGAACAAGAAATAGTGTAGTATTTTTTTCGGAATATGGCCACAATTTATTTCTTTTATATTGAATGTTTTAAAACAAAATACATTTACCAAACATGTTTCCACAGATGGTTGCAAAGATTATAAGATAATTGGAAGTTTATCAGGTGGCATGTCAATTAAAAGAATTGTTCATAATTCCACTTTAGCATTATACGTTGTTTCAGGTAAAATCATATGGTGGCGCAGGAGGGACATCGCACATCACAAATATCTGCAAACATATTTGTGATGTACGACAGTCGTACATCACAAATATGTTTGCAGATATTTGTGATGTGCGATGTCCCTCCTGCGCCACCATAAAATCAGCAAATCTACTCATTATACTAAACCATCAATAAGATAGTTCGATGGGCTGTTATTTTTGAATAAGGGTTCCATGCATTTTAATATTTATATCAGTCACAATTTCGGCAACTGGGTTCACTCTCATTCTCAAACCTCGTAAGAAAGGCCAACAGATACAAAGAATAGGAAATCAGCGATATAAACATGAAATGCCAAAAATGTAACATCATTAAATTAAAGTATTGGTTTTAATGTGTTCGGGCATGTTTTCTGCTCTGAAAAATTTGTTTTAAAGTATTTTCTAATAATGTGTATCGATACCAGTACCTGTCATAATTTATTTATACCACGTAAATGTTATTATTATTGATAAAGAATAATTAAAATATTTTAATCATCTTAAAAACAAGTTTCTGATTTCGCAATTCCTTGTCTATTCGTTAATTACTCACAACCATTAGCCGGAACAGATATAATGCATTGATTAGAAATTCTGCACTTACCATGTGATGGTTTTAACCAGGTCAATCGTTGCTTTTATCTAGGGCTGATATTTTAATTGATCTAGAATCTAGAATTTCTTTGTTGTCAACAATCCCCTCTAACTAAATGAAGGAATGTATGATTGAAGTATGATTATTGTCAGGAATGTGATGCCTTCTGTAAATGTGTAATTTGATACCATGTGGTGTAATCACAACCTTCATGATATCTTGATCCTCTCAATTGTTTCTTCCTTTTCAGCAAATCATCATAACAGCTGGTTTAATCATTTTACTTTCAGACATTATCATGCTAATTCGAACTGAACCGAACTTCACATAGATGTTTTACCAAACAAATCTCATAATTTTGTGTGAAAACGAACAGTTTATGCGAAACCACAATTTAAGAAGTTTGTCTCAAATTTCAATTTCCGTAAGAAGCCTAACTTGTATGACAACTATAACCGACAATAAGGCTCCGCCCTCAAGCTATTTATAGAACACCCCGTTTCTATTTACAGCTATAGTTACCCGGATGTTCGGTGAAATTGCACAATGTTTTACGTATACTAAGAGCCTATGCGTCAAGCGAAATAAACAACCCACGTGACTTGATTATAATACACGATTATATAGCACTGTTACAAATAAATCACCAAAAATAATTTATATAGGCCAATTGTTTTGTTCGTTTCTTCTTTTTTTTCTGCAAGTGACAGATATACATTAGATTATATGGAATGTATACTTTTTACTTTTGCATATTGACCTATTCCCTCTAGTATTGAGAATCGCTCAGGATGGTTGTAGAATTTCGTTTTGTCTATTCGTAAAGTACGAATCCACTGAATGTACCTTGGTAGGAAGACACCTTCCCGCCAACTGTCAAATACACCTCGTCCTCATCTTGGAGGGCAACCAACGCACTACTAGATGCCTGTTCGTATCCATCTGATCTAGAACTGTAGGCTCTGGCAATATAGACACCATTTCTTTCAAGACGTACAAAGAGCCGATTACCAGGATACTTGGTCAAAGAGAACATAAAGACGTAGGTGCCCGGGATACTACATGTGAAGGCACCCGTCTCAAGACTGATGTTAGTACCCGGCGCAAGCATCAATGTACTATCGAAGGGCAAACGGGCATAGCTACTAGACTCGAAAACCGAAGTGCGCTGCATTGTAAAAGCTACTCGGCGGTTGGTGGGTGCTTCCCCTCGGTTCCCCTTCTCACCCTTCAGACCAATTCCCCCTTTTTCTCCAGCTAATCCTGGTGGACCGAGTGGACCCATCTTTCCGGGCACGCCCATGCCATCTTCTCCTTTGGGTCCAGGGTTCCCGGGCTCTCCTTGCTCACCCACGGCTCCAGTCTCCCCTCTGTCACCTTTGGGCCCTAGTAGACCAATTTCACCCTTTGGACCCACTGGTCCATAGGGTCCTGGTTGGCCTGGTATACCGGGGATGCCTGGTACTGCAGCAGGTCCCTGGCAGCACATTTCACCACACTCTGGAGCAGCATGATTCATATCACTATCTGCGGGAACAGTGTCGGTAATAGCAGCTTGTAGCTTGAGTAAATCGCTCGTCAGGATGGAGACAACGAGGAGAAATGTCAGTCGCTTATGCATCTAAATTTGAAGGGAATGTGGAGAACAATGTGCAGAGGTTAGAAAGTTAAATCCGGTAAGAAATTAGTCAGCTATAAACAGAAAACGAAGGCGGCAATCATGATCATATTATAGCCCGTGTGGCGGATCCAGTTGGGATGCACACCCCCCGTTTAGCCGCAGACTAATGCTGTTATTTATATCACTAAGTATGGAGATATGAAAAAGGAACGACCTGCAAATTATTAAAGGGGGCATTATAAGATTTGCAAAGATGTGCGTTTTGGCTGAATTTGGTACTTAAAAAGAACGTTCGTCCGAAAGATTTAGTAGCATTTCGAAAGCGTGGTGTAACTGTGAAGGATTCGAAGGGGACAAGGTTATTTCGGCGGTATTTCTTCTATCCAGATGAACGAAGCGTAACAAGATACATGAAACAATGTCTGTAAGGAAGTTTAAGACCTTCACTTCTATTTATAAAAAGACACTCAATCTTGATTTCCTTGACAAACCCAGCATCTGATGAACCAAGATTTCCCATGGTGACTGTTTGCAATGTTTACGAACTGTTGAGTCCATTTCCTGTCTCAAACTCAATGAATTTTGTTGGAGGCCTTGCAAATCCTGTACGCTGCCTTTAATTCCTGTATTTCTTCAAACCAGTGTTTTCATTATTTCCAATTTTTTGTTCAACGAAGAATTAGTGGCCATGTCCAAATTCATTCTAGCTTCATTCTGCACGCCTCTCGGGCATTTTCAGGATTACAAACCTAATACAATGATCGACGGATAATAATTACATGCTAATCGTTATAGGTCTATCTCCCAACGACGGAAATGTTGGTCACTTTGGAAAGCAACAAATGTATAGATCCGCCCTGTAACGCACGCGCTTTGTGGAATGGGATCCAATCGTTGCATCTTATAACTATTGAAAAGAGAATTTAATGCAGCAATTTCCCCAAATTTTATGATTAATTACTGAGCCTTTGCGATATTGGAATAGATTTAACTCGCTGACGTGACCCCAGCTAGCTTGATGGGGTCTAGTGACATGACATCTGCATTAAAGGTAGTATCATACTTTGGTAAGACACCAAAACAGAAATGTTCACAGATTTACGTATAACTTACAGGGTATGAAGATGGTGGTGGTAGAATCATACCGTTACAATTTTTTCCGCCTATAATGGTGTGTTTATCCAGAAATTAGTAAAACAACGACCGAAAATCTTGTTGTTCTTTTAAAAGATCAAAAATAAAAGAGAAATTCACTGGTCGTTTTTTTTGTACTGTTTACTCAAAAATTGGGCACCGTATGGTATTGAAATTTTCCCAGATGACTATTACTGTATCGTCCTTGATATTTTTGCCCATAAATCTGTATTTCTTTGACAAAAACCAAAGTATGATATTACCTTTAATAAGCAGGAGGTCGTGGGTTCTAATCCCACCGAGCCGGCATATGAATTGTCAATGAATGTGCAATAAAAATGCACTGAGCACCCAATGTTGATACACGTCAATGAAGGACTCAACTAATTTAAATAATTCTATCACCCCCAACGTCTTAGTAACAATGATAATTATTGCTGCGGTTTTGACTTGCGAATTCTATATAATAAATTCAATACTTTTCTTTATCATGAAATAACCACACGGGAAACTGTCTGAATTATATTTTAGGCTAATGAAAAGAGAACAAAGAAACAATGACTGGAGCGGGATTCAAACAAGCGGCGCCCGGAACACCGATTACCAGCGCATGAGCTACCAAGCACTGTGTTGTTGGTCTCCATATACATGTAGTCAATTACAGTATCTCTTTTCGTTTGGCAGTTAGAAGCCAGAAACCACTCACATACCACTATATCCCAAGGACCATTGAAGGTACGTATATACGCAGCATTAACAATGCATCAACCTAAGGAAACGCTACACGAGGAATTACTCAAAAGAGGATATGGCTTTTTATAATTATAATCAATATATTATCATTTACATGTCATTTCAGTACTGGGAAGCTTTGCAATGTTTGAGTAATACCTAAGATATAGATTTCAAAAGATTTTAAGATTGAGATTTCAAAACTGTATGACGGTTTCATCTTCTTGATAAAACAATAGTACACAACTTTTAAAACAAATTTAATAAACATTGTCACAAGGTGATCATAATTATTTTAATCGAAGTGACTCTTTAAATGAAAGACTAAAATTTAATTTGGGCGACCTACAATTCCTGAGTTTAGTTTGATGCAGGGGTGGTGATAAACGAGATTTATTTTCCTGTGGGCCGCCGCACCCAACTGGTGCAGAAGTTAGTGAACCGTTAAAGAATGGGGTCGTGTATATAGTGTAAAGTTGTCATTGGCTGGCGAGCCTGTAGTATGCATAAATTTGCATGTTGAAAAGATATTTTGGGTCTCGATGCCTTTACTGAATTCTTGGACCACAGTATGGGTCATTGCAAAAATTCTCACTTAGGGTGTGTTGGAGATTTTGGAGATGAGATTCCGTGGAGAGGGTTGCAACCAGCCAAGATGCATTGAGGTGTTATTTTTTAGGAAAATTGAAGTAGCACAGAGAAGCTAAGGAGAGGGCACAGCAAGCCAGCCTTAGGCAACCTAATTTAAGCGGGCCATTTTGAAGGCAAATCCGCCGATGGGACAAACAAACTAGGAACACCGGAAATCCTGTAAGTTTAATAAAAATGAATTATCTTGTTTGTTTAAAATGTATTAACCATTGTATTTGATTTTCGGAGATTTTCAAATCAACTATACTTGCTCGACCCAGATCGATAAAATGTATGTTATTAATGTCTGATTATAAGTTAATTTCATGGCGACTAAGAAAGAATACGTCGTGCTAAAATTACTGTTTGGTTGACCCACCTAGAACTATTAGTGGAAATGTGATTTAAATTATATTTTCAGAGCTTTTGGGGTTGAGAGACGAGTACGTCCACTGACCACAAATGACAGGGCCGGATCGCAGCGGCGAACTAGGGACCGCCACCGTAGCTTATGGAACCCCCCCCCCCCCATTGCGTCAGGACCACAGAAAACCCGAGACGATTGACGTAGGCCATAAATCTAGTAGATTATAAATGTTAGTATTTGATTGATTGAACTGTAAATAAATTGTATAAATTGTAATATAGTCAGAAGGATCCACTGTGTTTTATTTCATCTTGTGTTCCGGGACTCGGTTGGGCTACCGAAGGTCCATCTTTTGGGTTGTGCCAACCCTGGGATGTGACAAACATATAATATGTAAATTGAATGTTTAATTGAATTATCATACTGAAGAAATGAAGAGGGGACAAAACCTAAAAAGCGCACGCCTGTGTTAGGATAGCCCACTGAAGAAACAATGCAGTAAAAGCTACATATGTGTACCTTACAAAAAAATACAGACAAAATAAATGAAATGTATAATAGTGCACAGAGACCGACAACAGATTAATTGTTGGATTGGTGCATTGTAAGTGGTATCCTTTAAGTTGACTTTTCAATTAAACTACTGTAAGATATCGATTCTCTGAGAGCCAGTGGTAGAGTGTTCTATAGTTTGGGTCCAGTAAATGTAGTCAAGAATCAGATGCCCTGTTTTGAGGAATGTGAACGAGTAGGTTAATTAAATCACACAGTATAATGGTGATGAGAGGAGAAAATATCCCATGACATGTTTTGTCTGAAATGCCATATTCGTTCAGAAATAAATGAAACTATTTTCCGATCGGAATAAATCGCTTCGATGCGTTTTATTCATTCGTTGAAATGTGTACAGTTTTCTGTACACGGGTTTTCACTATTTTCTCGCGACCCAGATGGCTGATTGACCTCAAACTTCTACAGGTTTGTCAAATAAGGTATATGAATGATGGGTTACATAACGTGCTTTCACTGTCAGCAACGGGTTTGTCGCAAAAACCAGTTCTGTACCATCCCTTTAAGACTCGGTTATTGTACAGACACTTTGCATAGTAGACTGGGTAGCATTTTTCAGTATATAGTATTTACACATGGAAAAAGGCTCTTTTTCAAATTTCTCAAGATTGGTTGCATGGCTATGAGTCATGGACGATGCGTTCGTTATAATATTCATCCAACAATCCATTTTTGCAAGACAGTCGATGTATCTAAATTCATTCGAAATTTCCCCACTCAACATTACAATAATGGATAGAAAGGGAGTACTAGCGAAGAGTATAGAGTTTGAAGAACTTTGAAAGGAACTTTATGTTTAAAGGTAGTATCATACTTTGGTAAGAAACCAAAACAGAAATGTTCACAGATTTACGTGTAACTTACAGGGTATGAAGATGCTGCTAGTTGAAACCTACCGTTAAAATTTCTCCGCATGAAATGGTGTATTTGTCCAGAAATTATTAAAACAATGACCGAAAATCTTTTTATCTTTTAAAAGATCAAAAATAAAAGAGAAAAGACTTAAGAAATACCATGGTCGTTTTTCACGATTGTCTCAAAAAGTGGGCACCGTATGGGTTTGAAATTTTCACAGATGACTGTGACTGTATCTTTCTTTATATTTTTGCCCATGAATCTGTACTTCTTTGAGAAAAACCAAAGTATGATACTACCTTTATCCTATAGAATTTTACCGGATACTTCATCGATGTGAAACTTTCATAATTTTTCATCAATAACTGAACCCAGAAACTTACACTTGTTAAGTATTTTGAGAAATACAGGCAAACTGCTCATCAACCAAAATACTGAGCTAAAATACATAACATGCTTGGAAATAGGAGGAACTATAGGCCTACGTCTGGATCCCTATTAATGACGAGAGGTTGAAAAGAAAAAACAATGTTCTAGTCATTTTAAACTGACTCTTAGAATGTTTCTGCTTTTAGGATCAAAACGTCAAGCCCTCCCAACTCCAAGTTAAAGAAAAAATGTTTTATCTAACACAATATCGATATTAACGGACGGATTACCGTGTTGTTTAAATACTAAATCTGGAGGCTCATATTGAGCCATTGACTTGTTTCAAACTTGAAGATCACTTACCTTGCTAGAAATTGTCTTTCTTGATAATTGTACTCTTTCTCAATCACCCTCTCTTTGTAGAATGATCTGCAAAGGTGAGATGGGATGTTTCTTGTGAACCAGGGAGCGGCCGCCTCAGCTTTTAAACTCACCACTGATTTCCTGAGCAGTGATCGAGTCAATTTGACAGTGTATGATTGGTTACCAGCGCTGTCAATCAAATATCGCGTACGGTGATAATAAACACAGAACAGTGACTTGTATTTCACTGACAGATCATAATATTCACGTTTATGTACGAAGCAAGTGCATCCGCCATTGACTTACAGGTCATTACCATACATTATGTTAACGTATGGTATATAATGCATCCACCAGTTACTTGATTGACAGATGATAATGAATATGCATTAAGCAGTGCATATAACAGTGGTTTTGATTGGATGGCATTTATAGACACACGTTAACTCAGTCCATGTATGCTATACACTTGTCGTAATAAGGAAATATTCCGAACTTGTCGACAGACAATGTATAAAGCAACCGTAGATCCATACAGCAGTGCATGTAAACTAAACTTGTACAAACTAATTTCTGATCTTGCGAAAATAACTATAATGTCAATTCAAGTTTGTTTGGTTTTCAGTCACCGTCATCGATTGGGTTCGTGCAATTGATTTATTGTGGAATTATGATAACCAGTTAACCATGGGATTTTGTGATTCTACCTTTTGACTCGATATACAGTCGGCTTTAAATGACTCCATTGGCCTTCAAAGTGGAGGGACGCTTCCTGAAAACTTACGGTTTGGAAAAACATATTTGGTTTTTTTTTCTTGGGGTGATTAGCAAATTTTCCTATCGGCAAACTATTAAAAATTGTAACGTGTTTCAATGATTGAGATTTAAAATAGAACTCTCAGTATTTTTTCCAAACATGAGAGACTCCCGGTTGGTGTAGTGCCACTGCTAAGTTTGTGGATTTTAACTGGATGGTCAATAAGTTTATTTAGTTTGGCGCACCCATATAAAATGGCAGCGCTATCGGTAGCAATCGTCGTGATAGCGCCGCCACTCAGGATGAATACTAAGGTCGGACAGAGGCTTTAAAACCTATTTCATTTCTCTAGAGATAATGTTCAATGTTTGCTGTAAACGTCATTTCTAGGGCACTTAACACCCAGTATTACATTTATACTGCATGTAGTTTCTTATCCCGAGCCTGTGGCGTGCCCGTTTGCAACGCGTTGGCCAAGATGTCGACAAACTGCCGCGCATTTTTCCACATGGGCAGTTTGTCGACAAAATTAATTCCACGTATTGTGCCCTTACATTATATGCCCCAGCCCAGCCGCAGTTTTAACCCTTGTTCGCTAACATCACATCCCTTGCCCCAGCCTCAACCTTAGCCCCAGCCCTAACCATGCAAGTCCCATGCCATAATCCTCAAAGATAAAAACCTTGCCACAAACAACCCTTTATTCTTCTGCGGTGTCAACCTTGCCTTTGCATTGTTTTCCCATACCAGCTGACCCCCCCCCCCCCCGTGTTGTTGTTGATTGATTGTATAATCTGTGAAAGTTCCGGAATTATTTCATCAAAGAGGCATGTATAAAGGGATTTTGTGTATGGAATGTTGGGATAAAAGTTTAAACTTTTCCATGGAATGTACGTGCATATTCATGTCATCTAGAGATGTTTGTAATAGTACATTTGCATATGCATCATCCTTGACAGCTGTCCAAGGTTGTAATGACGGTTGCGTCTGTGAGTTCCAGAGACGTCTGTTAGTTCCCGATAGCGAATCATACCAGTTGAGACGGTGAGGGCGCTGGACTCCCCATTCTGCAGCCCCGAGTCCAATCGAACGACGTTTTTTTATTTTTTTATTTTTTTATTATTTCATTACATTTGCCATTTATTAATACCGTCTCATTTTCAGACAAATTTCCTTATGCATCATTTGTCCAAGCTTGTTTAAAATAAAATATCATTGTCTGTCTCATGTTCTTCTAGTATACATGTATCTGCCTGATACTGTGCTATTGTCTGTTGCTGATTTCCCTCATTATCAGAGTCATATCCCTTTTCTTGTAGGTTTCTGCCTTGCGCTTGACTATTGGACTTGAGCCTGTAAGTTTAACATACGTAACAAAGGATATTATTTCAGCATTCACCGTGGTGACTTTAAAGACGGGATTTGTAGGGTCTAAAGGGTCGCAATATTGATCCTGATTTGACAAGGGCAACCGACACAATAATGTGGACCATATGTCATTACGGATTATTGCTTAAGTGAGGGCGCCCAAACGAAACAAGCGGACTTGATAAGCACAGGAGTAGAACTTGGGACAAGTCTACTAGTTTCGGTGGAAACATCACAAAAAGACAAATCAGAATGCATGTCAACCACTGATCTATACAAACTGGATAGGTCGCGGGTGCAGTGATTAGACGGCGAGCCGTGAAGTCACCAGCGGCCATGTTAGGATATTCAGCACAATACTCATTGCACTGCATGACTGCACAGCAAGCAGTGCAGCAATTCTTTGTATACGCCGGCCTACGGGCCTGCCAATGTATTGAATATCCCAAAATGGCCGCACGGATGCTTCACCTGCAGAGCAGCGCGACCTATCCAGTTTGTATAGATCAGTGATGTCAACCTGACACTACGTCTGCAAGAATATTACTTCAAGTAAACTATTTAGGAAAGTAGTCGTTCAGGATTAAGACTAGACTGTAAGTCTGCTTGCGGTCACTGGATAAGGATAATTAAAATGAGGTTTGTCTACCTGACAAATGTAGAAAATGCTTCATGATAGTGGATGAGCAACTAAACATGAACAAACCAGTAAATGCATGCAGTTACAACTTAAGAAAAGATAGTTTTTTTGAAACATTTACATGTGAAATCAGAGGCGTAGATAACGGGGTCGTACATCCCCAGAATTTCATTTCACATGAAACGTGCACAACCGTACTATAAACTTACGACCAAGCTAGAGGATCACCCCCAGGTCTGAAGACTTGTCTATACGCCACTGTGTGAAATGGAGATTGAGAAGACCGAATGGGAGAATTTTGAGACGTTGGCGGCAGCAGACCGGAGTCTCATTTTTGCTTGCTCTGGGCATGCGCGTACAATTAATAGTGAGCATGCGTGCGCAATAAAATTGAAGACCCAGCTCCAAAGTCTCCCATTGTACGAATCTTCTTGGGTTTTTACAGAGAATGGATTGTAACCGATCGGAACGAGTGAATCGTAACATAATTTACTGAAAATGATAATCAAAATGCGGATGAATAGGGTGAACAAGAAATAGTCTCGTATATTTTCCGGAATATGGCCACAATTTATTTCTTTTAGATTGAATGTCTTAAAATAAAATACATTCACCAAACATGTTTCCACAGATGGTTGCAAAGATTATAAGATAATTGGAAGTTTATCAGGTGGCATGTCAATTAAAAGAATTCCACTTTAGCATTTTAAGTTGTTTCAGGTAAAATCAGCAAATCTACTCATTATACTAAACCATCAATAAGAGAATAGTTCGATGGGCTGTTATTTTTGAATGAGGGTTCCATGCATTTTAATATTTATATCAGTCACAATTTCGGCAACTGGGTTCACTGTCATTCTCAAACCTCGTACAAAAGGCCAACAGATACAAAGAATAGGAAATCAGCGATATAAACATGAAATGCCGAAAATGTAACATCATTAAATGAAAGTATTGGTTTTAATGTGTTCGGGCATGTTTTCTGCTTTCTGAAATTTTTTTTTAAAAGTATTATAATGATGTGGCTCGATACCAGTACCTGTCATAATATATTTATACTACGCAAATGTTAATATTAATATAGAAATATTAAAATATTGTAATTATAGTGTCGGAATTCGCAATTCCTTGTCTATTATTTCCTTACTCACAACCATTAGCCGGAACAGATATAATACATTGATTTGAAATTCTGCACTTACCATGTGATGGTTTTAACCAGGTCAATCATTGCTTTTATTAAGGGCTGATATTTTAATTGATCTAGAATGATAGTTTCCTTATAGATTTGTCAACACTCCCCTCTAACTAAATGAAGGAATGTAAGATTGAAGTATGATTATTGTCAGGAATGTGATGCCTTCTGTTAATGTGTAATTTGATACCATGTGATGTAATCACAACCTTCATGACATCTTGATCCTCTCAATTGTTTCTTCCTTTTCAGCAAATCATCATAACAGCTGGTTTAATCATTAACTTTCAAACATTATCATGTTGATCCGAACTTCACGAAGATATTTTACCCCGAAAATCTCACAATCTTGTGAGGAAACGAACAGTTTATCCGAAACCAAAATGTAAGAGGTTTGTCTCAAAATTGTAAACTCCATAAAAAGCCTAACTTGTATGACAGCTTTAACCGACTATAGGGCTCCGCGCTCGAGCTATTAATAGAACACGCCCTTTCTACTATAGTTTATGTTCGGACAAATTCAGTGCATAACGTTTTATACGTGTACTAAGTTGGGTATATGACGTACACTGACGTAATGGAAGATGGAACGAATCTTTATTTAAATTCAGTCTAATTGATGTAAATAGAGCCTATGTGTCAAGCGAAATAAGCACTGTTAAACAAATCACCACAAATATAATATTGTTTGGCTCGTTTTGTTTTCTGCAAGTGACAGATATATACAATATTATAATGGAATACATGTTTTTTTACGCTTTTTCAAATTTCAATGTTAAACAATATCATCATTTTCCCACAGACCTATTCCCTCTAGAATCGCTCAGGATGGTTGTAGTATTTCGTTTTGTCTATTCGAAAAGTAAGAATCCACTGAATGTACCGTAGTAGAAGCCATACACTTTCCCGTTGACATGCAAATACACCTCGTCCTCATCTTGGAGGACAACCAACGCACTACTAGATACCTGTTCGTATTCACCTGATCTAGAACTGTAGGCTATGGCAATATAGACACCATTTACTGCAAGACGTACATAGAGCTGATCACCAGGATACTTGGTCAAAGAGAACATAAAGACGTAGGTGCCCGGGATACTACATGTGAAGGTACCCGTCTCAAGACTGATGTTAGTACCCGGCGCAAGCGTCAATGTACTATCGAAGGGCATACCGGTCAGGCTACCGTGAGAATCAAAAACCGAAGTACGCTGCATTGTAAAAGCTACTCGGTGGTTGGTGGGTGCTTCCCCTCGGTTCCCCTTCTCACCCTTCAGACCAATTCTCCCAGTTGCTCCAGCTAATCCTGGTGGACCGCGTGGACCCATCTTTCCGGGCACGCCTATGCCATCTTCCCCTTTAGGTCCAGGGTTCCCGGCCTCTCCTTGTTCACCCACGGCTCCAGTCTCCCCTCTGTCACCTTTGGGCCCTAGTAGACCAATTTCACCCTTTAGACCCACTGGTCCATAGGGTCCTGGTTGGCCTGGTATACCGGGGATGCCTGGTACTGCAGCAGGTCCCTGGCAGCACATTTGACCACACTCTGGAGCAGCAGGATTCATATCACTATCTGCGGGAACAGTGTCGGTAATAGCAGCTTGTAGCTTGAGTAAATCGCTCGTCAGGATGGAGACAACGAGGAGAAATGTCAGTCGCTTATGCATCTAAATTTGAAGGGAATGTGGAGAACAATGTGCAGGGTTAGAAAGTTAAATCCGGTAAGAAATTAGTCAGCTATAAACAGAAAACGAAGGCGGCAATCAAATAATATTATAGCCCGTGTGGCGGATCTAGTTAGGATGCATACCCCCCGTTCAGCAGCAAACTAATGTTGTTATTTATATCACTTAGTATGGAGATGTGAAAAAGGCACGACCTGCAAATTATTAAAGGGGGCATTATAAGATTTGCAAAGATGTGCGTTTTGGCTGAATTTGGTACTTCAAAAGAACGTTCGTCCGAACAATTTAGTAGCATTTCGAAAGCGTGGTGTAACTGTGAAGGATTCGAAGGGGACAAGGTTATTTCGGCGGTATTTCTTCTATCCAGATGAACGAAGTGTAAAAAGGTACATGAAACAATGTCTGTAAGGAAGTTTCAGACCTTCACTTCTATTTAAAAGACACTCAATCTTGATTTCCTTGAAAAACCCAGCATCTGATGAACCAATATTTTCCATTGTGAATATTTGCAATGTTTACGAACTGTTGAGTCCATTTCCTATCTCAAACTCAATGAATTTTGTTGGAGGCCTTGCAAATCCTGTACGCTGCCTTTAATTCCTGTATATTTTTCAAAACAGTGTTTTCAAAATTCATTCTAGCTTCATTCTGTACGCCTCTCGAGAATTTTCAGGATTACAAACCTAATACAATGATCGACGGATAATAATTAGGTCCCATCTCCCAACGACGGAAATGTTGGTCACTTGGGAAAGCAACAAATGTATAGATCCGCCCTGTAACGCACGCGCTTTGTGGAATGGGATCCAATCGTTGCATCTTATAACTATTGAAAAGAGAATTTAATGCAGCAATTTCCCCAAATTTTATGATTAATTACTGAGCCTTTGCGATATTGGAATAGATTTAACCCGCTGACGTGACCCCAGCTAGCTTGATGGGGTCTAGTGACATGACATCTGCATTAAAGGTAGTATCATACTTTGGTAAGACACCAAAGCAGAAATGTTCACAGATTTACGTATAAATTACAGGGTATGAAGATGGCCGGTGGTAGAATCATACCGTTAACATTTTTCCGCCTATAATGGTGTGTTTATCCAGAAATAAGTAAAACAACGACCGAAAATCTTGTTGATCTTTTAAAAGATCAAAAATAAAAGAGAAATTCACTGGTCGTTTTCTTTTACCACTATATCCTAAGGATCATTGAAGATACGTATACGCAGCATTAACAATGCAACAACCCAAGGAAACGCTACACGAGGAATTACTCAAAGAGGATATGGCTTTTTATATAATCAATATATAATCATTTACATGTCATTTCAGTACTGGGAAGCTTTGCAATGTTTGAGTTTACCTGAGATAAAGATTTCAAAAGATTTTAAGATTCAGATTTCAAAACTGTATGACGGTTTCATCTTCTTGATATAACAATAGTACACAACTTTTAAAAATTCTTAATAAACATTGTCACAAGGTGATCATAATTATTTTAATCGAAGTGACTCTTTAAATGAAAGACTTAAATTTAATTTGGGCGACCTACAATTTCTGAGTTTAGCTTGATGCAGGGGTGGTGATAAACGAGATTTATTTTCCTGTGGGCCGCCGCACCCAACTGGTGCAGAAGTTAGTGAACCATTAAAGAATGGGGTCGTGTATATAGTGTAAAGTTGTCATTGGCTGGCGAGCCTGTAGTATGCATAAATTTGCATGTTGAAAAGATATTTTGGGTCTCGATGCCTTTACTGAATTCTTGGACCACAGTATGGGTCATTGCAAAAATTCTCACTTGGGGTGTGGTGGAGAATGTTGGAGATGAGATTCCGTGGAGAGGGTTGCAACCAGCCACGATGCATTGAGGTGTTATTTTTGAGGAAAATTGAGGTAGCACAGAGAAGCTAAGGAGAGGGCACAGCAAGCCAGCCTTAGGCAATTCCTAATTTAAGCGGGCCATTTTGAAGGCAAATCCGCCGATACCCTATCGGACAAACAAACTAGGAACACCGGAAATCCTGTAAGTTTAATAAAAATGAATTATCTTGTTTGTTTAAAATGTATTAACCATTGTATTTGATTTTCGGAGATTTTCAAATCAACTATACTTGCTCGACCCAGATCGATAAAATGTATGTTATTAATGTCTGATTATAAGTTAATTTCATGGCGACTAAGAAAGAATACGTCGTGCTAAAATTACTGTTTGGTTGAACCCACCTAGAACTATTAGTGGGAGTGTGATTGAAATGATATTTTCAGAGCTTTTGGAGTTGGGAGACGAGTACGTCCACTGACCAGAAGTGACAGGGCCGGATCGCAGCGGCGAACTAGGGACCGCCACCGTAGCTTCTGAAACCCCCTCCCCCCTATTGCGTCAGGACCAAAGAAAACACGAGACGATTGACGTAGGCCATAAAGCTAGTTGATTATAAATGTTAGTATTTGATTGATTGAACTGTAAATAAATTGTATAAATTGTAATATAGTCAGAAGGATCCACTGTGTTTTATTTCATCTTGTGTTCCGGGACTCGGTTGGGCTACCGAAGGTCCATCTTTTGGGTTGTGCCAACCCTGGGATGTGACAAACATATAATATGTAAATTGAATGTTTAATTAAATTATCATACTGAAGAAATGAAGAGGGGACAAAACCTAAAAAGCGCACACGCCTGTGTTAGGATAGCCCACTGAAGAAACAATGCAGTAAAAGCTACATATTCGTGCCTTACAAAAAAATACAGACAATAAAATGAAATGTATATAGTGCACAGAGACCGAAAAAAAATTAAATTGTTGGATTGGTGAATTGTAAGTGGTATCCTTTATGTTGACTTTTCAAACTAATGTAAGATATCGATTCTCTGAGAGCCAGTGGTAGAGTGTTCTATAGTTTGGGTTCAGTAAATCTAGTCAAGAATCAGATGCCCTGTTTTGAGGAATGTGAACGAGTAGGTTAATTAAATCACACAGTATAATGGTGATGAATTCTGATGCTAGGAGAAAATATCCCATGACATGTTTTTGTCTGAAATGCGATATTCGTTCAGAAATAAATGAAACTATTTTCCGATCGGAATAAATCGCTTCGAAGCGTTTTAATCATTCGCTGAAATGTGTACAGTTCTCTGTACACGGGTTTTTACTATTTCTCGCGACCCAGATGGCTGATTGACCTCAAACTTCTACAGGTTTGTCAAATAAGGTATATGAATGATGGGTTACATAATGTGCTTTCACTGTCAGCAACGGGTTTGTCGCAAAAACCTGTTCTGTACCATCCCTTTAAGACTCGGTTATTGTACAGACACTTTGCATAGTAGACTCGGTAGCAACTTTCAGTAGTATTTACACATGGAAAAATGCTCATTTTCAAATTTCTCAAGATTGGTTGGCTATGAGTCAGGACGATGCGTTCGTTATAATATTCATCCAACAATCCATTTTTACAAGACAGTCGATGTATCTAAATTCATTCGAAATTTCCCCACTCAACATTACAATAATGGATAGAAAGGGAGTACTAGCGAAGAGTATAGAGTTTGAAGAACTTTGAAAGGAACTTTATGTTTAAGCTAATAACTCCATTATTTATCCTATAGAACTTTACCGGATACTTCATCGATGTGAAACTTTCATGATTTTTCATCAATAACTGAACCCAGAAACTTACACTTGTTAAGTATTTTGAGAAATACAGGCAAACTGCTCATCAACCAAAATAATGAGCTAAAATACATAACGTGTTTGGAAACAGGAGGAACTATAGGCCTACGTCTGGATCCGTATTAATGACTATAGAGGTTGAAAAGAAAAACAATGTTCTAGTTATTTAAACTGACTCTTAGAATGTTCCTGCTTTTAGGATCAAAACGTCAAGCCCTCCCAACTCCAAGTTAAAGAAAAAATGTTTTAAACTCACCACTGATTTCCTGAGCAGTGATCGAGTCAATTTGGCAGTGTGTGATTAGTTACCAGCGCTGTCAATCAAATATCGCGTACGGTGATCACATACACATTACTGGAACAGTGACTTGTATTTCACTGACAGATCATAATATTCACGTTTATGTACGAAGCAAGTGCATCCGCCATTGATTTGCAGGTCATTGCCCATAAATTATGTTTATGTATGCCATAATATATATCCACCAGTTACTTGATTGACAGATGATTATGTCAATGCATTAAGCAGCGCATATAACAGTGGTTTTGATTGGATGGCATTTATAGACACACGTTAACTCAGTCTATGCATGCTTTGAGTTGTACTCTATACACTTGTCGTAATAAGGAAATATTCCGAATTTGTCGACAGACAATGTATAAAGCAACCGTAGATCCATACAGCAGTGCCTGTAAACTAAACATTGTATAAACCAATTTGTAGTCTATTCTGGAAACGTGACCATAGTTATGTCAATTCAAGTTTGTTTGGTTTTCAGTCACCGACATCGATTTGGTTAATGCTATCAATTTATTGTGGAATTACGACAGGTTATTAACCAGTTAACCTAGGGATTTTGTTATTCAATCTAAATTTTGTCTCGATATACAGTCGGCTTTAAATGGACTTCATTGGCCTTCGAAGTACAGGGACGCTTCCTGAAAAGTAACGGTTTATTGGATTTATTGGTGATTAGAAAACCATTTTATCGGCAAACTATTACAAATTGTAAGTTTCTATCGTGTTTCAATGATTGAGATTTAAAGTAGCATTTTCAGTTTTGTTGCAAAACTGGTGTTTTTTACTGTATGGTCAATTATTTTATTCAGTGTGGTGCACCCATATCAAATGGCGGCGCCATCAGTAGCGATCGTCGTGATAGCGCCACCACTCAGTATGAATAGAAAGATCAGACAGAAGCTGTAAAACCTATTTCTCAAGCAAAATTGTTAATTTGCTGAACACATCATTTCTAGGGCACTTAACACCCAGTATTACATTTATACTGCATGTAGTTTCTTATCCCGAGCCTGTGGCGTGCGCGTTTGCAACGCGTTGGCCAAGTTGTCGACAAACTGCCGCGCATTTTCCCCCATGCGCAGTTTGTCGACAAAATTAATTCCACGCATTGTGATTGCCAATGCGTTGCAAACTCATGGTGGCGCACTATTGTGAATCGGCCGTATTCGAATGAACCCTGCCCCCAAAATGTCTGACCCCAGCCCGACATTAATATAACCCAAACCCTTACATTATATACACCCAGCCCAGCCTCAGTTTTAACCCTTGTTCGCTAACATCACATCCCTTGCCCTAGCCTTAACCTTAGCCCCAGCCCTAACCATACAAGTCCCATGCCTAATCCTCTTAGGGTGCATTCGTTTAGCTCCCCCTGGTCGACACCAGTTAACCTCGTCCCCATTCTCTCGATTGTTTTGTGCAGTATATCACGACCATTCTCAGTAAGGGCTGACCCGGGGGAGCTAGACGAATGCACCCTAAGATGAAAACCTTGCCATAAACGACCCTTTTTTCTTCTGCAGTGCCAACCTTGTCTTTCCATTGCTTTCTCATACCAGCTGACCCCCTCTTGTTGATTGATTGAATAAATATAGGCCTATCTGTAATAATTTGGGAATCAGTTCATCAAAACTAGGCATGTAAGTATCTTTGTGTATGGAATGTTCTGATAAAAGGTCCGACTTTTCCCATGGAGTGTACATAATGTCATGCAGGGTCGTTGCATACATTTGCATAGGCATCACAGGTCAGTGCCCCCATACACTTCATCTTGCAGTAGTCAAACGCCATTAAAATGTTTTTATGTTTTCACATAATTAGGACAGCGACATTGGTCTCCACATTATAGCCTAAATGATTATTTAAAGAAATTGTCGGTCCTTATAATGTGCACTATTTTAGCCCAATGACAACATTTTGTTTTTACAATTTTAAAACTATTTTTAATGTTCCTATTTACAGGTTGCGCATTCTCGCTATATTGGGGTTCTGTGCTTCAACACTTTGACTTGCTGTTCGGGCTGTGTGACTGTGGCCGTTCTTTCTGGTGATCCCTGGCTGTCCGAGGTTGTGATGACGGTAGTGTGTGTGAGTTCCAGAGACGTCTGTGAGTTCCTGGCACCGATGAAATCCCGGTTGAGGCGGTGGCAGCGCTGACATATTCTCCATCCCCAAGTCGAATCAAACGGCGATTTTTTTTTATTATTTCATTGCATTTGCCAATTAATTATACCGTCTTATTAATTATCTTCGGACAAATTTCCTTATGTATTATTTATGAAAGTTTTGTTTCTAAATAAATATCATTGTTTCATGTTCTTCCAGTATATGTGTACCTGCCTGACACTGTGCTATTTTGTCTGTTGCTGGTTTCCCCTCATTATCAGAGTCATATCCCGTCTTTTAGGCTTCTGCAATGCGCTTGACTATTGGACTTGAGCCTGTAAGTTTAACATACGTAACACAGGATATATTTCAGCATTCACTGTGGTGACTTTAAAAACAGGATATGTAGGGTCTTAAGGGTCGCAATATTGATCCTGTTTTGACAAGGGCAACCGACAAAATAATGTGGACCATTATGTCATTATGGATGATTGCTTAAGTGAGGGCGCCCAAACGAAACAAGCAGACTTGATAAGCACAGGAGTAGAACTTGGGACAAGTCTACTAGTTTCGGTGGAAACAATACAAAAAGACAAGTCAGAATGCATGTCAACCTAACACTGCGTCTGCAAGAATATGACTTGAAGTAAAGTATTTAGGAAATTAGTCGTACAGGATTAGGACTAGACTGAAAGTCTGCTTGCGGTCACTGGATAATGATAATTAAGATGAAGTTTGTCTGCCTGACAAATGTAGAAAATGCTTCATGATAGTGGATGAGCAACTAAACATGAACAAACCAGTAAATGCATGCAGTTACAACTTAAGAAAAGATAGTTTTTTTTGAAATATTTACATGTGAAATCAGAGGCGTAGATAACGGGGTCGTACATCCCAGAATTTCATTTCACATGAAACGTGCACAACCGTACTATAAACTTACGACCAAGCTAGAGGATCACCCCCAGGTCTGAAGACTTGTCTATACGCCACTGTGTGCAATGGAGATTGTGAAGACCGAATGGGAGAATTTTGAGACGTTGGCGGCAGCAGACCGAAGTCTCATTTTTGCTTGCTCTGGGCATGCGCGCACAATTAATTGTGAGCATGCGTGCGCAATCAAATTGAAGACCAAGCTCCAAAGTCTCCCATTGTACGAATCTTCTTGGGTTTTTACAGAGAATGGATTGTGACCGATCGCAACGAGTGAATCGAAACATAATTTACTGAAAATGATAATCAAAATGCGGATGAATAGGGTGAACAAGAAATATAGTCTAGTATATTTTCCGGAATATGGCCACAATTTATTTCTTTAAGATTGAATGTCTTAAAACAAAATACATTCACCAAACATGTTTCCACAGATGGTTGCAAAGATTATAAGATAATTTGGAAGTTTATCAGGTGGCATATCAATTTAAAGAATTGTTCATAATTCCACTTTAGCATTATACGTTGTTTCAGGTAAAATCAGCAAATCTACTCATTATACTAAACCATCAATAAGAGAATAGTTCGATGGGCTGTTATTTTTGAATGAGGGTTCCATGCATTTTAATATTTATATCAGTCACAATTTCAGCAACTGGGTTCACTGTCATTCTCAAACCTCGTACAAAAAGCCAACAGATACAAAGAATAGGAAATCAGCGATATAAACATGAAATGCCGAAAATGTAATATCATTAAATGAAAGTATTGGTTTTAATGTGTTCGGGCATGTTTTCTGCTTTCTGAAAATTTTGTTTTAAAGTATTATAATAATGTGTCTCGATACCAGTACCTGTCATAATTTATTTATACTACGCAAATGTTAATATTAATATAGAAATATTAAAATATTGTAATTATAGTGTCGGAATTCGCAATTCCTTGTCTTTTATTTCCTTACTCACAACCATTAGCCGGAACAGATATAATACATTGATTAGAAATTCTGCACTTACCATGTGATGGTTTTAACCAGGTCAATCATTGCTTTTATTAAGGGCTGATATTTTGATCCAGAATGATAGTTTCCTTATAGATTTGTCAACACTCCCCTCTAACTAAATGAAGGAATGTAAGATTGAAGTATGATTACTGTCAGGAATGTGATGCCTTCTGTTAATGTGTAATTTGATACCATGTGGTGTAATCACAACCTTCATGACATCTTGATCCTCTCAATTGTTTCTTCCTTTTCAGCAAATCATTATAACAGTTGGTTTTATCATTAACTTTCAAACATTATCATGTTGATCCGAACTTCACGAAGATATTTTACCCCGAAAATCTCATAATCTTGTGAGGAAACGAACAGTTTATCCGAAACCAAAATGTAAGAGGTTTGTCTCAAAATTGTAATCTCCATAAAAAGCCTAACTTGTATGACAGCTTTAACCGACAATAGGGCTCCGCGCTCGAGCTATTAATAGAACACGCCCTTTCTACTATAGTTTATGTTCGGACAAATTAAGTGCACAACGTTTTATACGTGTACTAAGTTGGGTATATGACGTACACTGACGTAATGGAAGATGGAACGAATCTTTATTTAAATTCAGTCTAATTGTTGTAAATAGAGCCTATGTGTCAAGCGAAATAAGCACTGTTAAACAAATCACCACAAATATAATATTGTTTGGCTCGTTTTGATTTCTGCAAGTGACAGATATACACAATATTATAATGGAATACATGTTTTTTTACGCTTTTTCAAATTTCAATGTTAAACAATATCATCATTTTCCCACAGACCTATTCCCTCTAGAATCGCTCAGGATGGTTGTAGTATTTCGTTTTGTCTATTCGTAAAGTAAGAATCCACTGAATGTACCGTAGTAGAAGCCATACACTTTCCCGTTGACATGCAAATACACCTCGTCCTCATCTTGGAGGACAACCAACGCACTACTAGATACCTGTTCGTATTCACCTGATGTAGAACTGTAGGCTCTGACAATGTAGACACCATTTATTACAAGACGTACATAGAGCTGATCACCAGGATACTTGGTCAAAGAGAACATAAAGACGTAGGTGCCCGGGATACTACATGTGAAGGTACCCGTCTCAAGACTGATGTTAGTACCCGGCGCAAGCGTCAATGTACTATCGAAGGGCATACCGGTCAGGCTACCGTGAGAATCAAAAACCGAAGTACGCTGCATTGTAAAAGCTACTCGGTGGTTGGTGGGTGCTTCCCCTCTGTTCCCCTTCTCACCCTTCACACCAATTCCCCCAGTTGCTCCAGCTAATCCTGGTGGACCGAGTGGACCCATCTTTCCGGGCACGCCCATGCCATCTTCCCCTTTAGGTCCAGGGTTCCCGGGCTCTCCTTGTTCACCCACGGCTCCAGTCTCCCCTCTGTCACCTTTGGGCCCTGGTAGACCAATTTCACCCTTTGGACCCACTGGTCCATAGGGTCCTGGTTGGCCTGGTATACCGGGGATGCCTGGTACTGCAGCAGGTCCCTGGCAGCACATTTGACCACACTCTGGAGCAGCATGATTCATATCACTATCTGCGGGAACAGTGTCGGTAATAGCAGCTTGTAGCTTGAGTAAATCGCATGTCAGGATGGAGACAACGAGGAGAAATGTCAGTCGCTTATGCATCTAAATTTGAAGGGAATGTGGAGAACAATGTGCAGGGTTAGAAAGTTAAATCCGGTAAGAAATTAGTCAGCTATAAACAGAAAACGAAGGCGACAATCAAATCATATTATAACCCGCGTGGCGGATCTAGTTGGGATGACCCCCCCCCCCCCCCGTTCAGCAGCAGACTAATGTTGTTATTTATATCACTAAGTATGGAGATATGATTTTGGCTGAATTTGGTACTTAAAAAGAACGTTCGTCCGAACGATTTAGTAGCATTTCGAAAGCGTGGTGTAACTGTGAAGGATTCGAAGGGGACAAGGTTATTTCGGCGGTATTTCTTCTATCCAGATGAACGAAGCGTAAAAAGGTACATGAAACAATGTCTGTAAGGAAGTTTAAGACCTTCACTTCTATTTAAAAGACACTCAATCTTAATTTCCTTGAAAAACCCAGCATCTGATGAACCAAGATTTCCCATGGCCATGGTGACTGTTTGCACTGTTTACGAACGGTTGAGTCCATTTCCTGTCTCAAACTCAATGAATTTTGTTGGAGGCCTTGCAAATCCTATACGCTGCCTTTAATTCCTGTATTTTTTCAAACCAGTGTATTCATTATTTCAAATTTTTCGTTCAACAAAGAATTAGTGGCCATGTCCAAATTCATTCTAGCTTCATTCTGTACGCCTCTCGAGCATTTTCAGGATTACAAACCTAATACAATGATCGACGGATAATAATTACATGCTAATCGTTATAGGTCTATCTCCCAACGACGGAAATGTTGGTCATTTAGGAAAGCAACAAAATGTATAGATCCGCCCTGTAACGCACGCGCTTTGTGGAATGGGATCCAATCGTTGCATCTTATAACTATTGAAAAGAGAATTTAATGCAGCAATTTCCCAAATTTTTATGAATAATTACTGAGCCTTTGCGATATTGGAATAGATTTAACCCACTGACGTGACCCCAGCTAGCTTGATGGGGTCTAGTGACATGACATCTGCATTAAAGGTAGTATCATACTTTGGTAAGACACCAAAGCAGAAATGTTCACAGATTTACGTATAACTTACAGGGTATGAAGATGGTGGTGGTAGAATCATACCGTTAATTTTTTTCCCGCCTATAATGGTGTGTTTATCCAGAAATTAGTACAACAACGACCGAAAATCTTTTTGATATTTTAAAAGATCAAAAATAAAAGAGAAATTCACTGGTCGTTTTTTGTCTTTACTGTTTTCTCAAAAATTGGGCACCGTATGGAACTGAAATTTTCCCAGATGACTATTACTGTATCGTCCTTTATATTTTTGCTCATGAATCTGTATTTCTTTGACAAAAACCAAAGTATGATATTACCTTTAATAAGCAGGAGGTCGTGGTTTCTAATCCCACCCGAGCCGGCATATGAATTGTCAATGAATGTGCACTCAAAATGCACTGAGCACCCAATGTTGATACACGTCAATGAAGGACTCAACTAATTTGAATAATTCTATCACCCCGACGTCTTAGTAACAATGATAATTATTGCTGCGGTTTTGACTTTGCGAATTCTATATAATAAATTCAATACTTTTCTTTATCATGAAATAACCACACGGGAAACTGTCTGAATTAATCGTCAGGCTAATGACAAGAGAACAAAAAAAATCTACTGGAGCGGGTGAATCCCGCTCCAGTAGATTGTTCTACTTTGTTTGAATAACAATTGTTTGAATAACCGGTGTTCCGGCGCCCGGAACACCGATTACCAGCTCATGAGCTACCAAGCACGGTGTTGTTGGTCTCCATATACATGTAATCAATTACAGTATCTCTTTTCGTTTGGCAGTTAGAAGTCAGAAACCACTCACATACCACTATATCCCAAGGAATCATTGAAGATACGTATACGCAGCATTAACAATGCAACAACCTAAGGAAACGCTACACGAGGAATTACTCAAAGAGGATATGGCTTATGTTATAATCAATATATCATCATTTACATGTCATTTCAGTACTGTGGGAAGCTTTGCAATGTTTGAGTAATACCTGAGATAAAGATTTCAAAAGATTTAAAGATTGAGATGAACTGTATGACAGTTTCATCTTCTTGATTTATACAACTTTTCAAATTATTTTAATAAAAATAAAATGTATAAGTTGAATGTTTATTCCAATTATCATACTGAAGAAAAGAAGAGGGAACAAAACCTAAAAAGCGCAGGCCTATGGTGTTAGGCTAGCCCACTGAAGAAACAATGCAGTGCAAGCTACAATAGTTTATGAACTTTACAAAAATTGCAGAAAAAATGAATGAAATGTATGTAGTGCACGGAGACTGACAACAGATTAAAATAATTATCAGGATGGAAAGTGCAATGGATTGGTGCATTGTAAGTGGTATAATTTATGTTGACTTTTCAAACTAATGTAAGATATCGATTCGCTGAGAGCCAGTGACAGGGAGTTCAATAGTTTGGGTTCAGTAAATCTAACAAAGAATTAGATGCCCTGTTTTGAGGAATGTGAACGAGTAGGTTAATTAAGACTCAGTTATTGTACAAACATTTACATATATAGACTGAGTAAGCAACTTTCAGTAGTATTTACACATGGAATGAGGCTCTTTTTTTGCACATTTCTCAAGATCAGTTGGGTATAAACCATGGACGATGCGTTTGTTATAATTCATCGACTATTTTTTTTCAGTCATTGAAAAGTGAACAATCCCGCTCCAGTCAATTTTTGTTTGTTCACTTTTCAATGACTTAAAATAACTCAGTCAGTTTCCCTTGTGGTTATTTCACGACTATTTTTTTTGCAAGACAGTCGATTTATCTAAATTCGTTCGAAATTTCCCCACTCAATATTACAATATATTGATAGTAAGGGAGCTTGAGTACTAGCGAAGAGTAAAGAGTTTTAAGAACTTTGAAACGAACTTTATGTTTAACTGTGTGTTAATTATTTTGAGAAACAAGTAAACTGCCGCAAACTGCTCATCGACCAAAATAATGAGCTAAAATACATAGCATGCTTGGAAACAGGAGGAACTATACATTTGGACCCCATAGCAAGAAAGAACATGTTCTTGTAATCTTGTCGTTTTAGACTAACTCTTAGAATGTTCCTGCTATAGGATCAAAACGTCAAGCCCTCTTAACTCCAAATTTTCGGGGAAAAAAGAAGTTTTATCTAACACAATATCGAGATTTGACGGACGGATCACCGTGTTGTTTTAATACTAAATCTGGAGGCTGTTGAGCCATTAACTTGTTTCAAACTTGAAGAGCACTTACCTTGCTAGAAATTGTCTTTCTTGATAATTGTACTGTCTCTCAATCACCCTCTCTTTGTAGAATGATCTGCAAAGGTGAGATGGGATGTTTCTTGTGAACCAGGAAGCGGCCGCCTCAGCTTTTAAACTCACCACTGATTTCCTGAGCAGTGATCGAGTCAATTTGGCAGTGTGTGATTGGTTACCAGCGCTGTCAATCAAATATCGCGTACGGTGATCACAAACACATTAGAACAGTGACTTGTATTTCACTGACAGATCATAATATTCACGTTTACGTACGAAGCAAGTGCATCCGCCATTGAAGTAGCAAGTAGCACGTACCATTGACTTACAGGTCATTACCATAAATTATGTTAACGTATGGTATATAATGCATCCACCAGTTACTTGATTGACAGATGACAATGAATATGCATTAAGCAGTGTATATAACAGTGGTTTTGATTGGATGGCATTTATAGACACACGTTAACTCAGTCCATGTATGCTTTGAGTTGTACTCTATACACTTGTCGTAATAAGGAAATATTCCGAACTTGTCGACAGACAATGTATAAAGCAACCGTATATCCATACGGCAGTGCCTGTAAACTAAACATTGTACAAACCAATTTGTAGTCTATTCTGGAAACGTGACAATAGTTAATATGTCAATTCAAGTTTGTTTGGTTTTCAGTCACCGACATCGATTGGGTTCGTGCAATTGATTTATTGTGGAATTATGATAACCAGTTAACCTGGGAATTTTGTGATTCTACCTTTTTGACTCGATATACAGTCGGCTTTAAATGACTCCATTGGCCTTCAAAGTGGAGGGACGCTTCCTGAAAAACTTACGGCTTGGAAAAAACATATTTTTTTTTCTTGGGGTGATTAGCAAATGTTCTTTTCGGCAAACTATTAAAAATTGTTACGTGTTTCAATGATTGAGATTTAAAGTAGAATTCTCAGTATTGTTTCCAAACATGAGAGTCTCCCGGTTGGTGTAGTGCCACTGCTAAGTTTGTGGATTTTAACTCGATGGTCAAATATTTTATTTAGTTTGGCGCACCCATATAAAATGGCAGCGCCATCCGTAGCAATCGTCGTCAAAGCGCCACCACTCAGTATGAATACTGAGATCGGACAGAGGCTGTAAAACCTATTTCATTTCTCTAGAGATAATGTTAAATGTTTGCTGTAAACGTCATTTCTAGGGCACTTAACACCCAGTATTACATTTATACTGCATGTAGTTTCTTATCCCGAGCCTGTGGCGTGCGCGTTTGCAACGCGTTGGCCAAGTTGTCGACAAACTGCCGCGCATTTTTCCACATGCGCAGTTTGTCGACAAAATTAATTCCACGCATTGTGATTGACCAATGCGTTGCAAACTCATGGTGGCGCACTATTGTGAATCAGCCGTATTCGAATTACCCCTCTCCCCAAAATGTCTGACCCCAGCCCGACATTAATATAACCCAAGCCCTTACATTATATACACCCAGCCCAGCCGCAGTTTTAACCCTTGTTCGTTAACATCACATCCCTTGCCCTAGCCTTAACCTTAGCCCCAGCCTTAACCATACAAGTCCCATGCCCTAATCCTCAAAGATAAAAACCTTGCCACAGACAACTTCCCTTTATTCTTCTGCGGTGTCAACCTTGCCTTTGCATTGTTTTCCCATACCAGCTGACCCCCTGTTGTTGTTGATTAATTGTATAATCTGTGATAGTTTCGGAAATATTTCATCAAAGAGGCATTTATAAAGGAATTTTGTGTATGGAATGTTCGGATAAAAGTTTAAACTTTTCCATGGAATGTACGTGCATATTCATGTCATCTAGAGATGTTTGTATCAGTACATTTGCATATGCATCATCTCTGGCAGCTGTTCTAGGTTGTGACGACGGTTGCGTCTGTGAGTTCCAGAGACGTCTGTTAGTTCCCGATAGCGAATCATACCAGTTGAGACGGTGAGGGCGCTGCGGCTGGACTCCACATTCTGCAGCCCCGAGTCCAATCGAACGGCGTTTTTTTATTATTTCATTACATTTGCCATTTATTCATACCGTCTCATCTTCAGACAAATTTCCTTATATATCATTTGTCCAAATTTGTTTGTAAATAAAATATCATTGTCTCATGTTCTTCCAGTATACACGTATTTGCCTGACACTGTGCTATTGTCTGTTGCTGGTTTCCCTCATTATCAGAGTCATATCCCTTTTCTTGTAGGTTTCTGCCTTGCGCTTAACTATTGGACTTGAGCCTGTACGTTTAACATACGTAACACAGGATGTATTTCAGCATTCACTGTGGTGACTTTAAAGACGGATATGTAGGGTCTTAAGGGTCGCAATATTGATCCTGATTTGACAAGGGCAACCGACAAAATAATGTGGACCATATGTCATTACGGATTATTGCTTAAGTGAGGGCGCCCAAACGAAACGAGCGGACTTGATAAGCACAGGAGTAGAACTTGGGACAAGTCTACTAGTTTCGGTGGAAACAATACAAAAAGACAAATCAGAATGCATGTCAACCGGACACTACGTCTGCAAGAATATTACTTCAAGTAAACTATTTAGGAAAGTAGTCGTACAGGATTAAGACTAGACTGAAAGTCTGCTTGCGGTCACTGGATAAGGATAATTAAGATGAAGTTTGTCTACCTGACAAATGTAGAAAATGCTTCATGATAGTGGATGAGCAACTAAACATGAACAAACCAGTAAATGCATGCAGTTACAACTTAAGAAAAGATAGATTTTTTGAAATATTTACATGTGAAATCAGAGGCGTATAACGCGGGGTCGTATACATCCCCAGAATTTCATTTCACATGAAACGTGCACAACCGTATAGACCACGGGGCATGCCCGATTATTTTGCAGTTTCGTGACGCATATCACAGATCTACGTAAATTATACCTTAAACTACTCCAGAGGATGTCCCAAGACTCGCACATAAAATCCACAGTTGAGTGTTTTGCCAGTTTAAGCAAAAATAGCCATTTTACGTTCAAAATTTCGCTTTAAGAAACGGAGAAAAAACCATTGCTTTTTAATGGCCAATCAACGAGGCCCTTATTACATCATGCATATTCAATAGGTAGTGGACCAATAGCAAAGCCCGTAAGAGAGAGCGTAGGCACCGCTGTTCGTGACAAGATATAGATGGCGGTGTCCACGAGCTCCTCGGACGCGGAATGAAGCCACGGTGGTTTCTGAAAGCTCTGGATTTTTTTTCTGTGAAATTTTACATGATTTAGTCATTTTAGTGAGGCATTTATTTCTCACTTTGGTTTTTTTTTGTGGTATGAATAAAGCTGGAAAGGTGAAACTTCTTGATTGAAATAGACCCCCACCCTGAGGCTGCGGATGGTTTAGAATCAAGGTTTCTGAATCTTAATAGGTCTGAAATTTATTTCAAATTACTTGACATTGCTTCAAACGTCATATTTTGGTCGTAATAGTTTCCTTTTCCCGAGTCACACCTTTGAAGAATCTCAGCAACAAGGAATATTATCCCATTCACTTTGTACACGATTGGCCAATTCCCGCCAATAGAGGGCGCTGTTTTTCAAAGGGGTAATTAAAATGGAAATATTTAATTAACTGGCAAATTTGGGATTGTGGATTTTGGTTTTTAATGATCCCTGAGGTTTTACCTATCAGTCTGTGGTGTTTCCACTTAGTTCCCAGGGGTGCGCCAAGAAACTTGTTTTCTGAGCACATTTTGAAGCCATGCCCTGTGGTCTAGCCCTGGTAGACCAATTTCACCCTCTGGACCAAAGATCATATAGCGCTACGCGCAAGATGGATAACTGATCATAGGGCGCGTGGTAATTAGTATGGAAGTCGCCATTCTCCATACAAATTATACACGATCCTCCATTTTGGTGTGCAAATAGCGAGTAGTTTGTACACGGGACATATGGGAGCTGGGAGATTTATCAAAGAAAAGTGAAGTGTTAGGCAAAATGTTGGCCCGGATTAAAACCTATTGTTTATTGTAAATAGAAATCTTTGACATTGGTGTGAAGCAGCTGAACATGAAAACGGCGATTGTTGGTTAGTTGACCACACTCTGGAGCAGCAGCACTATCTGCGGGAACAGTGTCGGTAATAGCAGCTTGTAGCTTGAGTAAATCGCTCGTCAGGATGGAGACAACGAGGAGAAATATCATCTAAATTTGAAGGAAAATGTGGAAAACAAAGTGCAAGGGTACAAAAGTAAGGTCACCAAAAAAATAGTAAGCTTTAAACAGAAAACAAAGGCGACAATCAAATCATATTATAGCCGCGATCTATAGGCGGATATAGTTGGGATGCACCCCCCCCCCCCTCCGTTAAGGCACATCCTGGAAACCATTAAAGGGAGCTTATAGGATTGGCAAAGATGAGCGTTTTGGCTGAATTTTGTAAACAGAAGTGAAGGTCTTAAACTTCCTTACAGGCGTTGTTTCATGCACATGTACCTTTTTACGCTTTGTTCATCTGGATAGCAGAAATAGAATCCTTCACGGATACACCACGCTTTCGAAATGTTACTAAATCGTTCGGATGAACGGTCTTTTTAAAAGACACTAAATCTTGATAATGACTTGATTTCCTTGAAAAAAAAAAGTCATCCGATTAACGAAGATTTCCCATGGTGACTGTTTGAACTGTTTAGGGCCTTCGATCTGTTGAGTCCATTTTCTGTCTCAAACTCAATAAAAAAAATGTTGGAGGTCTTCCAAACCCTGTACGCTGCCTTTATTTCCTGTATTTCTTCAAACCAGTGTTTTCCAATTTTTTGTTCAACGAAGAATTAAACAGGCACGTTCACACACACCAAAAAAGCGCGACTATTTGGGTATAGTCTCCCTTGCTGTTTGAACGGTGCACCAAAAAATACCGGTTTTTTATATTCCATCATGCAAGGCGGGCCCGCGAGTTTAGCACAGGATGCATGCCAACTTCACGCTTCACTGCGTACGCGTAGTTTGATAGAAATCGTACCGGTACGATTTGGGTCGCGCTTTTTGGCCTGTGGGAACACGACAAAAAGCGCGACTAATTCGGTCGCGATTAGTCGCGCTTGTTGGTGTGTGTGAACGTGCTTATTATGTTAGTCCCTCGACCATTTTGATCGACGGATAATCACATGCTTATCGTTATATGCCAACGACGGAAATTTTTACCACTTGCGAAACCAACAAACTAAATTGGGATCCGCCCCTGTAATTACGCACGCCCTTTATCGAATGGCATCATCCAAACGTTATATTGAAAAGAGAATTAAATGCTACGGTGTTCCATTTGTGCCGTCATCGCGTCGCATTTCTTTCTTTCTTTTTTTGCCGTCGCCTTTTTTTTTTTGCCGTTGCATTTTGTTTTGCCGTCGCATTTTTTTGCGTCGCATTTTATTTTTTTGCCTCGCATTTTCTTTTTGCCGTCACATTTTTTCCGGTGATAATATGCCGAGCCCTTTATTTTTATCCTTTTATTGGAGGCTCAAAACATAATTTCCTGGTTTTTTGTTATTAAACAATTTTAAAAATTCAATAAAGTTGTTCTCACACTAAAAGGTTTTTTTCATCACACGGTCCTGTTTCCTTCTTGCTAACGTTACATTAACATATTCAATTCAATTCAATTCAATTCAATAGCACATTTATTTCAAACTCTGTAACGTGACATCACAATACGGGCGTTTCACAATTAAGAGCGCCACCAAGAGGGCAGCAGGGAGAGGCCGATTTACGAGGTGCATGATGGGAAATTGTCAACATTGGAAATTTCCCCCTATGCGTTCAATTGTCTTCGCCATTTAACCCACCGTATATCTTTCATCCATAGGTATTTCTCAATGTTTTCCAGTTTGGATGTGTGTGTTGTGCATCCGAAAGATTCGCAAACATAAACCATTGTGATAACACGTGAAATAAACGCACAAAACGACCCAAGAATTAGCAATAACGTTGAACGTATAGGGGAAAAATCTCCAATGTTTCCAAAAGGTTACAGTCAATAAAAGAACATACATAAAGGAAAAAAGAACTATGATCGGATGGCAACTTTAGAGCTCCGTACAATTGAATCGTTATTTTAGATTTATCTTAAAAACAATAGGCCGTGTCCCAATATTATTATCTGGCTGCGACTGCAAATTACGCATGTACCTATGGCAGCCACTGGCCAGTGACTGCAGCCGCTTCCATAGACGTTTGTGTTATTTGCGGTCGCAGCCAGAGAATTTGAACACGGCCTTATGCTATTGGAATGAATAATGAGGAGCAAAGGGGCAATTTTCAAGACAATTTGTGATGATGTCATTCGGAACATTTTACTTGATTTTTCTTTTGCGTGCAATTTAAAATTAGAGGGTCTATACTCTTTAGAAGTGTTTGAGGGCGCTAAAACCACTAAGACCAAGGCAAGTACTTTAAACCAGTGCAGGACTGTGGATACTTCGAAATGAAGTGGGCCTAGGAAACAAGTGAATGTACCGGCGGTAACTGGTACTCAAATTTGTCAGCGAACGCACAGATGTATGCTTAGTCTGTGATGGGAGTTTGTTAAATACAGGCAAGTTACAAAAGACAATGCATTGTCCTTGTTAAATAAACATTTATGTTTGGATTTGCTTTTAATGTTCCTGTTATTGTTCCCTTTCACGCCTTGCATGTCTTAAAATTTGACCTTTATATTAAACGGAATTTAGATTTATATCTGGATTACCTGATTGAAACGCTTTTGATTGATCTCTTTCGGGGTGAAAACAATCATATTTAACGATGAACAAAATGTTTTACCAAGTGCAAAGATGGATTGCTTTTATAGAGAGGATGGTAGTTTACTCGTAATGCACGTTTAAGTTGTAAATCAATAATACTGTAAAAAGAAATTCTATGAATGTTGTCGTAATTCATCACAGTGAAAGACTTTTGTATAAGAAACAGGCAATTGTCAATTCTTAAATTTGCAATAACACATGTACATGGAGAGTATTCTTATACTGAATATCATATGCATAACGATTGGTTAAGAGCAAACTATATATACACATCAGAATCCTAGATTGTAATATGACCTTTACGTATTTGTTGCCATGGTTTCTTGGGTTTTTTGTGAACTGAAAATGGCAACTAATATCTTTTTTTTTCATTGCGCTGTTTCCCTGGCAGGCTCCAAACAATTTTCGGTTGTCAGAAAAAGGGTCAGAAAAATTGCCGATTTCTATTTGCTGAATTATTGCCAAGCTTCTAGCAATGCTTCTGAACAAACGAACGGGCGTGGCAAACATTACAAATACTGTGCGTATAGCCAGATGCTGTATTTACTGTTATAGGCGTTTCCTAGGCAACGTGGACGCCAAACAATGAGGCTAGCTACTTCTATTTGGCAGAATGTTCGCATTCTGGAAGTGAGCGTAGTTATTAATAAAATATTGCCTCTATTAAGTGGCACAGCAATAAATTCGCTATGACGTTCACTATCAATTATAAATATTAAGTGCTTGGAGATAGGAGGGTCTGACGCGTTTCGATCCCAGTTGGCAGGGTGTTCACATTCTGGAAGTGAGCGTAGTTATTAATAAAATGTTGCCTCTATTAAGTGGCACAGCAATAAATTCGCTATGACCTTCACTATCAATTATAAATATTAAGTGCTTGGAGATAGGAGGGTCTGACGCGTTTCGATCCCAGTTGGCAGGGTGTTCAAATTCTGGAAGTGAGCGTAGTTATTAATAAAATATTGCCTCTATTAAGTGGCACAGCAATAAATTCGCTATGACGTTTACTATCAATTATAAATATTAAGTGCTTGGAGATAGGAGGGTCTGACGCGTTTCGATCCCAGCAGGATCTTTATCGAGGGCGAAATGACAAGAGAACAAAAGAATGCAAATGAAGATACAGTGAAGATGTCGACATTTTCCGATAATTTATCATGGGTTGAAGTTATCATCATGGGATGACGAAATCCTAAAAATTCGGATGTCGACATCGCGCCCGTAATAATGATGTCGTCGTCCCGAGATAATTTATCTCAGGATTTCAACCAGTCGGATGGCAACTTTAGAGCTCCGTACATTATGTATATAAAGTTAATTTCAAAACAAGGAGACCTACCATGTTGCTTGTCAGTGCTATGACAGTAATGCTAAGGATTTCCTTATTAAAAATCCGTAATCTAACAAAAAATAAATGTAATTTTAATTGTCTAATTATTATCGCTAATTTACTGTTCTCTTGTCATGTTTAACTTGCCGTAAAATGATTGATCATTGAGATAAATAAATTACGGAAACAGACGAACAGTGTTTCATCTTCAATTTCTGTACAGTAGTCGAAGTGACACACATTTTGAGTAAAAATAACCCAAATAATGAGTAAAATATGTGACACAACGGCATTGTGTACAAAGATACAGGTGTTTAAAATGTGGTCTTCAGTTGCGTTAAATTTGACACAACAAAGTTGGGTAACAATGTTGACGTCGTTGTTTGGTAAATGTTTTGCGCAATAATTTATTAAAACTTGACACAACCACTCTTGTGTATAATTATAGCATTTGACGCGGCAAACGACCATGTTCCCTTTTTACTACCACAAAGGGTAAGATTTATAACGCAATGTTGGGTCTTTTTTTAGTGTGAATGGTTTCTTGTTTTCTTTTTGTGTGAACTAGGGTGATGAAAATGGCAACTAATTTTTTTTCATTACGCTGTTTCCCTGACAGGCTCCGAACAATATTGGGCTGTCAGAAAAAGGTTCAGAAAAATTGCCTATTTGTATTTGCTCGATATTGCCACGCTTGTAACAATATTATAAGACATAGTATATGTGGACACTTTCAGAAGCCGTGGCTTGTATTGAAAGTGTCGTAAACAAAAGGCAATATGCCTATACGTAGATATTTAATTAACAAAAGATATGTAAATTCAGGACTTCTTAGGACAAAACAGACAAAAGAAGACAAAGGACGACCAGATGAACAAACACTTTATCACTGAGACAAAGCCATGTGGGCAAAGCCATGTGGATCGGCCCGCCGAAAAACAACGCAAGCGGGGAGTCACCAAGTGTCTCCATGACCGCGCCAGGGGCGTAGCTAACCCCCCCCCACCCCCCCCCCCCCCCTAGGCCGCGGTGCACGGCCACCGAGAGACGACATGTGCATGCCGTTATCACAGCCAACGGGTACCCACCACCCTTCATCCGGCGTGCTTCGAGGCCCAGGACAAGCACTGAAACCGAGTAGTTTGAGAGCGAGGTGGGTTTTAATCATAATATTGACTGAGTACAAAAGGTTTGAGTGCATATTTCTATTGGATTTAATGTATACGAATGAGAGAACGGGCGTCTTAAGTTGCACATCCCTGGGCTTTGGCCCCCTAGGCACCAAAGTTGCCCCAAATATCGATTTATTTCTAACTTTTGAGTACAACCATGAAATAATAATGAAAATGCGGATGAATAGGGTGAACAAGAAGTAGTCTAGTCATGTTTTCCTGAATGTGGCCACAATTTGTTTTTTTAGATTAAAGAAAATTAGGGAGCACTTAAAGACTAACTATGAGGAAAACTATACATAAGCTTTCGTAATAACCACTATCTCATCAGATGTAATGAAATGGAGCATCCTCAACATGAGGTTATATAAACTGGTATAAAGCAATGAAGCATGTCCAAACAAAAGGGAGCATGATGAGTCATAACTGGGAGTAGTAGTGGGACATGAAACCACGGTCCCTATTTTTGCTGTCCACGGGCTATATACGATTTCGCTCTTCCTTTTCTCACACAAACATTGTTATGTCAATCGCAATACCAGTTACATAGATGGTAACAGATGGTATACTGTCACAGCCACCCTGTGTAGGTCCTTGCTATGACTGTGGAAGAAATTACTCGGCAGAAGTTAATCGCCGGACAAGAATTGTATTTACAAAATGTACATTTATTCCTAGCAAAACAAACAAACAAACAAACACAGTTAATTTCATGAACACATTAAATCTCAGTGGCCACTCTGTTCCGAGAACCTCCGGTAATCTTCTTTTCAGTGCTCAGTTTATGAGCTCCTCGATTCCTTCAATATTTGTCTATACTAACTCTAGCATCAATCTTTAGTGCTTCAACTTGTTTACAAACTGGATTTCTTACTCAAATCTGCAACAAAGACCAATTAATCATCCGATAACTTTTCGTCAACATTTCCATTTCCACTGATAATAATTAAGGCACTCAGTCTATATCAGGCTAAACAACAATTATTTTTTCATTTACGTTAATCAAGGCCGATTCAGTCCGTGACACTTTAACAACTAAAGTTTCACAAGTGTATAATTATTCAAGCCCATACAAGCTGGTGCGACAGCACAAAGGCCTGGCCCACCTTGCACTCTACTCAGCAGGTCTTGTCCTGTTCTTGTCACTGGGACGGGCAGTACCTTGGCTCCCAACAAACGCACAAAGGTGTATCCGGTATCCGGTTTCCGGTTCCCAAAATCAGGTTCAGGCAGTTCACACGGCTGGCTTGCCGTAAATTGTGACGATTGGGCGGAGTCGGTCCCTGCTGCACCGGTCTTTGCTCTCCTCCACATACATGTACCTCACATACCCACTTTTCACTGGTACCCGTCTCTCACTTACGCTTTCACCTTATACTGTTACGCTGCTAACCCGGAGCACCAGTCCACAATCCAGAGGGATTTTCGCCCGCAAATCCGCAGCGAGCTGACCTCGCGGATACTTCATATTTACATAAACTTCAAAGAAAGTAATTTACATGTGCGCCGTGAAAGTTACTCGGCTGGCAAACTATAACCCCGGTGTGGCGGTCTCAGCTGACTCCCCGTCTCAGCTGTCCCCCTTACTAAATAAAGTACCAATACGTCATGCTAAGGGGCCGTCCATAAAGCACGTACGCACGAAATGCCGACTTTTTTACCCCCCCCCCCCTCCCCCATGTACGCATGGCGTACGCATTGGTCCCCCCCCCCCCCTGTACGCATGGCATACTCATTGGTCCCCCCCCCTCCCCCTGTACGCATACGCATTCCACATTAGGTTTTCACTTTTCGTAGTGCCTTGCTTTAGCATCATCAAAATGTCAAAATAATCGGGGCCGGTACCGTTATTGGGACGACACTTTCAAATTCTGTGATAAATGACGAAAGTGTAACCATATTTTTTATACATTTACAGACGTAATTTACTATTTTTTATTATGTTGAAAAAGAAAAAAAAGGAAAAAACTAAACAATCCAGGTGTTTTTTTTTCGTTTTTCCCCATCTCTTTTCGCGCGAAATGATTATGCAAATTTTTCGTTTGCGTACGGTACGCATTGGCCTGAACTATGGTGTCCTAAAAAGGTCACTTGTAATGCATGTGTACCACTGTGTGACGTGTGTCTATCACTGCGTGATGTGTATCTGTCACACCGCGAAGTGTATCCGTCACAGCGCGAAGTGTATCCGTCACAGCGCGAAGTGTATGTCTTTAACAGTGCGAAGTGTATCCGTCACAGTGCGATGTGCATGTCTTTCACAGCGTGATGTGTATCCGTCACCACGCGAAGTGTATGTCTTTCACTGCGTGATGTGTATCCGTCACAGTGCGAAGTGTATGTCTTTAACAGTGCGAAGTGTATCCGTGACAGTGCGAAGTGTATCCGTAACAGTGCGAAGTGTATCTGTCACAGTGCGATGCCGTACATGTCTTTCGACTGCGCGAAGTGTAAGTCTTTCATCACTGCGCGATGTCTTGACGGATTATGTTCCATCCAGTCGAGGCCTAATGGGTGACTAACTACCCCGGTTTGTAACAACAGGTATAGAGTCCGAGTCATCCCATACCATAGACTACACGAGTTAGGTCTACTTAGTACTAATTACTATAGGCCTAGGCCTATACCAGTAAGTTTAGTTACTATAATTTATATACATTTTTTTTTGGGGGGGGGGGGGGGGCGACTAGAAGAGCGGGAGTGGACACTCGTCTCGGAGATTCCTAACCTTGTATATATCCCATGTCCAATTTCGTCTTTGGTCGTCCATTTTGACACTCTGCCAACCAATTTGATCATTTGCCATACAATTTGATCAAAGACAATTCAATTTCGTCGACCGCAGTTGCCAAACGAACGATAGACGAATCAATTTCGTCGTTTTGCAATCAATTTCGTCGTTTCATTTAAATTCGTCACATGATTAAATGCTACCCTTCAGTTTTTTTTTTGTTTTTTTACGTTTCATCGTTTCATTTTCACTTTCAACATTACTTTCTACTATCGGAAGCATTATTTGTCTGACGCAGAAACACACCCGAAATGAGAATTTACCATGTATGATGTGCTTTTCAAAAATAATGTTAGCCTATTTGAATGTGTATACATTCAGATCGGTATTTTTGTTTTACCGGAAAACATACAGGAAATATGTTTTTTACAATGTGCATACCAGAAATAAGCAGGTCTACACTTCCTGTAAGTAAAAGTATTAGATGTATTCGTTATTTCACATCTTTTCCGGAATTTTGTCCACACCATCACTTAGTTGTATGGCCCTCCGGCCCGGTTTCTATTTAGATCCATTTGCCTACATTACAGAAATTTCTGATGTTCGGAGTATAAAGTGTTGTAAGACGGTTCGGAATCATGAGAGCAAGTAGAAAGAAACTACATATAACCTGAAAAAGGGGATTTTACAGTTCAGGCCAATAAAGCCTTTTCGCAAAGCTATTTACTTTGTTTAAGAAAGTTCAATCATGTAAGGGTTAGGGAAGCAGGCAGGGGTTAGTGGAAATAGGGTTTAAATTGATTCATTGTTAATTGATGGTTATTTTAATGGATTTTATGGTTTAATTTGTTTGTGTAAAGATATCAATTTACCATGTACAACTATGCCTATAGACATTTCAGTGTTCGTGGGCGAATACGGAGCAGCATGCGTATCTTGAGGGTCTTACAAAGCTTTTGCGAAAAGAATCATTACCATAGCTTTGGTCATTCTCGAGAAATGCTGCAAACAAAAAATCGGTCTTTTTTGATAATCTGAGTGTAAACAGCTTTGCGAAAAGGCTTATTGGCCTGAACTGTAAAATCCCCTTTTCAGGTTACATGAAGTTTCTTTCCAGTTGTCACGGGTGCCGATTTCTTTTCATGATTGGGAGGATGATTGGTGATTTGGTGTCCTATGCGAGGGAGCGAAGCAGAGGGGGAGGCTGTGGGAGGTGGGATACCCCCCTCCCAAACCACGGACTTTTTAATCAAAACAGAGTCGAATAGTCACATTTTAGAGCATTTAAAAACGATATTCAGAAGAATTAAACATAGTAGGCCCTATACATTTACTGCGAAGACACACAAAACAGCAAGGATCAATAATTATACACAAGAAACTTAAATGACATTCAACCTCGAAATATTGGGGGATGATAATACACATCATCCCCCCCACCTCAAATATTGGGGGGGGGGATATATCCCCCCATCCCCCCGGGATCGACACTCATGCCAGTTGTTCTCATGATTCTGAACCGTCTTACACTACTTTATATTCCGAACATCAGAAATCTCTGTAATGTACCGGTAGGTAAATGGATCCAAATGTTAACATTGCCAGAGTGCCATACAACCAAGTGATGGTGTGGACTATTCCGGAAAAGATGTGAAATTACGAATCCTTTTTTTTTTGTTCATGCACATTTTAAAAACCATCTTTCCTCTAGGTTTTCCGGCAAAACAAAAAAACCGATCTGAATGTATACAAATTCAAATATGCTAACAATATTTTGCTAACATGTTTGATATTGGTCTCACGGCCTCGAGAGGCAGAAATCTCACCAAAAATCGACCGCACACGTGAGGTAAGTGCTGAGCTAACGGCCTCGAGAGATTTTTTGCTCAGCGGATAGCTCTCGTGTGCGGCGGCCTTAATACTGAATTAAGATTATAATTGCGCGCGCATGCTCAGAGATAGCAGAAAGAGACTTTAGTCTGGTGCCGCCAACGTCTCAAAAGTCTCCCATTGTTTCTTCCTTTTCAGCAAATCATCATAACAGCTTTTTACCTTCAGACACTTGTACGAGAAATGTCTTCGACAATTTTACATTACGTTCACTCCTGACTAAATGGACCATTTCAAACGAATCCTTATTCAAATTCAGTCAAATTGTTGTATATAAGCCATGTACATAGCGAAATAAACAGCCCCTTGATAATGTGAAAATACTGCTTTAGTTGGAGTCTGTAACTCTGTATAATGGTTTGCAAAGTTGACAAGTACTGCTAATTTGTTTTCATACCACTAAAAAAATCCGAAAATAGAATGCTAGAAGGGTAGGAGAGGGGGGGGGGGGGGGTTAAAAAAAACACAATTAGGCAAACAACAATGCTGCTTATCCATTAGAATAAATCATAGGCCTGCAATTCACTTTTAACAAATGAAAAAAGGCTCCAGATTCAAAGTATTCCTTTTGTGTGTATTATTACTTCAAACTGAAGGCTTCAAACTGAAGGAAAACCTGAAATGTCACTTTTTTTCTTTTTGGGGAAAATAAATTAAATTTTTTTGATGCGGTACTGCCCCCAAAAGATACAATCCCCCAAATTTTTCTCACCAGATATGGAAAAACCTATCTTGGCTCTAAACAAATCCAAAAGGAAAATGTTCTGAGACCCCTGGCAAGACCCCTTTTTGAGAGAAAAAAATTGGGTAAAAATGCCAATTTTGCAAGTTCTAAAAACATGCTTTAAGGCATGATCTAAAAATAGCATAATGATGGCATTTACAATATTTTCAAAATATCTGAAGTAAGGGCAAGGATGATACTTTGTAATGATATAAGTAGTTTTGTGACAGAACTTTGCATTTTAGCTTGGTTGTATTTTAAAATAAGCTACAAAACCCGTTTTTGAGGCGCAAAATTGGCTTAAAATTCCCAAAACACGAAATAGTCCGTAACTATGGCAATGGGTTTTGGGAAAAATTTTTAATATTTTTTTGTTGCTTGCTCACATAGTGCTTTCAATAAAAAAAAAAAAAAAAAGGATTGGCCGAGGACAAAAATATGAAGTATTTACGAGGATCCACTTTTAAGTTGACTTTTCAAACTATTGTAAGATATCGATTCTCTGAGAGCCAGTGGCAGAGTGTTCTATAGTTTGGGTTCAGTAAATCTAGTAAAGAATCAGATGCCCTGTTTTGAGGAATGTGAACGAGTAGGTTAATTAAAGGGATGTGACAAACGTATAGAATGTAAGTTGAATGTTTAATTGAATTATCATACTGAAGAAATGAAGAGGGGACACAACCTAAAAAGCACACACGCCTGTGTTAGGATAGCCCACTGAAGAAACAATGCAGTAAAAGCTACATATGTGTACCTTACAAAAAAATACAGACAAAATAAATGAAATGTATATAGTGCACAGAGACCGAAAACATATTAAATTGTTGGATTGGTGCATTGTAAGTGGTATCCTTTAAGTTGACTTTTCAAACTATTGTAAGATATCGATTCTCTGAGAGCCAGTGGCAGAGTGTTCTATAGTTTGGGTTCAGTAAATCTAGTAAAGAATCAGATGCCCTGTTTTGAGGAATGTGAACGAGTAGGTTAATTAAAGGGATGGTACAGAATTGGTAAGACAAAATACACTTCATGATCACAGATTCACATAAAACTTACACAGTATAATGGTGATGATAGGAGAAAACATTCCATGAAATGTTTTGTCTGAAATGCCATATTCGTTCAGAAATAAATGAAACTATTTTCCGATCGGAATAAATCGCTTCGAGGCGTTTTATTCATTCGTTTAATGTGTACAGTTCTCTGTACACGGGTTTTTACTATTTCTCGCGACCCAGATGGCTGATTGACCTCAAACTTCTACAGGTTTGTCAGTTAAGGTATATGAATGATGGGTTACATAATGTGCTTTCACTGTCAGCAACGGGTTTGTCGCAAAAAACAGTTCTGTATACCATCCCTTTAAGACTCGGTTATTGTACAGACACTTTGCATAGTAGACTGGGTAGCAACTTTCAGTATATAGTATTTACACATGGAAAAGGGCTCTGTTTAAAATTTCTCAAGATTTGTTGGCTTTGAGTCATGGACGATGCGTTCGTTATAATATTCATCCAACAATCCATTTTTGCAAGACAGTCGATGTATCTAAATTCATTCGAAATTTCCCCACTCAACATTACAATAATGGATAGAAAGGGAGTACTAGCGAAGAGTGTAGAGTTTGAAGAACTTTGAAAGGAACTTTATGTTTAAGCTAATAACTCCAATATTTATCCTATACAACTTTACCGGATACTTCATCGATGTGAAACTTTCATGATTTTTCATCACATGGACTGAACCCAGAAACTTACACTTGTTAAGTATTTTGATAAATACAGGCAAACTGCTCATCAACCAAAATAATGAGCTAAAATAAATAACATGCTTGGAAATAGGAGGAACTATATAGGCCTACGTTTGGATCCGTATTAATGACTAGTGGTTGAAAAAAAAACCAATGTTCTAGTCATTTTAAACTGACTCTTAGAATGTTCCTGCTTTTAGGATCAAAACGTCAAGCCCTCCCAACTCCAAGTTAAAGAAAACATGTTTTATCTAACACAATATCGATATTTAACGGACGGATTACCGTGTTGTTTTAATACTAAATCTGAAGGCTGATACTGAGCCAATAACTTGTTTCAAACTTGAAGATCACTTACCTTGCTAGAAATTGTCTTTCTTGATAATTGTACTCTCTCTCAATCACCCTCTCTTTGTAGAATGATCTGCAAAGGTGAGATGGGATGTTTCTTGTGAACCAGGAAGCGGCCGCCTCAGCTTTTAAACTCACCACTGATTTCCTGAGCAGTGATCGAGTCAATTTGGCAGTGTGTGATTGGTCTACCAGCGCTGTCAATCAAATATCGCGTACGGTGACCACAAACACATTAGAACAGTGACTTGTATTTCACTGACAGATCATAATATTCACGTTTATGGACAAAGCAAGTGCATCCGCCATTGACTTGCAGGTCATTACCATAACTTATGTTTATGTATGGCACAATACATCCACCATTTACTTGATTGACAGATGATAATGAAGATGCATTAAGCAGTGCATATCACAGTGGTTTTAATTGGTTGGCATTTATAGATACACGTTAACTTAGTCCATGCATGCTTTGAGTTGTACTCTATACACTTGTCGTAATAAGGAAATATTCCGAACTTGCCGACAGACAATGTATAAAGCAACCGTAGATCCATACAGCAGTGCATGTAAACTAAACATTATACAAACCAATTTGTAGTCTATTCTGGAAACGTGACAATAGTTATGTCAATTCAAGTTTGTTTGGTTTTCAGTCACCGACATCGATTGGGTTAATCAAGTTATTGTGGAATTACGACAGCTCATCGACCAGTTAACCTAGGGATTTTGTTATTCAATCTAAATGTTGTCTCGATATACAGTCGGCTTTAAATGGACTTCATTGGCCTTCGAAGTACAAGGACGCTTCCTGAAAAGTAACGGTTTATTGGATTTATTGGTGATTAGAAAAAACATTTTATCGGCAAACTATTAAAAATTGTAACGTGTTTCAATGATTGAGATTTAATTAAAGTAGAATTTTCAGTTTTTTTGCTAAACACGAGAGACTCCCGCTTGGGGCAGTGCCACTGCAAAGTTGGTGTTTTTTACTGTATGGTCAATTATTTTATTTAATTTGGTGCACCCATATCAAATGGTGGCGCCATCAGTAGCGATCGTCGTGATAGCGCCACCACTCAGTATGAATAAAAGATCAGACAGAAGCTGTAAAACCTATTTCTCACGCAATATTGTTAATTTGCTGAACACATCATTTCTAGGGCATTTAATACCCAGTATTACATTTATACTGCATGTAGTTTCTTATCCCGAGCCTGTGGCGTGCGCGTTTGCAACGCATTGGCCAAGTTGTCGACAAACTGCCGCGCATTTTTCCACATGCGCAGTTTGTCGACAAAATTAATTCCACGCATTGTGATTGGCCAATGCGTTGCAAACTCATGGTGGCGCACTATTGTGAATCGGCCGTATTCGAATTAACCCTCTCCCCAAAATGTCTGACCCCAGCCCGACAATAACAATAACCCAAGCCCTTACATTAGGCCTTGAAAAAAATTGTTGTGTTGCCCTCAGCGACCAACCGTAAAATGCCAAAAATTTTGGGTCGGGATTTTTTTTTTTTTCTCTGAGTCCTAAATATAAAAACTCACCATTTTTGACAGAAAATGTAAGATTAAGCAGTAAAAAAATTAAAAAAAATCAACAAAAAAATCGACCGACCGACCCAAAATTTTAATTTTCCCACTTGAGGGCAACACAACAATTTTTTTTTAGGCCTTATATACACCCAGCCCAGCCGCAGTTTTAAGCCTTGTTCGTTAACATCACATCCCTTGCCCCAGCCTCAACCTTAGCCCCAGCCCTAACCATACAAGTCCCATGCCATAATCCTCAAAGATAAAAACCTTGCCACAAACAACCCTTTATTCTTCTGCGGTGTCAACCTTGCCTTTGCATTGTTTTCCCATACCAGCTGACCCCCCTGTTGTTGATGATTAATTGTATAATCTGTGATAGTTTGGGAAATATTTCATCAAAGAGGCATGTATAAAAGAATTGTGTGTATGGAATGTTGGGATAAAAGTTTTGACTTTTCCATGGAATGTACGTGCATATTCATGTCATCTAGAGATGTCTGTATTAGTACATTGCATATGCATCATCCCTGGCAGCTGTCCTAGGTTGTGATGACGGTTGCGTCTGTGAGTTCCAGAGACGTCTGTTAGTTCCCGATAGCGAATCATATCAGTTGAGACGGTGAGGGCGCTGCGGCTGGACCCTCATTCTGCAGCCCCGAGTCCAATCGAACGGCGTTTTTATATTATTTCATTACATTTGCCATATATTCATACCGTCTCATCTTCAGACAAATTTCCTTCTGTATCATTTGTCCAAGTTTGTTTGTAAATAAAATATCATTGTCTCATGTTCTTCCAGTATATGTGTATCTGCCTGACACTGTGCTATTGTCTGTTGCTGGTTTCCCCTCATTATCAGAGTCATATCCCTTTTCTTGTAGGCTTCTGCCTTGCGCTTGACTATGGGACTTGAGCCTGTAAGTTTAACATACGTAACACAGGATATTATTTCAGCATTCACTGTGGTGACTTTAAAGACGGATATTTAGGGTCTTAAGGGTCGCAATATTGATCCTGATTTGACAAGGGCAACCGACAGAATAACGTGGACCATAATGTCATTACGGATTATTGCTTAAGTGAGGGCGCCCAAATGAAACAAGCAGACTTGATAAGCACAGGAGTAGAACTTGGGACAAGTCTACTAGTTTCGGTGGAAACAATACAAAAAGACAAGTCAGAATGCATATCAACCTGACACTACGTCTGCAAGAATATTACTTCAAGTAAACTATTTAGGAAAGTAGTCGTACAGGATTAAGACTAGACTGAAAGTCTGCTTGCGGTCACTGGATAAGGATAATTAAGATGAAGTTTGTCTACCTGACAAATGTAGAAAATGCTTCATGATAGTGGATGAGCAACTAAACATAAACAAACCAGTAAATGCATGCAGTTACAACTTAAAGGGAGGGTACAGAATTGGTAAGACAAAAAACACTTCATAATCACAGATTCACATAAAACTTACACAGTATAATGGTGATGATAGGAAAAAACATCCCATGAAATGTTTTTGTCTGAAATGCAATATTCGTTGAGAAATTAATGAAACTATTTTCCGATTGGAATAAATCGCTTCGAAGCGTTTTATTCATTCGTTGAAATGTGTACAGTTTTCGTACACGGGTTTTCACTATTTTCTCGTGACCCAGATGGCTGATTGACCTCAAACTAGTACAGGTTTGTCAGTTAAGGTATATGATGGATTACATAATGTGCTTTCACTGTCAGCAACGGTTTTGTAGCAAACACCAGTTCTGTACCATCCCTTTAAGAAAAGATAGATTTTTTGAAATATTTACATGTGAAATCAGAGGCGTAGATAACGGGGTCGTACATCCCCAGAATTTCATTTCACATGAAACGTGCACAACCGTACTATAAAGTTACGACCAAGGTAGAGGATCACCCCCAGGTCTGAAGACTTGTCTATACGCCACTGTGTGAAATGGAGATTGAGAAGACCGAATGGGAGAATTTTGAGACGTTGGCGGCAGCAGACCGGAGTCTCATTTTTGCTTGCTCTGGGCATGCGCGTACAATTAATTGTGAGCATGCGTGCGCAATAAAATTGAAGACCCAGCTCCAAAGTCTCCCATTGTACGAATCTTCTTGGGTTTTTACAGAGAATGGATTGTAACCGATCGGAACGAGTGAATCGTAACATAATTTACTGAAAATGATAATCAAAATGCGGATGAATAGGGTGAACAAGAAATAATCTAGTATGTTTTCCGGAATATGACCATAATTTATTTCTTTTAGATTGAATGTCTTAAAACAAAATACATTCACCAAACATGTTTCTACAGATGGTTGCAAAGATTATAAGATAATTGGAAGTTTATCAGGTAGCATGTCAATTAAAAGAATTGTTCATAATTCCACTTTAGCATTATACGTTGTTTCAGGTAAAATCAGCAAATCTACTCATTATACTAAACCATCAATAAGATAGTTCGATGGGCTGTTATTTTTGAGTAAGGGTTCCATGCATTTTAATATTTATTTCAGTCACAATTTCGGCAACTGGGTTCACTGTCATTCTCAAACCTCGTACAAAAGGCCAACAGATACAAAGAATAGGAATCAGCGATATAAACATGAAATGCCGAAAATGTAACATCATTAAATGAAAGTATTGGTTTTAATGTGTTCGGGCATGTTTTCTGCTCTGAAAAAATTATTTTAAAGTATTATAATAATGTGTATCGATACCAGTACCTGTCATAATTTATATAACACCTTAGTAGATCCTTGTCATTTGATTGGAGGATTGTATGTCACGTGATATTTGATAAATAGACCAATTCATGGCTTACGTCACAACCGTTGAAATTTGTACCATCCACCGTGCATTTTTTGTGCCATCCGATTTGTACCATTGCACGCCAGGGACTCTAATACGTGATTGGTCAAGAGGCGTTCCATTTATTTGTCACTGCGAGCGCGCGTACGCGTTGGTGTGCAACGCGCGTTACTGTAATAAGAGCAATAAAGTTTGCCAAGATTTTAAGCTTTTTTTGTCTCGCTAACTCTTAAAATGTTATCCTCCAATCAAAATCAAATGACAAAGATCTACTTAGATGTTATATAAAACAAATAATGAATGTTTCACATTCGTAGAATGGAAAAAATAATTTCATTCGGTGACAGATGGACTGTTCCATTCCACTCGGCTTCGCCTCGTGAAATGGAACAGTCCATCTGTCACCTCATGAAATTATTTTTACCATTCCACTCATAAACATTCATTATTTGTATAATATTATACTACGCAAATGTTATTATTAATAAAGAATCATTAAAATATTATAATCATCTTAAAAACAAGTTTGGGATTTCGCAATTCCTTGTCTATTCGTTAATTACTCACAATTATATAACACCTAAGTAGATCCTTGTCATTTGATTGGAGGATTGTATGTCACGTGATATGTGATAAATAGACCAATTCATGGTTTACGTCACAACCGTTGAAATTTGTACCATCCACCGTGCATTTTTGGTGCCATCCGATTTGTACCATTGCACGCCAGGGACTCTAATACGTGATTGGTCAAGCGGCGTTCCATTTATTTGTCACTGCGTGCGCGCGTATACGCGTTGGTGTGCAACGCGCGTTACTGTAATAAGAGCATATTTATAGTTTGCCAAGATTTTAAGCTTTTTTTGTCTCGCTAACTCTTAAAATTAGTTTTCGTGAAATGGAACAGTCCATCTGTCACCTCATGAAATTATTTTTACCATTCCACTCATAAACATTCATTATTTGTATACCATTAGCCGGAACAGATATAATACATTGATTAGAAATTCTGCACTTACCATGTGATGGTTTTAAACAGGTCAATCATTGCTTTTATCTAGGGCAGACATTTTAATTGATCTAGAATCTAGAATTTCTTTGTTGTCAACAATCCCCTCTAACTAAATGAAGGAATGTATGATTGAAGTATGATTATTATCAGGAATGTGATGCCTTCTGTTAATGTGTAATTTGATACCATGTGGTGTAATCACAACCTTCATGATATCTTGATCCTCTCAATTGTTTCTTCCTTTTCAGCAAATCATCATAACAGCTGGTTTAATCATTATACTTTCAGACATTATCATGCTAATTCGAACTGAACCGAACTTCACGTAGATCTTTTACCCCCCAAATCTCATAATTTTGTGTGAAAACGAACAGTTTATGCGAAACCACAATTTAAGAAGTTTGTCTCAAATTTTAATCTCCGTAAGAAGCCTAACTTGTATGACAACTATAACTGACAATGAGGCTCCGCCCTCAAGCTATTTATAGAACACGCCCTTTCTATTTACAGCTATAGTTACCCGGATGTTCGGACAAAATTTACAATGTTTTATACGTATACTATTATATGTGTCAAGCGAAATAAACTACCCCTGTTACTTGATTATAATACACGATTATATAGCATTGTTACAAATAAATCACCAAAAATAATTTAAATAGGTCAATTGTTTTGTTCGTTTCTTCTTTTTTTCTGCAAGTGATAGATATACACTAGATTATATGGAATGCATGCTTTTTACTTTTGCATATTGACCTATTCCCTCTAGTATTGAGAATCGCTCAGGATGATTGTAGTATTTCGTTTTGTCTATTCGTAAAGTAAGAATCCACTGAATGTACCTTGGTAGGAAGACACCTTCCCGCCAACTGTCAAATACACCTCGTCCTCATCTTGGAGGACAAGCAACGCACTGTGAGATACCTGTTCGTATTCATCTGATCTAGAACTGAAGGCTATGGCAATATAGACACCATTTCTTTCAAGACGTACATAGAGCTGATCACCAGTATACTTGGTCAAAGAGAGCATAAAGACGTAGGTGCCCGGGATACTACATGTGAAGGTACCCGTCTCAAGACTGATGTTAGTACCCGACGCAAGCGTCAATGTACTATCGAAGGGCAAACGTGTATAGCGACCTTGAGAATCAAAGGTGGAAGTGTGTTTAATTGTGAAAGCCACTCGGTGGTTGGTGGGTGCTTCCCCTCGGTTCCCCTTCTCACCCTTCAGACCAATTCCCCCAGTTGCTCCAGCTAATCCTGGTGGACCGCGTGGACCCATCTTTCCGGGCACGCCCATGCCATCTTCCCCTTTAGGTCCAGGGTTCCCGGGCTCTCCTTGCTCACCCACGGCTCCAGTCTCCCCTCTGTCACCTTTGGGCCCTGGTCGACCAATTTCACCCTTTGGACCCACTGGTCCATAGGGTCATGGTTGGCCTGGTATACCGGGGATGCCTGGTACTGCAGCAGGTCCCTGGCAGCACATTTCACCACACTCTCGAACAGCATGATTCATATCACTATCTGCGGGAATAGTGTCGGTAATAGCAGCTTGTAGCTTGAATAAATCGCTCGTCAGGATGGAGACAACGAGGAGAAATGTCAGTTGCTTTTGCATCTAAATTTTAAGGGAATGTGGAGAACAATGTGCAGGGTTAGAAAATTAAAATCCGGTAAGAAATTAGTCAGGTATAAACAGAGAACGAAGGCGGCAATCAAATCATATCATAGCCCGTGTGGCGGATCCAGTTGGGATGCAACTCCCCCCCCCCCAGTTCAGCAGCAGACTAATGTTGTTATTTATATCACTAAGTATGGAGATATGAAAAAGGGACGACCTGCAAATTATTAAAGGGGACATTATAAGATTTGCTAAGATGTGCGTTTTGGCTGAATTTGGTACTTAAAAAGAACGTTCGTCCGAACGATTTAGTAGCATTTCGAAAGCGTAGTGTAACTGCGAAGGATTCGAAGGGGACAAGGTTATTTCGGCGGTATTTCTTCTATCCAGATGAACGAACCGTAAAAAGGTACATGAAACAATGTCTGTAAGGAAGTTTAAGACCTTCACCTCTATTTAAAAGACACTCAATCTTGATTTCCTTGAAAAACCCAGCATCTGATGAACCAAGATTTTCCATTGTGAATGTTTGCAATGTTTACGAACGGTTGAGTCCATTTCCTGTCTCAAACTCAATGAATTTTGTTGGAGGCCTTGCAAATCCTGTACGCTGCCTTTAATTCCTGTATTTCTTCAAACCAGTGTTTTCATTATTTCCAATTTTTTGTTCAACGAAGAATTAGTGGCCATGTCCAAATTCATTCTAGCTTCATTCTGTACGCCTCTCGAGCATTTTCAGGATTACAAACCTAATACAATGATCGACGGATAATAATTACATGCTAATCGTTATATCTCCCAACGACGAAAATGTTGGTCAATTAGGAAAGCAACAAATATAGATCCGCCCTGTAACGCACGCGCTTTGTGGAATGGGATCCAATCGTTGCATCTTATAACTATTGAAAAGAAAATTTAATGCAGCAATTTCCCCAAATTTTATGATTAATTACTGAGCCTTTGCGATATTGGAATAGATTTAATGGTGTGTTTATCCAGAAAATAGTTAAACAACGACCGAAAATCTTGTTGATCTTTTAAAAGATCAAAAATAAAAGAGAAATTCACTGGTCGTTTTTTTTTTTTACTGTTTTCTCAAAAAGTGGGCACCATATGGGACTGAAATTTTCCCAGATGACTATTACTGTATCGTCCTTGATATTTTTGCCCATGAATCTGTATTTCTTTGACAAAAACCAAAGTATGATATTACCTTTAATAAGCAGGAGGTCGTGGTTTCTAATTCCACCCGAGCCGGCATATGAATTTTCACTGAATGTGCGCTCAAAATGCACTAAGCACGCAATGTTGATACACGTCAATGAAGGACAAGACAAATTTGAATAATTCTATCACTCTGACGTCTTAGTAACAATGATAATTATTGCTGCGGTTTTGACATTGCGAATTCTATATAAAAAAATTCAATACTTTTCTTAATCATGACTACCACACGGGAAACTGTCTGAATTAATTTTTAGGCTAATGAAAAGAGAACAAAGAAAAATTGACTGGAACGGGATTCAAACAAGCGGCGCTCGGAACACCGATTACCAGCGCATGAGCTACCAAGCACTGTGTTGTTGGTCCCATTTACATGTAGTCAATTACAGTATCTCTTTTCGATAAGCAGTTAGAAGCCAGAAACCACTCACATACAACTATATCCCAAGGATCATTGAAGATATACGCAGCGCGGATGCTACAACCTAAGAAACCATGCACGTACGGGGAATCACTTGAGGAGGATTTGGCTTTTTTATATAATCATATATAATCATTACATGTCATTTCAGTACTGTGGGAAGCTTGGCAATGTTTGAGTAATACCTGAGATAAAGATTTCAAAATATTTCAAGATTGAGATTTCAAAACTGTATGACGGTTTCATCCTCTTGATATAACAATAGTACACAACTTTCCAAAATATTTTAATAAACATAGAATGTAATTTGAATATTTATTTGAATTATCATACTGAAGAAAAGAAGAGGGGACGAAACCTAAAAAAGCGCAGGCCTATGGTGTTAGGCTAGCCCACTGAAAAAACAATGCAGTGAAAGCTACAATATGTACTTTGCAAAAAAAACAGACAAAATGAAAGAAATGTATGCAGTGCACAGAGACCGACAAAAGTTTAAATTATCAGGTTGGAAAGTGCAATGGATTGGTGCATTGTAAGTGGTATAATTTATGTTGACTTTTCAATTAAACTAATGTAAGATATCGATTCTCTGAGAGCCAGTGGCAGAGTGTTCTATAGTTTGGGTCCAGTAAATCTAGTAAAGAATCAGATGGCCTGTTTTGAGGAATGTGAACGAGTAGGTTAATTAAGACTCAGTTATTGTACAAACACTTTGTATAATAGACTGGGGTAGCAAATTTAAGTAGTATTTACACATCAATACATTTTTTTTTTCAAATTTCTCAAGATTGTTTTTTATTTTTCAAGATTGCATGAGCCATGGACGATACGTTCTGTCTTGATAAAAATGATTTTTCGATGAAATATTATTTCATCGAAAAATCCATTTTTGAAAGACAGTCGATTTATCTAAGTTTATTCGAAATTCCCCCACTCAATATTTCAATACACCAGTATATGGATAGCAAGTGGGTACTAGCGAAGGGTAAAGAGTTTTAAGAAATTTAAAGGGAACTTTATGTTTAACTTTCTTTTATTTAATTCTTTTGAGAAAAACAAGTAAACTGCTGCAAACTGTTCATCAACCAAAATAATGAGCTAAAATACATAGCATGCTTGGAAACAGGAGGAACTATACGTTTGGATCCCATAGCATGATCTTTCCCAGAGGCTAAATGACAAGAGGAAATAAGAAACAGCATGTTCTAGTACTCTTGTCATTTTAGACTGACTCTTAGGATGTTCCTGCCATATAGCATCAAAACGTCAAGCTCTCTTAACTCCAAATTTTTGAATTTTTCTTTATCTTACATAATATCTAGATTTGACGGACGGATGACCGTGTTGTTTTAATACTAAATCTGGAGGCTCATATTGAGCCATTGACTTGTTTCAAACTTGAAGATCGCTTACCTTGCTAGAAATTGTCTTTCTTGATAATTGTACTCTCTCTCAATCACCCTCTCTTTGTAGAATGATCTGCAAAGGTGAGATGGGATGTTTCTTGTCAACCAGGAAGCGGCCGCCTCAGCTTTTAAACTCACCACTGATTTCCTGAGCAGTGATCGGGTCAAGTTGGCAGTGTGTGATTGGTCTACCAGCGCTGTCAATCAAATATCGCGTACGGTGATCACAAACACATTAGAACAGTGACTTGTATTTCACTGACAGATCATAATATTCACGTTTATGTACGAAGCAAGTGCATCCGCCATTGACTTACAGGTCATTACCATAAATTATGTTAACGTATGGTATATAATACATCCACCAGTTACTTGATTGACAGATGACAATGAATATTCATAAAGCAGTGTATATAACAGTGGTTTTGATTGGATGGCATTTATAGACACACGTTAACTCAGTCCATGCATGCTTTGAGTTGTACTCAATACACTTGTCGTTATAAGGAAATATTCCGATCTTATCGATAGACAATGTATAAAGCAACCGTAGACCCATACGGCAGTGCCTGTAAACTAAACATTGTACAAACCAATTTGTAGTCTATTCTGGAAACGTGACAATAGTTATGTCAATTCAAGTTTGTTTGGTTTTCAGTCACCGACATCGATTGGGTTCGTGCAATTGATTTATTGTGGAATTATGATAACCAGTTAACCTTGGGATTTTGTGATTCTACCTTTTTGACTCGATATACAGTCGGCTTTAAATGACTCCATTGGCCTTCAAAGTGGAGGGACGCTTCCTGAAAACTTACGGCTTGGAAAAAACATATTTGTTTTTGTTTTTTCCTTGGGGTGATTAGCAAATGTTCTTATCGGCAAACTATTAAAAATTGTAACGTGTTTCAATGATTGAGATTTAAAGTACTATTCTCAGTATTGTTTCCAAACATGAGAGACTCCCGGTTGGTGTAGTGCCACTGCTAAGTTTGTGGATTTTAACTCGATGGTCAAATATTTTATTTAGTTTGGCGCACCCATATAAAATGACAGCGCCATCGGTAGCAATCGTCGTGATAGCGCCACCACTCAGTATGAATACTGAGGTCGGACAGAGGCTGCAAAACCTATTTCATTTCTCTAGAGATAATGTTAAATGTTTGCTGTAAACGTCATTTCTAGGGCACTTAACACCCAGTATTACATTTATACTGCATGTAGTTTCTTATCCCGAGCCTGTGGCGTGCGCGTTTGGAACGCGTTGGCCAAGTTGTCGACAAACTGCCGCGCATTTTCCCACATGCGCAGTTTGTCGACAAAAGTAATTCCACGCATTGTGATTGGCCAATGCGTTGCAAACTCATGGTGGCGCACTATTGTGAATCGGCCGTATTCGAATTAACCCTCTTCCCAAAATGTCTGACCCTAGCCCGACATTAATATAACCCAAACCCTTACATTATATACACCCAGCCCAGCCGCAGTTTTAACCCTTGTTCGTTAACATCACATCCCCAGCCTTAACCTTAGCCCCAGCCCTAACCATGCAAGTCCCATGCCCTAATCCTCAAAGATAAAAACCTTGCCACAAACAACCCTTTATTCTTCTGAGGTGTCAACCTTTCCTTTGCATTGTTTTCCCATACCAGCTGACCCCCCTGTTGTTGTTGATTAATTGTATAATCTGTGATAGTTTCGGAAATATTTCATCAAAGAGGCATGTATAAAGGAATTTTGTGTATGGAATGTTGGGATAAAAGTTTTGACTTTTCCATGGAATGTACGTGCATATTCATGTCATCTATATAGATATGTTTGTATTAGTACATCATTTTGCATATGCGTTATCCCTGACTGTCCTGAGTTGTAATGAAGGTTGCGTCTGTGAGTTCCAGAGACGTCTGTTAGTTCCCGATAGCGAATCATACCAGTTGAGACGGTGAGGGCGCTGGACTCCCCATTCTGCAGCCCCGAGTCCAATCGAACGTCGTTTTTTTTTTAATTATTTCATTACATTTGCCATTTATTCATACCGTCTCATCTTCAGACAAATTTCCTTATGTATCATTTGTCCAAGTTTGTTTGTAAATAAAATATCATTGTCTCATGTTCTTCCAGTATATGTGTATCTGCCTGACACTGTGCTATTGTCTGTTGCTGGTTTCCCCTCATTATCAGAGTCATATCCCTTTTCTTGTAGGCTTCTGCCTTGCGCTTGACTATTGGACTTGAGTCTGTAAGTTTAACATACGTAACACAGGATATTATTTCAGCATTCACTGTGGTGACTTTAAAGACAGGATATGTAGGGTCTTAAGGGTATTGATCCTGATTTGACAAGGGCAACCGACAGAATAATGTGGACCATAATTATGTCATTACGGATTATTGCTTAAGTGAGGGCGCCCAAACGAAAAAAGCAGACTTGATAAGCACAGGAGTAGAACTTGGGACAAGTCTACTAGTTTCGGTGGAAACAATACAAAAAGACAAGTCAGAATGCATGTCAACCTGACACTGCGTCTGCAAGAATATTACTTCAAGTAAACTATTTAGGAAAGTAGTCGTACAGGATTAAGACTAGACTGAAAGTCTGCTTGCGGTCACTGGAAGGATAATTAAGATGAAGTTTTTCTGCCTGACAAATGTAGAAAATGCTTCATGAAAGTGGATGAGCAACTAAACATGAACAAACCAGTAAATGCATGCAGTTACAACTTAAGAAAAGATAGATTTTTGAAATATTTACATGTGAAATCAGAGGCGTAGATAACGGGGTCGTACATCCCCATAATTTCATTTCACATGAAACGTGCACAACCGTACTATAAACTTACGACCAAGCTAGAGGATCACCCCCAGGTCTGAAGACTTGTCTATGTACGCCACTGTGTGAAATGGAGATTGTGAAGACCGAATGGGAGAATTTTGAGACGTTGGCGGCAGCAGACCGAAGTCACATTTTTGCTTGCTCTGGGCATGCGCGCACAATAAATTGTGAGCATGCGATGGTTGCAAAGATTATAAGATAATTTGGAAGTATATCAGGTGGCATGTCAATGAAAAGAATTGTTCATAATTCCACTTTAGCATTATACATTGTTTCAGGTAAAATCAGCAAATCTACTCATTATACTAAACCATCAATAAGATAGTTCGATGGGCTGTTATTTTTGAATAAGGGTTCCATGCATTTTAATATTTATATCAGTCAAAATTTCGGCAACTGGGTTCACTGTCATTCTCAAACCACGTAAAATGGGCCAACAGATACAAAGAATAGGAAATCAGCGATATAAACATGAAATGCCGAAAATGTAACATCATTAAATGAAAGTATTGGTTTTAATGTGTTCGGGCATGCTTTCGGCTCCGAAAAAATGTTTTTAAGTATTATAATAACGTGTTTGGTTACCTGTCCAGTACCTGTAATAATTTATTTATATTACGTAAATGTTAATATTAATATAGAAATATTAAAATATTGTAATTATCTTTAAACAAGTGTCGGATTTCGCAATTCCTTGTCTATTATTTCATTACTCACAACCATTAGCCGGAACAGATATAATACATTGATTAGAAATTCTGCCCTAACCATGTGATAGTTTTAACCAGGTCAATCATTGCTTTTATTAAGGTTTGATATTTTGATCCAGAATGATAGTTTCCTTATAGATTTATCAACACTCCCCTCTAATTAAATGAAGGAATGTCTGATTGAAGTATGCTTATTGTCAGGAATGTGATGCCTTCTGTTAATGTGTAATTTGATACCATGTGGTGTAATCACAACCTTCATGATATCTTGATCCTCTTGTTTCTTCCTTTTCAGCCAATCATCATAACAGCTGGTTTAATCATTTTACTTTCAGACATTATCATGTTGATCCAAACTGAACCGAACTTCGTTAAGATCTTTTAACCCAAAATCTCATAATTTTGGGAAGAAACGAAAAATTTACACAAACAAAGATACTTTGTCGGAAATGTTTATATCCATAAAATTTCAACTAGTATGAGGAACGTCATGGGCAATTTAACATTGTATTCACACCTGAATAAATGGAACATTTGAAACGAATCTTTGTTCAAATGCTATCGAATATAATTATACGCTTCTGGTCTGTAGCACATGAACAAACATTAATGTTTTCTTTCTTTTTTGGACTAATAACAATATTATAATTTTGCCAGTGACTTACATGTATTCCTTCTAAAATCGATTAAGATGGTTGTAATATTTCGTTTTGTCTATTCATAAAGTAAGAATCCACTGAATGTGGGGCGGTATCCATTAATCTTCCCTATGACATCCAAGTACACCTCGTCCTCATTTTGGAGGACAACCAACGCACTGCTTGATACCTGTTCGTATTCTTGTGAATTCGAACTCAAGGCGTAGGCCAGACGATCAGTATTTCTTTTAAGAAGCACACTGAGAGATTTCCCAGCATACTTGTTCAGTGAGAACATGAAGTTGTAGGTGCCCGGGATACTACATGTGAATGTTCCCGTCTCAAGATTAATGTTGGTACCCGGCGCAAGCATCGATGTACTTTGGAAGGGCATACGGTTCCAACTACTGCCACTGGACTCGAAAATCGAAATGCGCGTCATTGTAAAAGCCACTCGCTGGTTGGCCGATGCTTCACCTTTCAGACCAATTTCGCCAGTTGCTTCAGCTAATCCTGGTGGACCCATCTTTCCGGGCACGCCCATTCCATCTTCCCCTTTAGGTCCAGGGTTCCCTAACTCTCCCACGGCTCCAGTCTCCCCTCTGTCACCTATGGGCACTGGTAGACCAATTTCACCCTTTTGAGATACATATGATCCTGGTTGGCCCGGTATACCGGGGATGCCTGGTGCTGCAGCAAGATTCATATCACTATCTGTGGGAACAGTGTCGGTAATAGCAGCTTGTAGCTTGAGTAATACATTCGTCAGCATGGAGACAACGAGGAGAAATGCCAGTCGCTTATGCATCTAAATTCGAAAAAAAATGTGGAAAACAAAGTAAAGAATTGAAAACATTAGGACAAAAACGTAGTAAGTAAACAAGAAACAGAAATTGAAGTCGGCAATCAAATAACCCACGTGCTTTATCGAATGATGCAAAACATCTCGTTTTAAATCTAATTAGATTTGTCGTAAAACAAGCCTCGTTATATGCATATCCCTGCTTTTTCTTGGATAAAACAGATGGAACCTTCCTAGGCAAACCTCGGTATGATAAGGAAGTGTCCTTTTTAGGGCGTGGTCCGAGGATTTATTCGGAGGAGCGGGGCTAATTTCAACAAGCCTGCAGCACCTTTATTAAAATTGTGTTCCATTTTCGGATGAAGTAAATTAACCTCACTATTGATGCAGTGCTGGTTCCAGCCAGAAGGTTCCAGACAACCTGTTTACATCCACACAAGGGGCTGAAGTGTACCATTATGGAAGAAGATAGTTTCTGTACAACCATATGGACGAAGATTGGTCAAGCCCAGTTTAAGGTACTCCACAGCCGACCCCATGATCATCACCCCCACTAAGAGCGTCTGAGAAAGTTTGGAGGAGTCACAGGAGGTCGATCAGCTGATGTGTGGCATATTGTAGAACGATCAAATTTTGGGTACCATGATCCTAGCTCGATCTTTGGATGTTTGGGTTGCTCAATGTTTACCGAAACTTTCGGGGTTGGTTTTTCTGGTTTTCCGTTTCAAAAATGACAACAATTGATACCCAAACTTTTAAACAACCTGTTTACATCAATTCCACACATGGGGATGATTGGGGTGTGTAATTATATTGGAGGTTGGGAACATACAACCATATAATAATGCAGCAGGGACCTATGTACAACCATATAGACGGGGATTGATCCTGCCCAGTTTTAGCATACAAGTACTCCACGGAAAACTCAATAATTGACACCCCCACTAACAGAGTCTGAGAAAGTTGGCAGGTCGATCACGTGATGCGTTGCATATTGTAGAACGATCATGACTTGATTTCTGCCAGGTACCATGATCCCTTGTTCGTCGGAGGGTTGGCTTGCCCAATGTTTACCGAAACTTGTTGTTGTCCACCTTTGATCTTGCATACACGTGACCCATCTTCCTCTGGCTACACTTACCTACACCACCCTCCCTACCCCCACTTTTGCCATTATCATCTCATCCATTTATATGTATCTTTACTTACATGTTCATGTCCTCTTGATTTAGCCTTTGAGAAAGATCGTGGTAGGATCGAAACGCGTAGGGCCCTCTTAACTCTAAGCATTTTTATCAATTTCAGGTCATTATTTTTGCTGATGAGCAGTTTGCAGAAGTTAATTACTTGTTTATTATTTGTTTTAAACTTTTTGAAGGCTATATCACGATGATGTTTGTTCCCTGGTTTAAAAGGTTCCTCTATGAACCGTGTACTATCACTTCTCGGGGTGCCGTGACGCTAAGGGTTTTGAAAACAACAAATGATGGCTAAAATGTCGGTGAAACGGAGTCACCTATTTGCTCTGAGTAATTCAAGTCATTCACGATGTCACTTGAAACTAAGCGCTCTCACGAATTTCACGACGAAACCGGGAAAGAAAAATTCTTATTAAACAAAAAACTAAACTTGAAGAATCATCTACAATTTTGTTTCTTTTAAAGTATTCGTTTATTTTATGAAAATACATGAAGAGCTTGAAGAGCACTTACCTTGCTAGAAATTGTCTTTCTTGATAATTGTACTCTCTCTCAATCACCCTCTCTTTGTAGAATGATCTGCAAAGGTGAGATGGGATGTTTCTTGTGGACCAGGAAGCGGCCGCCTCAGCTTTTAAACTCACCACTGATTTCCTGAGCAGTGATCGAGTCAATTTGGCAGTGTGTAATTGGTCTACCAGCGCTGTCGATTTAATATTGCGTGCAGTGATCGCACACACACATTGAACAGTGATTTTTATTTCACTGACAGATCATAATATTCACGTTTATGTACAAATCAAGTGCATCTGCCAGTGACTTGCAGGTCATTACCATAAATTATGTTAATGTTGGCATAATATATATCCACAAGTTACTTGATTGACAGATGAATATGCATTAAGCAGTGTATAACAGTGGTTTTGATTGGATGGAATTTATAGACCCATGTTAACTCAGTCCATGCATGCTTTGAGTTGTACCCACTTGTTATAATTCCGTACTTATCGGTAAACAATGCACGGTACATGTAAACTAAACATTGCACAAACCAAATTGTAGTCTATTCTGCGAAATCCGCCATAATTATGACAATTCAAGTTTGTTTGTTTATACTGACCAACGTCATTCTGATGGATCTATAAATACATTGTAGTTTATAGACAATTTAGACAAATACCGTCCATGGTAAATCTGTGCGATTTTTCACTAAAGATTAAACACTTCCAAACTCAATTTTTATTATTTCAATGTCAGTTTTACGTGTTGTACAACAAAAGTGTCTTCACCTGATGCGTATACTCATGATTGCATGCATTTCCCCACCGCCTTTCGTCCTTTTCATAGACTTGTTTCAAGTCTCGTCCCTGCTTCATACACTACCTGGGATGTTCACCTCACCTCACAGGCCTTTTCACACTGTAAGCTTTCAACCTGGGGCGAACTCAACCCGGGGCGAACTCCATTCCCGCCCTGGGTTGAAATTTGATTTTCAACCCCGCGTTCAACCCAGCGTCGTTTCACATTTGCCTCTCGCGAACCCACCTTCAACCCGGGGCGACCTCAACCCGATTCAATTCACACTGCCTTTTTCAACCCGGGGCGAAGGTTTCAACCCGGGGCGAAAAATCTCAACAATGGTCCTGAGCAGGAATGACTTCAACCCGGGTTGAAATCAATCTCGGGGTTGACGCGGGATTGAAAAATGTCCAGTGTGAATCGCCGCCAATTTCAACCCCGCGCCAACCCTGCCTCAACCCCGCGTCAACCCCGCGATTTGTCCAGTGTGAAAAGGCCTTAAAATAGTCCATAATGTCTCCGCTGACCTAGGCTAAATTTGTATGCTCTCAAACTTTTTCGCAATGAAATGTGTTTGGATTTTGCGATTATTTTGTAATTTCTGTACATGTATGACAATCATAACCTGGGGGTATCACATGGAGACTGTGTGCTTCGACCGTCGAAGAGATTCGATACTTTCGGCCCTAAAGTTGGCCCCGTTTGGACTTGAAAGCTAGAGAATCTTTCCTGAAAACTGAAGGTTTTGTCGGTTTGGGAAAAACACATCTTTGAGTATTTCTCCCCTCGCGGTAGATAGCAAAATTTCACATCGGCAAACCTTAAAATTTAAAAGAATAATTATGACTATTCAGATTTGAACTTTAAGTACTGTTGCAAAACGTGAGAAACTCCTGTATGTGGCAAAGTATCTGCATAATTTTACACTACCGTATAAAAATTGATGTATGGCGGAGCATCGGTTGCTGCATAGCTGCAGCACGGAGCCAGAATGACATCCATACTGTTTTCGTGTAAACCCTACAAAGATGGCCCGAATTCTAACCCCAGCCCCACTATTCTAACCCTCTACCCACAATTTCTGACCATAACCCAAACATTTATAACCGCAGCTCCAAAATTAGAACCTTTATAGTCCCTAACAATAGGCCCCAATGTACCAAGCCCAGTTCTAACCCTTAGTCGCTGTGTGACTGTGGTCGTTGACTGGCTGTTTGGGCTGTGTGACTGTGGCCGTTGACTGGCTGTTTGGGTTGTGTGACTGTGGCCGTTGACTGGCTGTTTGGGCTGTGTGACTGTGGCCGTTGACTGGTTGTGTGGGCTGTGTGACTTTGGCCATTGACTGTCTGTTTGGGCTGTGTGACTGTGGCCGTTGACTGGCTGTTTGGGCTGTGTGACTGTGGCCGTTGACTGTCTGTTTGGGCTGTGTGACTGTGGCCGTTGACTGGCTGTTTGGGCTGTGTGACTGTGGCCGTTGACTGGCTGTTTGGGCTGTGTGACTGTGGCCGTTGACTGTCTGTTTGGGCTGTGTGACTGTTGCCGTTGACTGTCTGTTTGGGCTGTGTGACTGTGGCCGTTGACTGGCTGTTTGGGTTGTGTGACTGTGGCCGTTGACTGGCTGTTTGGGCTGTGTGACTGTGGCCGTTGACTGGCTGTTTGGGCTGTGTGACTGTGGCCGTTGACTGGCTGTTTGTGCTGTGTGACTGTGGCCGTTGACTGGCTGTTTGGGCTGTGTGACTGTGGCCGTTGACTGTCTGTTTGGGCTGTGTGACTGTGGCCGTTGACTGGCTGTTTGGGCTGTGTGACTGTGGCCGTTGACTGGCTGTTTGGGCTGTGTGACTGTGGCCGTTGACTGGCTGTTTGGGCTGTGTGACTGTGGCCGTTGACTGTCTGTTTGGGCTGTGTGACTGTGGCCGTTGACTGGCTGTTTGGGCTGTGTGACTGTGGCCGTTGACTGGCTGTTTGGGCTGTGTGACTGTGGCCGTTGACTGGCTGTTTGGGCTGTGTGACTGTGGCCGTTGACTGGCTGTTTGGGCTGTGTGACTGTGGCCGTTGACTGGCTGTTTGTGCTGTGTGACTGTGGCCGTTGACTGGCTGTTTGGGCTGTGTGACTGTGGCCGTTGACTGTCTGTTTGTGCTGTGTGACTGTGGCCGTTGACTGTCTGTTTGGGCTGTGTGACTGTGGCCGTTGACTGGCTGTTTGGGCTGTGTGACTGTGGCCGTTGACTGTCTGTTTGGGCTGTGTGACTGTGGCCGTTGACTTGCTGTTTGGGCTGTGTGACTGTGGCCGTTGACTGGCTGTTTGGGTTGTGTGACTGTGACCGTTGACTGGCTGTTTGGGCTGTGTGACTGTGGCCGTTGACTGTCTGTTTGGGCTGTGTGACTGTGGCCGTTGACTGTCTGTTTGGGCTGTGTGACTGTGGCCGTTGACTGGCTGTTTGGGTTGTGTGACTGTGGCCGTTGACTGGCTGTTTGGGCTGTGTGACTGTGGCCGTTGACTGGCTGTTTGGGCTGTGTGACTGTGGCCGTTGACTGGCTGTTTGTGCTGTGTGACTGTGGCCGTTGACTGGCTGTTTGGGTTGTGTGACTGTGGCCGTTGACTGGCTGTTTGGGCTGTGTGACTGTGGCTATTGACTGGCTGTTTGGGCTGTGTGACTGTGGCCGTTGACTGGCTGTTTGGGTTGTGTGACTGTGGCCGTTGACTGGCTGTTTCGGCTGTGTGACTGTGGCTATTGACTGGCTGTTTGGGCTGTGTGACTGTGGCTATTGACTGGCTGTTTGGGCTGTGTGACTGTGGCTATTGACTGGCTGTTTGGGCTGTGTGACTGTGGCCGTTGACTGGCTGTTTGGGCTGTGTGACTGTGGCCGTTGACTGGCTGTGTGCGCTTTGTGACTGTGGCCGTTGACTGGCTGTTTGGGCTGTGTGACTGTGGCCGTTAACTGGCTGTTTGGGCTGTGTGACTGTGGCCGTTCTTTCTGGTGATCTTTAGTCTTGGTCCACGACTATGTTATTACCGTACTCGAACGTACGAACCGATTATCCGCACTGACACGCACGTACGTACACCCATTCGTAAAGGCCTTCGATTATTCGATAACATAGTCTTGGGAGTCGTGTAAGGGCTTTGAGTTGCGCGCGCACCTCGTTAGTATAATGTATGTAGCGCGCTACTTCGTCACCATGGCACACTGTTGAATATGTATAATATATAAGAATGACGCTGGTCATATATGGTCATTCCCCTTAGGCAAAACCTGAACTTCGAGGCCTGCGGTCAGCTCCCATGGCAACGCCCGGGTCAAACAATGCAGAGATCGCTGCATTCCCACGGCCGACCTGTGGGTATTGATATGCATGCGGTGGACAGGTGTATGTACCATGCACGTTGTATCATATAGGTAGAAATCTATTTCCATGGTTGTATACAGTGTGAATTATCAAAGAGCTACAAATCATGAACAGTGTAAATGTTTTTGTTTATAGGCCTACATGCCTACATGTAACTTAAAATGGAGTGTTTCACTGTAGGCCTCAGGCTAAATAATACTTAAATAGCACGTTTAAAACTCCTTGCTTCGTGTTTGTTTTTACCAAATGCAATGGAATTATAGTATTACAAGGTTCAATAATTCAGCAACCGTGGATTTCTACATTATGTTGTAAATTAGCCACTGAAATACACAGTCATATATCTCCCCAACTTTCGCCCAGTCACATCGTCGAAATGTTAACCAAAAGGCACGTATACAGTACCATGCATACTAGTTGTAACTGTACCATTATTGTGTAACTTCACGGGGTGCCTTGTTTACGTGTATGCACGTGCGTGACCAGAAAATGGGCAGCGCCCGACCTTTAGATGCAACGCATGCGCAGTGTGTTTCCCCCCGATTTCGGGGGGAGATTTTACACGATTCCCAAGACTGTATTAGTGACAGGTCCGTGCGTACGTGTGTGCGGATTACCTGTACGTACCCACGTATGGTCAGTGCGGTTCGAGTATCCACACCAATACAGTCTTGAACCAAGACTAGGTGATCTTCAGCCCCGAGTCGAATCGAGCGGCGGTACATTAAACATTACATTACGGTATTTCATTACATTGGCCAATTATAGTTATTCTTCCCGTGGAGATCCAAATACCCATTGTCCTCATCTCGGAGGACAACCGACGCACTGCTAGATACGTATTGTTGACCAATTATATAATTTACACAGTGTTATTATTTTCCTTTAGAGAGTCTTATTCATTCTTTGTCCAAGTTTTGTTTGTAAATGAATACATTTAGCGTTGTTTCATGTTCTTCCAGCATACATGCATCTGCCTGACACTGTGCTATTTTGTTTGTTGCTGCTTTTCCCTCATTTTCAGAATTATATCCCTTTTCTTGTAGGCTTCTGTCTTGCGCTTGACTATAGCACTTGAGCCTGTGTGTCAAGCGTACCTAACACATGATATATTTCAACATTCTCCATTGCGACTTTAAAGACATGATGTAGGGTCTTAAAGGTAAGTACAGGATTGGTAACATACCCAAACATAAATGTTACAAATTTTAAACACAGATTTACGAATAACTTTCAGGATATGAAGATCGTGCAGATAGAAATATACCGTTAAAATATTTCCGTTTTATACGAAAAATTTTGTGTTTTTTTTTCACTATTTTCTCGTGACTCAGATGTCCGATTAAGCTCAAAATGTTCGCAGGTTTGTCAATTCATGCACAGGCCGGATTAGGCAAAGCGTGAGTGCTGTTCTGTGACCTTTACCGATCATGTATTATACCTAAATAAGACTTGAAGCTATGCATGGTGGAAGTACTAAAAGAAGGTAGGTTTGCGGTGACACCATGTAATGTATTGTACCTACAAGGGTCGCAATAGATATTGATCTTGATTTGACAAGGGCAACCCACATAAAATAATGTGGAACATAGAATGTCATTATGGGTTCTTGTTCACTTCAAGATTCATTAAAATGATACAGCCATGGCTTGGCTATCACCATGTAGAATTTAAGTATTTTGGTGCTGAAATTGGCGAAAATATGACCAATTGAAAGATCGAGTACTCCTTAAAATCAAATTTGCAAGGATAACACTCATAGTGGTCAATACACACATAAAATGTGTATGAAAGAAAGATGGAAATCAAGTTTTGAGGTTGGACAATTCAGTCTTAGGTTTTTCCCTAAATTTCAGTCAAATTTTGCTCAAATTCGACATGGTGATAGCCAGGACATGGTTGTATCACGTATCTGAATCTTGAAGTGATGAACAGTTTAATTTTCATATAAAAGATCTCGACACAAAGTGTTGCGGGTTGTTTTTTTTTTTGGACACCCTGTATACTGAAATAAAGAACACAACGTCTGCAAAAATATTACTTCAACTACTATATAGGAAAGGATATCGTACAGGATGTAGACTAATTTTACTCGCGGCCACTGGAAGGATAATTTGGACGAAGTCTGTCTGCCAAAGAAATGTAGAAAATGCTTCATGAAAGTGGATAAGCAACTAAACATGAACAAACAAGTAAATGCATGCAGATAAAAAAAAATTGAAAAGATTGAAAAAATGAATGAATCTCATCTAACCTGCGATGAGTCGGAATGAGTGAATCGTAACATAATGTACTGAGATATGATGAGTTAGGTTAACAAGAAAAAGGCGGGAAAATAAAGGTTAATAAATATTAAGTATCAAAATATATCGTGGTCACAAACACAACTGAATGAGCTTCTTGCAATATTATTTTAATATATCTGTATTATTATAATTTTTACCTTGTTTTGTAACAACTTCAACACACTTCACTCGGTTGTAAACAAAATATGTTTTCCGGAATGTTGGCACAATTTACATATTTCTTTTAGATTGTCTTCAAACAAAATATTTTCATCAAATATGTTTCCACAAATGCTTAGCAAGATTGAGATAATTCTGTCAGTTTGTCAGGTGACATGTCATTTCAGAAAGTGTTAATGATTCCACTTTAGCTTTTTTATATACGCTCTTTTAAGTAAAATACAGCAAATCTATACTCATTTTATTAAACCATCGCTAAAATGGGCTGATATAGTAATATGTAAATAAGAGTTCCATGCATGTTAATATTTATATCAGTCATTTCAGCAAATCTACGGTCATTCTCAATCGTTGTGAAAAATAGCTCATAAAAAGAATAATTATGAAATCAGTAATATAAAACATGAAATGCCGCACATTTAACATTATTTGATTGAAAGTATCTATTTCTGCTTGGCCAAAAATTAAGCATTAAAATAACGTGTTTCGATATAAGTTTCTGCAATGATTGATTTATACTACGTACAATGTTTTAATATAACATCAATTAATTATTCAAGTTTGTGTTTTCATCTTAGAAGGAATTGTCGGATTTCAAATGTTCTTGTCTATTCGCCAATTATACTCATAAACATTAGCCGGAACTGATATATTGCATTAATTAAAAATTCAGCGCTGACTCTGTAATATCTCTAACCTGGTCATTCGTTGCTTTTATTAAGGGCTGATATTTTGATCCAGAATGATAGTTTCCTTAGAGATTTGTCAACACTCCCCTCTAACTAAATGAAGGAATGTATGACTGACGTATGGTTATTGTCAGAAATGTGATGCCTTCTGTTAATGTCTAATTTGATATCATGTGGTGTAATCACAACCTTCAATCATCATAACAGATGGTTTAATCATTTTACTTTCAGATATTACCATGTTGATCTCAACTAAACATGAAGCCAAACTTTTCATCCAGAAAATCTCATAATTATGTGCCAAACAACCCCCGAAAATTCACACAAAACAAAAATATAAGATACTTTGTCGAAAATGTCCATAGATAGTTAAACTTGTATGAGAAATGTCACTGACAGTTTGCATTATGTTCACACCTGACTGTTCGACGTTTGAAGCGGGCCTAACATTGGAAACGAATCTCTAACAAGATTCTGTCAAATGTGATTATACACGTAAGGTCTGTTGCACTGTTGCAAACTATAATTGCCCCCCCAAAAAAATGTTTTTGTTCGTTTTTAAATTGTATGCTTTTTACACTTTTTCAAAATAATAATTTGGCCAATGACTTATTCCTTCTAAAATTGCTCAAGAGGGTTGTTGCATTTCATTTTGCCTACTCATAGAGCAAGAATCCGCTGAATGTGGGGCGGTATCCATTCACCTTTCCCCGGACATCCAAGTACACTTCGTCCTCATTTTGGAGGACAACCAACGCACTGCTTGATACCTGTTCGTACCTGAATTGACGTGAATACGAACTCCAGGCGCGGGCAAGATCATCATTATTTCTTTTAAGTAGCACATCGAGAGATTTCCCAGTATACTTGGTGAGAGAGAACATAAAGACGTAGGTGCCCGGGATACTACATGTGAAGGTGCCCGTCTCAAGACTGATGTTGGTACCTGGTATAAGTGTCAATGCACTTTGGAAGGGCATACGGTTCCAACTAAAGCCACTGGACTCGAAATTGGAAAGGCGCGTCATTGTAAAAGCCACTCGGTGGTTGGTTGATGCTTTCCCTCGCCGGTTCCCCTTCTCACCCTTCGCACCGGCAGTTGCTCCAGCTAATACTGGTGGACAACTTGGACCCATCTTTCCGGGCAGGCCCATGCCGTCTTCTCCTTCAGGTCCAGGGTTCCCGGGCTCTCCTTGCAAGGCTCCAGTCTCCCCTCTGGCACCTTTGGGCCCTGGTAGACCAATTTCACCCTTTGGAGCCACTGGTCCATAGGGTCCTGGTTGGCCAGGCATACCGGGGATGCTTGGTACTGCAGCAAGATTCTTATCACTATCTGTGGGCACAGTGTCGGTAATAGCAGCTTGCAGCTTGAGCATATCACTCGTCAGGATGGAGACAACGAGGAGAAATGTCAGTCGCTTATACATCTAAATTTGAAGGAAAATGTGGGAAACAAATTTTAAGGTTAGAAAAAGAAACAAAAATTGTAACAAAAATGGCAATTTCCCCCAAATGTTACTGATTAACCTGCTAACCCCAGCTATAGTGCCGTGCCATCTGACATGATTTTTCCACGTGCACTAAAAAGCATCGAGCACGCAGCGCAGATACATGTCGAAGAAGGACCGGCTTAATTTGAATAATTATATCATGGTATGTGGATCAGTTTGCGGAAACAGCATGTAAGAATCGTTCGTACTTTCGCACTTCTATTTCGTTCGTTTTCGAAACGTTGAGACCTTAAGAGAAGTGTGAACGAAATAGAAGTGCGAAAGTACAAACGATTCTTACATGGTGTTTCCGCAGACTGATCCACATACCAATTATCACCATGCATAGCCTCAAATTCTATCATGACGATCAACAAATCTTAGCAATGATTGATTACGTCACATGTTGTGATATTGCTACAATGTTTGACTTTGCTTGAATTTGCTTGAATTTCAACAAGACTGCGGCACCTTTATCATTCTAAAAGTATAGTAAATCGACTCGATCCTGTTGATGCAGAGCTGGTTCCAGCCAGACGGTTCCACACAATCTGTTTACATTCATACTCAGGATTATTGGCGGTTACAATTGGAGCAGGGAGTTTCTGTACAACCATATGGACGGGGGTTTTAGGTACTCCAGGGACAACCCCATGATCAACATCCCCACTAACATCGTCTGAGAAAGTTGGGACGAGTCACAGGAGGTCGATCACCTGCTGCTTGGCATATTGTAGAACGATCAAGACTTGATTTCTGCTAGGTACCATGATCCCTCAATCATTGGAGGGTTGGCTTGCCCAATGTTTACCGAAACTTTTGAAGTTTTTTTTCTTCTGGTTTTCAACAATATTGATCGATAGGTGAAGTGTTCGGTGGAACCCTAGGCCTAAATCTCCCAGGCTCTACTCCTAGTCCACAGCCCTTAATATCTCATGTTAGCATCACGATGATACTTGAAACTAACCATGTCACAAATTTCACAACTAAACCAGGAAACTTCATTTTGTACAAAAACTACTCACTAGATGGTATAAATAGAATCCGCAACAATTGTGTTTCTTTTTTACATGCAAAAGGTCCACAACATGACAATGTAAAGCAATGAGAGACTATTGAGAACCGGTCCTCATGTCAACAGCACACGCGCACGTAATTGTGAGCATTGCAGGCGTTGTGTTGCGCGTGCGCTGTTGTGCGTGAGCGTGCGCTGTTGACTTGAAGACCGCTTCTAACAGCGTCTGAGAAAGTTTGGAGGAGTCACAGGAGGTCGATCACCTGATGCGTGGCATATTGTAGAACGATCAAGACTAAAATTCAAAAGGCTCCCATTGCACAACAGTTGTAACTATAACTTCCTACCCAACAATTGGATAAAACAAAACGACCGTGCAAGTTTACTATAATTTTCCCATCAAAATGACCAACACATTGGACCTTCGTGTTGCTCATTAACTATTAATTTACTCAACTCCGTTGGAAATCTTTTCACCAACTACTTTAAGTAAGTGAGTTCATTTAGACCCAATTAACGCTAAACATGTTCAAAATCGTACCAATGTTTTTCAGTATGTTTCCTTTTTTCAATGTAGTTATACGCAGTTTCTCAAAAATGATATGGGCGACATAATAACTAGAAGATTACCACACGGAAGAGAATAAGAGGCTATACTGCAATCGTACAGCGATATTTTCTGTTGTTTGGCAGTTGTATGCTTGCCACTCAACTTTGTAACATAGACCTATAAGTGAACCAAAAGTTGGGCAAATGATGGATACATATTTTGTAATCTGAATTCATCCATATTGTTGGTCACATATCACTGTTACATTGTTCCACTTAAATTGGGCAATTTGTTTTCACTATAGTTGATGACAAATTATGCCACAAGATTTGGCATGGAAATAGGACACCTACATAGCTTGACCATGCGCACTGTCATTATTGTGATCAATATCGGGCATAGTTCAGCGCGCTAGCGTCGTTATTTATGATGTTGTATTTCCCTTTGAATCATGTACTCATATCATAAACGGGTCACATTGTTGCGCGTACCGTAGACGTCTTAGAACGATGAGAAAGATGGCGAATGATGGTAATGGCGAAGACGCAACCATTTCGTCTCTACTGAAACCCTCAAACGAGATACGGGTGTTCATATACGTAGCAACACGCCTGCAGGACGTTGAAGGAACACGCCGGCCTCGTTGTAGTCTATGTGATAGACGCACTCGCCGTACAGCGAGCAAAGCGTCTATCACATGCGTGCAGATTTCCTGATTAATTATGCAAACCAACCCTGCACTGACCTCTCTAAGTTTTGCTTTTGACCAATCAGGGGGCATCAACTACCGTACCGTTTGGCTAGCGCGTCTATCACGAATATTGCCGATATCAGAAGAATAAAACACTAGATGGGAACGCGTATCAGACGCGCATTCAGTGTGGGGGCTGCATGACATTAGTCACGTGAATGAGGCAAACAATTTTTTTAAATGTGTGTAAAGTTCCAGTGGCTATTCAAGTCCGAATGGGAATTTATACCTTGAGCAACTTAATATGGATATAAAGACATTAGCCCTTTTACTCTGCTAATTTGATGTTGTTTATTCCATTTTACCCTTGCGCGTCGCCTCATTCACGTGACCTTTTAGTGCGTCCATGAACAGCAAGAAGGTTTTGCACAAGTATTGGCAGGCGCGCACGCGTTTCCCATCTAGTGTTTTATTCTTCCGATATCTATGGAATATTGCTGCTGCCGCGCGGACGCGCGAAATTGACCAATCAACATCCTCCGTCACAATCCTGACCGAAAACAGGCATAAAGGGTGCATGCACGCCTGTATCAGACTTCGTACGTAGTGACACGGAGTAGAATGGGTGATACCCAGACTATAGCCTCGTTGGTCGATTTGGGGTGCTTTTTGGCGCCAATGCATGCCTTTACCATGATATCCCACACAAACAAATAGTAAAATGTAGGCGTTTACCTGATAATTGCGAAAAGAAAGGAAGTCACGTGATTTCCTGAGTCCAATTTTTAACTCGGAAAATCAGGTGATCGTTGTGATTGTTCCACTTCCCGTCTTTAAAAGCTTTTTAACTATTCAAAATTTACGTATAACTTTTTGTTTTATCACTCTTTTTTAACAAAAGCAACTAATGATTTGACCAGTGCAGTCCACTCACGTACGTACGTGTAGCAATTTTTTATACGAGACCGCGAGGCCTGAAAGTTGAATCAGTCACCCGGTCCCCGTTGCATTTTTTACTTTTGGGGGAGGAGGGGGGGTCCGAGTAGAGTAGGAAAGCCTCGAGATAATTTCTTGTCATACATGAAAATCATTTTATGCCTTTAAAATCTTTATGTGTCATTCTCAAAATTATACTTTGTGTATTCATGTGGAAATCGTTTCGTTCCCTTGATATTGTTTCATCGATCATGCCCTCACAATCCTTTTGTCGGAAACATTTTGTGAACTTGAAAACATGTGGTCAATTCGAAAACATTTGGTCAACTCGAAAACATCGCGTCAACTCGAAAACATCGCGTCACCTCGCAAACATTGCGACAACTCGAAAACATTTCGTCAACTCAAAAACATTTTGTGAATAATTCTGAATTCTGTTTTCAACAGCCTTGATTTTTCCAATTTTCCAAAACGTACGCTCCTGGAATTCTCATACGGTAGCTGCAACGTTTAGTCACAGCTACGAGTACAACTCTAAAACTATCAGTGTGCCACATCCTTCTAACACTTGCTGAGGCTTGAAATGTGTATACGCTGACTTTTGACCTCATTTTTTCTTTTCCTGTTAATAAACCTTAATTACACGATATATTTCTGTTTTTTTTTTACGAAAACCTTCAATAAGTGATTTATTGTGTTATACTCTGCAATGTCAATTTGTAGATCTTTTAAGCCGGCTTGTTCCTTTAATTGATATACCAAATGGAATAATTGGATTTGTCGTAAAACAAGCCCCATTTGATGCATGTTCCTGCTTCTTATTGGATAAAACAGATGGAAACCTTTCTAGGTGCGTGGTCTTACGTTTTACTCGGAGGGGCGGGGCTTTAACAAGACTACGACACCTTTATCATTATTTTGTTCCATTCTCGAGGTAGTAAATTGACTCGACTGTTGATGCAGTGCTGATTCTAGCCAGAAGGTTCCAGAGCATCTGAGAAAGTTGGGACGAGTCACAGGAGGTCGATCACCTGCTGCTTGGCATATTGTAGAACGATCAAGACTTGATTTCTGCCAGGTACCATGATCCCTTGTTCGTCGGAGGGTTGGCTTGCCCAATGTTTACCGAAACCTTGTTGTTGTCCACCTTTGATCTTGCCTACCCCTGACCCATCTTCATCTGGCAACACTTACATACACCCCCTCCCTACAACCCCCCCCCCCCCCCCTTGTCCTGATCATCTCATCCATTTATGTGTATCTTAATTTGCATGTCCTTGTCCTCTTGTCATTTAGCCAGTAGCGTATAGACACGTCCCCAGTACGGGAAGGTATGATCCGGTAGCTGGGTCGTACTTTCACATAAAAATTTACGTTTGTGAACAAATACATAGATACTTATGTTTAAAAAATGAAAACCTGGGGGTGTACCCCCTAACCACCCCCCCCCCCCCCCCTCCCGACATCTACGACCCTGCATAAAGCGTTCGATAAAGATTCAGGTAGGATCGAAACGCCCTCCTAACTCATTTTATAAATTTCAGGTCATTATTTTAGCTGATGAACAGTTTGCAACAGTTGATGCATGGACTTGTTTATTGAAACTTTTGAAGGTTATTTTTTTTCAGGAGGGCTATATCACGATGAGGTTTTGTTCCCGGGATTAGTTGTGAAATGTCAACTTTGTGAACTTGAATGCTAAGTTGCGAGTACATAAGAAGGCTTCTCTGTGAGCTATCAATTCTCGGTGTGTCGTTTCATTTCGCCACGGGGTTTGAAAACAACAATGATGGCTGAAACGTTGGTGAAACATTGTATGCAAAACTCCTTAACAATTGATCAACTAATATTAAACAATTGCCCAACTACTCTCCACACAGCAATATTGTATAAAGGAAAATGACAAGTTTAGCAAGTTTAATGGAATTGTCCCCAACAAAATGACCAACACATTAGACATGCAATATTGGTTAAAATATTTGGCTGGCCAATTCTTGGCTGGATAATTCTTTGACCAACTTTTAAAGTGAGTTCGTTATTTGACAGAACGTTGTCAACATGTTGCTCTCAAAATATTGTCAATATTGTTTGAAGTTATGTGTCCTTTCTCAATGTAGTTATAAACAACTTCAAAAAATATATTGATTGCAAGTAGAAGATACATTTTAATTATACTGAAGAGGGGAAGCGGGGACAACACCCTTAAAAAAAGAACAGAAGGGTCTCACGTTTTCCAGAGGAAAAATTACAAGAGGATAACATGAACATGCATGTTCTTGTCCTCTTTGTCCTTCTAGCCTCTGAGAAAGTTCCTGCAAAGATTAAAACGTCAAGCTCACCTAAACTCTATGTCTTCTTCTACAATCTTAAGGTCTAAAGGGTTACCGTGTTGTTTGTATCACTGAATCTGAGGCTTATATTGAGCTACAAAGTTGACTTGTTTTCAAACTTGAAGATCACCTACCTTGCTAGAAATTGTCTTTCTTGATAATTGTACTCTCTCTCAATCACCCTCTCTTTGTAGAATGATCTGCAAAGGTGAGATGGGATGTTTCTTGTGAACCAGGAATCGGCCACCACGGCTTTTAAACTCACCACTGATTTCCTGAGCAGTGATCGAGTCAATTTGGCAGTGTGATTGCCAATCACATATCGCGTACAGTAATCACAGGCACATTAGAATGTTGACTTGTATTTCACCGACAGATCATAATACATGCATTCATGTTTATGTACGAAGCAAGTGCATTTACCAGTGACTTGCAGGTCATTTCCATAAAATTATGTTTATATGGCATTATACATCCACCAGTTACTTGTACAATGTTTAATTTGCATACACTGGTGCATGGATCTACTGCTTGATTTTGCTTATTATACCGATTTTAATAGCAACGAAAAATTATGAAATGCACCATTCAGAAAATTGGTATTTTGTTTCAATATGCATAGAATTTACTTTCAAGACAACTCAATGAATATTAGACGTTGTGAATTCCAGGGGATGGGTATGCACAGGGTCTTACTTAAAGGTAGTATCATACTTTGGTATAACATAACGAAACAGACATCTTCACACATTGACTTAGTTACAGGGTATAAAGATGGTGATGGTAGAAGCATACCATTAAAATATTTCTGCCTGAAATGCTGTATTTATCCAGAAAAGAATAAAACCTGTGACCAAAATTATTTTTCATCTTTTAAAGATCAACAATAAAATAAAAAAGACTTAAGAAATACTGTGGCCGTTTTTCACTGCTTTCTCAAAGAGTGGGCACCGTATGGGACTGAAATTGTCACAGACGACTGTTACTATATCTTCCTTGATAATGTTGCCCATAATTCTGTATTTCTGTGACAAAAACCAAAGCATGATATAACCTTTAAGTTATGAAAAAATGTCGAGCTCACCGGTTTAAATTGTACATTATCGGCGAAGGGTGAGCACGGAAGAAAAATGTTTGCTGCTACTAACGTCACATTCGACATACTTTGGTTCCTTGAAAATAATTATGTACATCCTTCTCAGTGTACATAAACGAGACACCGTACACATAACACACGTATAGCTAGCACTACATGCACATAAAGTGCCGCAATTTCTCGTTACTAGTACATAGATTCAGACAGAACGTTAGTGCTGTTATGTGTCCTAAAACCGACCATGCGGTGTCATGTAACTTTAACCTAGTAAATGGGAATGGTGAACAGGTTAGACACTAACGTTGAAGGGAATAGTCTGAGAACTATAGATACATAAGTTTTAAACCCATTTTTACCCAGAAGGTTTGACCCCCGTTTCTTAGGTTGTCCATGTGATTCCGTCAGAAAAAGTTGGTCAGCCTGTCCTCTGACCCCTCTTTAAAATCCCCAAGGACGGGACATTTCAACCCATCGCACCCATGGACCAGTAGTATGATAGCACATCACAAAAAACAATAAGTGGCTTTATATCTGGTTGGGAAGGTGAGGTATAAGACCACCCGGTGGTAATCAACATGGTATTGGTATATATAATACTCTTTAAAAAATTGCTCTTTTTTCAACTCTTGGAAAAAAAGTATGTTAATTGACTCCCCGGCACCCAATCATCAAACCCGCTTACCCTCATTTTGGAGGTGCACGGGGGTAGGGAAGCACTGCGATTAGGGGGTGAAATTTAAACCGATTTCCGGGGCTTTTCCTACGGTATCCACTTCACCAATCCCGTGTGCCGGTGGTTGTGAATACAGTAATATTTTGTCCCCACAACTAATGTCAATATAACTCATAGTCATCAAATCAAATTGAACAATAAATAACGTGACCGTGTAAATGAGTGGAATTTATTGAAATTGATTAACAGTACGAAAAAGACCGAACTTGGTTAACATTACCAGCCTTGGTGGCGCTATAACAATGCACCGAGAGCTAAATCGATTGAAGATGTGCTTTAACGCGACTGAAATAATGTAAGGGTCCGTTGCCAGTGTGTCTCACTATGATTATCTGTCTTAAATCTGACTCCTTGTGCATTACAGTGAGGATATGGACATAGCCACTGTCACAAAAACGGTCAATTAAAGGGTCTCTGCAATAGGAATATTGTGGTTTGAACATGTGCCAAAAAGCAACTGTTTTATGGGGCCTGTGATTTTACCCACTTCCTCACACTGTTTCAGGGTTAACAACAGTTTTTTTGGGGGGGTTTGACAGTATGCTAATTAGAATTTCCATATTCATGAGTAAAACTGTTACCGTATGTCATCTGGGTAACTAAGAGCAGTAACCAAATTGAATTGTGCACAAAAAGTTGGGGTTGTTTATAGGTTTTCTGACAGACCTATTCCTCCTCGATGGGTTTCATTGTGCCGAACATGTTCCTTTCACTCAACTGGTGGTGTAATTTTTTTGCCAAATCAATTCTCTGGGTCAAGTTTGCCTCTTCATTTTTCCCCACATGGGTATGCATAAAAATCTCCCATTTTACAAAGCCATTAAAATGAAAACCAAATGCTGGTTTGAAACCAAAATAAGACTTGTCATTCATTATCTGTCAGTATATTCTCTGTCCGAAGGCACTAAAATAACCTGACTGAAAAATGCACTGCAGGAGCCCTTTAAGACAGAACCCGACAACTGTTTGAGTCGGTTGGTATACTCCATTATGGTATTGGAAATCACTGGTATCCGGCATCAGCCATATAATATTCATCCTGGAGGAAAATACAATGAATGATATTTTACTAAACAAATCATTTTCCCATTTTTTCCTTTTCAATTAGATTCATTGTTTTTATAGGTCAAAAACCAAGAAAGATCCAGCTCATTAACAGGGTTAATTGAAGAAAGAATCAAGAAAACCAGATCGAAGCAATGAGACGATTACATGTATTGATTTTCAATTTAATTATATCCATACAATAAGCCATTTAACGCTTTTTACGACTCAAAGCGACAATAGCAGTAATATGCACGATTCAAGTTAAAAGCATTAAATGGAGCATCCGTCACAACGAGTACTTCTAATTTCCAATGCAACGGATTGACTGTTGATAGGCATTAGAATAAAACTATGTTTTGGTGATTTCACATCACCTTTAAACCTAAGAGAGTGATAGAACATTTAACTTGTTCGTGTTTTAGAAAATGTTCCGGGAGATATGCTTACAAGTTCAGTTCCACTGTAGGACTATATTGTCCTCGTTTAGTTTGCCGTTGATATCGGTGACGGGAGTCATTAATTGCTGTCAGCTTTATCCTCTATAAGGACCACAAATGTCACAGATACTTATCACACACAAAAATAGCACACCCAGTGTCCTAAAAGTCAAATCACGATTCAAAAACTAATATTTGTCTACAGTTATCCAATGTACATATTATAGGTGGAAAGCTGTCTCAGTTGTGATACATGTTCGTCCAGCCCGTCCTCCTATAATAGTAGTAAGGCAGTGAATGCGTACGGATGCTGCACTAAGGAGCTGGTTTGCACATAGCGGGATACTCTAGAGTACACGGACCATCAAGCCACTCGCCATTGAATGCCTTGAAAATGACAGCGCAATCTTCACCGAAACCGCTATTATTAGGCTCATCATCTGTCCAATACGTGAAGGCGGCTACGGTTACCTCGATGTTGTTGCACATCCACTGGCCCTCCACACTTATGTCATTGCAGCCTATCCAGATGTTGCCTCCTACGTTTTCCTCTTCACCAAAGCTCAAGAAGAAGTCATTCTCCTCCTGCGACCGTGGTGCTGCCATCTCTCACGTATGTTCATGAGGCCCATTTAGTTTGTGCGCGTGCGCACAAATTTCCCTGGTTACGCTTAGTGATACTGGCGGGCAAGTGTTAAGTTGCGAGTTCTATCTGAAGGGAACCGGTACATTCGTTGAACAATTACAGATATCAAAAATGGAAAAGTTGCATTATTTTGGGCAAATCCGAACAATTCGGGAGAAAATCTGTATTTCCAGCTACTTTATTTGATTACATTTTTTTAGAAAAGACAAAAAATCACGTCTTTTTGACATGTTTTTATTTTGATTTTGTCATGGATGGTTGTGAAAAGTACACTGCAAACTTTTGGTAAATATTCAATGTTTTGAGTTTTCCCACGAGAAAGGTATATGGATTCATGTTGTCAAAGGACAGCACTACTCAGCTGTTGAAGCTGAAAAAGATGCACGGACTCGTTTTCTTCGGAGGTGAGTTCAAATTTATTGTTCTTTTTTCGCGCCATATCATATTCTGTGCACAGGCTATAGCGCAGACACACTCGCCCAGTTTACGGACATAGGGCATAAGCCATAACCCTTTCAACTCTTATTCTTATGAATTTCTTTTATTGCATAATAATAATTTGTAAATCACACACTGATAAATAGCGTTAGTTATAAATACATTTGTTCATATAAAATCATTCTCTCAGTCAATTTAATTGTCTAATTTTGTTTGCAGAAGTTTAGCCAAATAGAATCGTTAGCAAGTTTAATGTAGGCCCTAGGCCCTAACTTATAAATAATATAGGGCCTACTTTGCCTAGGCCCTCAAAAAAATTAAACATAAAAAAACTTGCACAAAAATCTTGAACTCTCTGTCAACTTTCATCACAAGGGCAAGAATCAAATCAAAAGATAAATGTGATAATTATACATGTCATAAATAATTAAATATATTTCTCTGCAAAAATATGCATATATTATTATAGATCTCTATCATGCGTATAATGTATTCCCTTATTTTTTGTATCTTAAGTTATATTTCATTTGGAACCAATCACCGGACTTGTCTGCAACCAGTGCCTCTTCATGATGGCTTCAAGGATGTTCAGGTCTCCCTTCAATCCTCTGATATCACTGCGGATGAGGTTGAACCTGGAATGCACTGATTCTCCTCCTTGTTCACCATGAAAACCAAGGCCAACTTTCCATCTGTAGATCCAAGGTAGGACGTGCTCTTCAAGTATGTGCATTTTTGGTGTCACTGTTTCTTTAGCAAAGGCTTCGCGGAAGAACTTGAAGTAGGCTTTTATGTTGTTTTCTGCAATGCAATAATTCAAATGAGATTCATCAATTAGGATAATTCCAAATAGTGCACCCCCATGAGTTTCCAGATGGACATTGGGTCAACAGACTCTGTGTGTTGTGATTGGCCAAAACATTGCAATATCTAGGATGTGCACTATTTGGAATTGCCCGTATTTTTTCATTAACTTTCAAACTTGTTTGAATTTTCCTTGTAATATGATTATCATGTTTCTGCTGTCTAATACTGAGTTGTTGTTTTACAGATTGTGATCACATACTACCTACCAAGTTGTCGGATGTCGTCACCATCCATTTGTCTGGCAGTGCTGTATTTCAGATGACATTGGGCAAACAATGTGAAGAGCTGCTTGTACTTCTCTGTCACTCTCTCAGCATCACAGATTCTCTCTGTTGCAGTTGGGCATAGTTGCTTTGTCTTTCGTACTATGGACATGGTAAGTGTGTGGATGCTTTCAACCTGTGTGTACAATGGTACAAACTGTGTTTTAGTTTTAGTTTTGCCATCCCATTCGTTGTCCTCATGTTGTGAGGGTCAATGTCAGGTGCTGCATCCCTGTTATTTTCATATTCAACATACTTTACCTGACAACATTTGTGGACGTGATTACCAACAAAACAATGTCCATGGTAGGCCTGTCGATGAACTCCCAGATCCTTAAGAGTCTCATCTAGTTGTCCTGCTATTGGCCCATGACCAACCTTCAGCACTGCTTGATTTCTCAGAGAAGCTGCAGCTTTGCTCTGCAATAAATGAAAATGAACAAACATATTGGGAGGAATGTGTTTCTTTCTTCCCACAGTGACCTGACATTCATAGCATATGCATTTGTGTAGATGTTTAACGCTGTTAATTAGTCAGGTACTTATTATAACAGAAAATTTAATTATAGGGGCCATGGAAATTGGCCACCCCTCATTTTTAATGTTAATCTTTGCCCCTCCCCTCCTAATAATACATTAGCCCTAATCATCATATAGTTCTAGCCTGGAAATTAATGGACTGTGCCATGAATGCCACATCAGCAGGGACAGGAAGTTGGCTTCATTATTCTTCCAGAATTGAGCAAGCCAGCAACTTCATTAAAAGTGCTTGTGTTCCCTGCAATATCAACTTATGTTTCTATTATCATTTCTTTACAGGAGTGACTCATATATTTTAATGTAACACCTGTACGCGCCATCCCTGGTAATGACACGGATGTAACATAATGCCACATTGGTAAGTTGTGTACCATTTCATTGTATTTAGCAGAACTTTCTTTCAAGGCTTCAGTAAGCATCTCAGTCACTGAGTGGTCGGTAGTATCTTCTTCTTGGGTAGCAGTCAGTTGATCTTGTAGCACATCTTGGCTAGACCTCCAGGCTTTTGCTTGTTCCTCCAGTGCTGATGCCTTGCGAACATTGTCAACAAATTTGTTGTACTTGCTGCCCAAATCTCCCAGGTGATGTTTTGAAGATGCTAACTTGATGTCAAGATTATGACATTCAGCCTCAAAGCTTTGAAAATGCTTGAGAAAAATCCCCAGACTTAAGTGGAGTCCTGGTGGACACACCTGTTGAAAAATAACATTTGGATTGACTTAAAAATTATTATTTGTATTAATTACTTAGATAAATGTGCAGTGTAGCCCCATTTTGATCTGTTTGTCTTTTCCTTCATCGCTCACTATTTCACAACTAATCGATGAGAATAATCATCAGTTTGGATTGCATACAGAGTAGTGTAAGTGTCTGTCAAACAGTATATACTCTTACCTGATACAATGGGATTGGCAACATGGGTGCTCTGATCACATTATTGAACTCTTTTGCATGTTGAAGCTTTCTGCCCTTGTGTTGGAACTTGGCAAGGTCTTCAGCCATGGACTCCAGTGTTCTCACAGTAGTGGTAGAGGCTCTTTGTGTCTTGTGTAGGCGCATGTTATCTTTTGTGGCAGTGCAGAAAAGACAACAGTGTCGACCTGCATAAAATTGTTCATTTATGAAATAATTAATTAAGTCTTTCATTTGTACTGTCACATGACTAAATGTTCATTAGCATTGCAAAGGCATGTATTTCTTCCAATAATCATTCTTTGCTGTATCAGTGCATACAGATAATGTTGATCATTTGTCTTCAAATTGATAAAAATATAATGGAAAGAAACTCACCGGATGCTCCGCTGATGCCAAACAGCTTACACAGATACTCGTAGTCCCCAAAAAGGAAGATATCGAACTTGTAATTTCTGGCAGAAAAAAGAAGAGTTGTACTCTTTTTATGTACACAATTTGTCATTAAGAACTGTGTGCTACATGTCAAGACTAGATGCCTGTCTAGAGGTTGTAGTTTTATTTGCTTCAAACATTTCATATTATTCCATCTTCTACCATGCTTCCATACACAAATACATACAGACATACATAAATAAATTGACATTATATTTTCACTTTTATGAAGCTTTACCTCCATGAAGCTTGCATTAGTTCAGCAACATCAGCTCGGTGACGTTGGAGTCCTAGCTGCATGTTATGAACACTGTCACCTGCCTCAAAGCAGCATACAACCACTGTATTCTTCAGAGCATTTGGATTCTGTACATTTCCAATTTGAAACATTTGCTTAAATGTGTTTCCTCCTTTGTCTCCTCCTAGCTTTATCCAGATGGTGTCTTCAGGAATGAGCCCGTCATGCCAGGTCAGCTTGCCAGCCCTGAAAATGAAAGATTGTGTCAAAGGGTAAATTTTAAGTAAGTACTCATTGCAACATTGTAAATTTGAAACATTTTGTGGAAGTCTTACTTACGCATCATATTCTTCCAATTGTTGGATAACCTTGGCCGTTAATGACTTGAGTTGTACACATGGAGCATGCTGGACTTTGACACCACCATTTACCTCATCAGAGAACTGGAAAGGAAGGTTTTCTGCAATGATGTTGTCACCAACAATTGCACTGCATTGCCTTCGCTCAGTCTTCTCACATTCAGTACGCACACCATATCCTTTCAGCCACCTACAAAAAGTTGGAAAAACATGTATCATTGTTTAAATGCACAATTCCACACTTTTACACATTTGCTTAGAGTCAGAATTAATAGGCATATTGACTGAAGCAGCATGGTTGTAAAGATGTGTCTACATATGCTGGTCAGCATATTTTTAGCTCAGTATCACATCAACATGTATTGTATGGACTTCTATAACTATGCATGTGGGCACTTTTGTCTTCTACTCCTCCATTTTAAGGTGGTTAATCCCAAACTGAAATGGAATGCCCACAAAAGAGGGGGGACAACAGTTGATGAGAAACAACAATTCAGAACAGTTGATGGGAAAATTATGTATGGTATGTTGCCTTTTATGTACTTCACCTCTTTAATTCTCTATTTTTTTTCCAGCTTAAACCCATGTTGGCCTTCAGTGCGATGGTGTCACTAGCAGCAATTGTGATGTTTCTCCCAGTCCCAACGCTTCTCCTACTTCTGCTGCTCGCGATATTTGATGTCTTGTCAACAATGGCTTTCCTGCGTTTTCTCGTTGTTTCTGAAGCACTGCCAAAAGACAGGCGAGCAGATGGGACACATATTGCTACCAGGTTCTGTTAACAGATAAAATAATCTGGTGGATTAATAAAATGCTTTCTTGCTAAAGTGTCAATAATTTCAAGTAGTGAAGAAATTGTTCCCTTTTGATATGCAGTCATTTTGGAAAAAAAAAATCAAAAAGTATCATTTACAACTGTAGCCATTTAACAGTAGAATCTTAAAAATGCTTGAAATTTTTTCACACTAAAGCTTCAAACACCTGTCCCTGGCCCTGGGTGATCTCCATTGAAGGGTGGCCCCAGGGATTGCCTTGTGCTATTTTCCTTCATATTTTGGCAATTGTTTCAATCTTGTGGTGATCTCAGCCACATGCTTGGGTATGAGTGTTTCACATTTTACTCATTTTATCAGACATTTTTCTATGGGGCCACCTTGAGATGGGTGTTGCCTGGGTTGAAAAACCTGACCAATTGTCTGTGCCTTTGGGGCAGGAATGAAATTTGAATTTTGGTATTAATCTGTGTTGGCTTCCTAAAGTGTTGGTTTAATTCTGATTCATAATAGTGAAATTGTTTATCACATTTGACTAATTGATATAAAGGGTCTTTACTTCATTGTGTGTATTATAAGTGTATTACATTACAATGAGATGCAGTTCCACAAGTAGATGAAAGGTGGCATCAATTGAATTTTTCGACTTTTGAGAACCGGTCTTCGAGTCAACAGCGTACGCACAACAGCGCACGCGCAAAACAACGCGCGCATGCTCACAATTGCGTGCGCGTGCGCTGTTGTCTTGATGACCGATTCTCAAAAGTCTCCCATTGGTTTGGTTTTCGTGAATACTGGTAAAACTAATTGACAAATTGTAATGTATTTTTAAAGATAAAACTTAAATCATTATTACATAGAAACCATTTGCAGTGTTTTGAGTCATGTTTTTTTGTTTTTGAGCTATACAACAGTTTAATCAAGTACCTGTCCACCTGTTTTGAAGGTTGCAGACATTCCATCTTGGGACTCTGTCAGTTTCCTCTTCAAGACTCTGGTTGCTACTGCTTCCTCACCTTGGCAGGAGTGATTTATCATGTCCTTTATTTGAATTTGTGTATCGCAATTGGTGCACAAGAGACAGGCATGTTCCATTGTCTGCACAAAGTATTCAGAAACTACTGAGATGTCTCGAAAATTAAATGGCTTTTGGCATTTAGGGCAGATGGAATTTTCATTTTCAGTACCTTCTGTAAAGGCCCTCACACACTGCAGACAAAAAACATGACTGCATTCAGATTGAACTGGAGAAGACAGAAACTTCTTACATATTGGGCAGATGTATACTTCACATGTTGGAATAAATGTGCTGCTCAGTTCATGAGTAGTCTTATTGACTTGTTGTTCAAGCAAAGCAAAGTGTTTCTTGTGTTCAGCCCAGCGTTGTATTACTTGCCCTCTCCGCTTCTTTGATGGCCTGCCCCCTTTACTTTGCTGTGAGTAGCATCTGCAGACATTGCACTCTGGCTCCTCGGAATGAGCCATCCACTCTACTGAAGTTTGCTGAAACTTGTGGAAAAGTTTTCTGTAGCATTGACTACAGAAATTAGGTGGGTGGATATTTGGATCATCCATGACCACGTCGAGGTTGTACGTTTTCTTTATTTGTATGGCATAGCTGGTTACCTTTTTTGCTTGAGAAGTGGATGAGCAGCGTTTCCCACATAGCCGGCACATTTTTTGCAATTTGTGCATATGCTCACTTTTTGGATTGGGAGCCATATTTTCGGCAACGTACGCATGTAAAATTCATGCCGTGTTATTCTAGACTTGTACATTGAACTTGACTTTTCGATAAATGAGTATCGATACCAGTACGTGGGAAATGATTAATGCATTTCACATGAATTCGTTTTTGACAAGATATTCGGCTGGTTTCGATATTTGGAATCGATACCATTTTTGAAAAATGCCACTGGTAAACAATCACACGCGTACGCAAATCCGTCGATTTAACTACGATGTTCAAAGTCGTATATTTCGTAAAATTGTCCGTGCACTCGGATATAAATAATGTGTGAAGGATAAATGTCTGTTATATTTCCTCTCCCAAGCTGTCGTATTTCTGAGAAAACTCAATTAACAAAGAAATAACACATTTGAGAAGGATGAGAAAACTAAAATTTAAAAACAAATAACGGTCAAATCTTGTGGTTATAATTCACTTTTCCTAAACGTCCGTCGTAATTTTCTCTTTCAAGAAATATTTATTAGGAAGCATATATTCCGTTTTCGAATAATAATGTAGTACTTTTGGCCACAATGGACTATTTAGTGTTTGCAATTCAATTTTTTGTATCGTACTTCATTTGACAAACACCGCCATTATCGTCGTCTGCTTCCGAGAATTACCGCTGTCGTCTGCTAATTTTCGATAGTGCGCATGCGTGACCAAAATAGACTAAATGGACGTTGGTTGAATGGGACGTGAACATACGTGCTCTCCTCCCATTGCCTGGCAGGATGTCTTGGCATCAACCCAGGGCCGCTTAGGGGTAAAACGATAACAAGAGCGGCGCCACATCTTCCACTCGGGCGGGCATTCAATGAAAGGACAGTTCTGACCGAGGGTGGAGCTGACGAGAATGATCGCAGAGAGGATGATGAAGAGGTGCTTTGAGAACATTTTTACTAAATAAAGAACTGTTTGTAGTGCACAATGTCAGTTGTGTGCGGTGGTTTACACTCGAGCGTCTTTTAACCAAAATTAATGTAAATTATTCATCAACTTGCTGCTTCGGGTTTTTTTTCGTTGTCAATCTCTATGTGATGTCCAGTTCGTTAAACTTATATCAAATTCAAATCACTCACTCCTGCAGTTTACTTGCGTCTTGATCCGTGATTTCGAACAGATGAATGTGTTTGCGTACACAGTAGTGCTGCTTAAAAGTTATACAGTCTGTCACTTAGCAGCAGTAAGCCCCGCCTCGTTGTAACAGAAAACTAGAATTGAGAATGGGAGACTTTTGAGAACCGGTCTTCCAGTCAACATCGCACGCGCACGCAATTATGAGCATGCGCGCGTTGTTTTGCGCCTGCGCTGTTGTGCGTGCACGTGCGTTGTTGACTTGAAGACCGATTCTCAAAAGCCTCCCATTGCAGCCCCGTGCATTGCATTCTACTGCACAGTAACACGGCCAAATTTTCCATCAATTCAAATGAGATATTCAAGTGATATCAAATGTATGACTTGCATCAAGGTAACAACAAAACCAATACGACAACGAATGTAGGCGTTGACACTCACAAGACTGTGGAGAAACAAATGCAATCCGTAAACTCCGTGAGGTGAACTAAGGGTAGCAAATCACGAAACAGTCAACTGGAAGTTTCCGTAAGAATGTACATGTATTAAAATTGAAATGTAACAATAATAAAGCAATGGCTATAGTGCCATCTCGCATGTTTGTTGCTGCCATGACATCTGACATTACGAGATAATCGCAACCAATGTAAACTGCACCCCTAAATTACGCATGTCGTGGCAGTTGACAGCAGTAATAACTTTTGGTTTAAATTTTACTTGAGTTTTTCGTTCCGTAACTAGGCAAACCAAGATTTATCGGAACATCTTGCAGCATTTTATAAAAAAAAAACACAAAGAAAATGTGTGCAGATTTGTGATGTACAATATTGAATGATGTGTAGCAAGTCATTATGTGCACAGTGTGATGTGCAAACATCCACTGACTAAACATGTGCTGAAGGTGTGATGTATGATGATATCAAACATCACAAATAATTATGTGCGGAAATATTTGTTATGTGCGATGTCCCTCCTGCTTCACCATTCTTTGATAACTTGAACATGATATTCTAATTTCATGATGTAATGGTCCGGAATAATGTAATCCTGTCACAGTTTGCCTCAAGGGCAACCTTGACCAGAAAGATTTCTACAGACAGTACTTATGTTTTACAATCATACACTAGAATGTTGTTCAATTCGATTTATATGTATATATTTATTTACAATTTTCTCCAAGGAATTAATTACAACTAAAATCTCATCATCAAATATTTGTCTTGTTTCAAGAATAGGTGGCCAAGACGAGTATACATGTACAAAGAAACACAGAACAACACAGTGACACAGTTAAGTGTCATGTGTCATGGCGACCACTAAATCTTGCCCCTCTGTAAGAAACCACGCAATCGAATTCTACTGTTGTATCTCGTCAAACACTAACTTGTAAGAATACACAGCAATACATTAAATAATTATAAGCCAGTGCAAAGATACTCCTATTTAAAGTCAAGGAAAAGCTAACAATAATTACAATCAATCAATGAATGGACGAATATCTCAGCTGAATGGATGCTTTCAGAACTCGTAGTCTCAACAGAGATCCACGGAGACAACAGACAGAAACGAAATGATAAGAAACATTAAGGTGAATTAAAGTGACGTGTGGAGGAGCATAGTCACGTCGTGTCGTCGCATAGTCGCGTCGTGTCGTCGCATAGTCGCATTGTTGTTTTACGGTCTCTATCCGTTTACGCCGTCAACGGCGCATAGTCGCGTTGTGCCGTCGCATTGTCGCATTGTCGCATTTTTACATAGACCTGTCTTAAGTTTCGCCAAGTGAGCACGACGCGACAATGAGACGGCACGACGTGATAATGCGACGGCACGACGCGACTATGCGACGACACGACGCGACAATGCGCCGTTGACGGCGTAAACGGCTAGATACCGTAAAAACATCAATGCGACAATGCGACGGCACGGCGCGACTATGCGGCACGACGTGACGCCAACAAAGTCATATACCCACCGTACAAAAACAGGTGACGGTACGATGCGACGTCACGACGCGACTATGCGCCGTGAAACGCATGTTTGGGAGATTCAAGCAAGAATGCCGCACATGCGCCGCGTAAAATGGCAGAGATGGAAATCCATACTTTTAGCTTCTGAAGATACTCGAAGAAGGAGCGGGGATACAATTATGAAAACGTGCTCGGGAGTGTACAGTGAAGCAAATTGGATTAGTCAAGAAAATTAAACATATTACCTCACTTCTTCACACACAAACTACGAAATGCGAACCAAGCTCTTATTTGAAATAAAGGGTGTACACACCGCACAAGATTGTGCTAGCGGGATAATGAACCTAAAACATCTCTGGTCATGGCAAATATGTGCTTCAGTTATCTAGGGCATCTCCAACATTAATGTGTGGTTTGCCTCTGCCATTTCTGAACGTGGGAAAGCGAAGAAGAACATACTAATGAAATGTGCATTGTCGAACTTATTCTTTGTCTTATCAAAATAGGAATAAAGATACATTAAAGATTATATGAAATTTGACAATGCGTTAAACACATTTTATGAGCAAAGGCTGGATACAATTATGGAATGTATATTACTCATTGATTCGACACAACATCAAAATAAAAAGGTTTTGTTAATACGGTGAATTACATGAGATAAAAACCCCCAGAAATATTGGTACAATTTGTTCATTGTCATCTTCACCATCATCACCATTCCCATAACCATCACCATTTTACCTGACTCTACTGACCGCACTGTGACCCCGTTCTTCACCGTAGGTGTTATAACAATTTATTATCGTTTGTATTGTATTCAATAACCAGCCAGTCGAATAGTGTGGTGTCAAGGACACCGTATGAACGAACAAAAGGAGGAATGAAATTTGCAGATTGCACGTTGTTACCATGACAACCAACACACCAAGGTACACAGACATTCATAAAGCAGTGTACCTACGAAATGGATAATACACACAGAATAATACAAGTCACATACTCAATATATTACACATGTATACTGCACGGAAATTAAATTAATGCCATGAATTTATGCCATCTAAAGTCAAACAAGATTTGAAAAGTGAACATAGAAAATCCCGCTCCAGTCAATTCTTCGTTGTTCACTTTTCAGTGAATTAAAATTCAATCAGTTTCCCTTGTGGTCATTCGATAGTTAAAGGTAGTATCATACTTTGGTAAGAAACCAAAACAGAAATGTTCACAGATTTACGTATATTAAAATGAAGATAGTGGTGGTAGAAACATACCGTTAAAATTATTCCGCCTGAAATGGTGTATTTATCCAGAAATTAGTATAAATTCACTGTTTTCTCAAAAAGTGGGCACCGTATGGGACTGACATTTTCACAGATGACTGTTACTGTATCCTCCATAATAATTTTGCCCATGAATCTGTATTTCTTTGACAAAAACCAAAGTATAATATTACCTTTAAACAAGATTATAATGTTTAAGATGCACTACCAACTTCCAAGCGGAAGAAAGATTATGACGATGTGTGGATCTATAAGCTTTGCTTCTACAAATCGATTTCTTCGGTATTAGTAAAGTAAAAGCGGCCACACTCAACACTACCAACCATTATTAGCCCGTCATCATTATCAATATGCATCATGAACTACCAATCCCATTGCCATCTTCATATCTTAAAGGGGTAGCATGGGGTGCTTCATATCATTATTTTTTCCCCTTTGTACAGATTGTGTCTGTATGTTTTTAGTTACTCTACAATTTTTTGCATAGCCCTAAATTTTCTGACGTGCAAGACATCTTGCCATGTATATTTTAATTTGAATGTACATTTGTGAGAAGTGAATGCTTATTCACGAAGTTGAATGCTTGTCAGATCACCGTTTAAGGCTTTAGACGAATTTGAATGCACGACAGGACAAAAGAATGTTTCAATAACGAATTTGAACGACTTAGTTTTAATTTCGAATGCCCATGTGGACGAGCATTCAGTTTAAAACGAACCCCGATTGATTGAACCCCGTTTTAAAATTAATGCTTCTTTGCTGAAATTGGCCGGGAATACCTATAAACAGAATTCAAGCATAACTTTTCGTTTAATCGCTAGTTTTCTTTTCGTTTAATCGCTAGCTTAATTGTTCAACCTAAGAATTTCCTTTTTAAAATTAACATTTTTAAATTTTTAAAATTAAGAATTTTCAACGCAATTAGCCAACATTTACATGCCAATTTTAGAATTTGATAAAAAAAAAAGACCGGCCACTGCGGGTGCCCTACCACCTCTACAGACACAGCACGTGGGGGCTTGCGACGCATTCAGCCCGAGGCATGGAACTGTGTGTGTGTTTGTGATAACTCGTAACACGGTCCTCGCACATACAGTACGAACATTTACTGCATACAAAGCAGTTTTTACGAGACCGTGCGGCCTGCTATACATGTAGTTGAAGCACCTTCGCTGCCCCCGTTGTTTCTTTTGCTTTTCCGAGCGAAGCCGAAAAGCCCGAGAAATACATTAAAATCATGTTATGCCCTCATAATCTTTTAAATCATGCCCTCAAAATATGTTTGTGTAATTGAATTAATGTACAACTGTATGGCATTGAAATCATTCCTTGTTCTCAAAATTATATTTCATGTTTTTCATGTGGATATCGTTTCTTGCGCCCTTTCTTGCCCACATTTTGTGAACTCGACAAAACATTTCAAGTTATCGAAAACATTTAAGAAACTCAACAACATTTCGTGAACTCAAAATCAATTAGTGAACTCGGAAACAATTTTTATTCTAAAAAAGTTATGAAAATATTTCGTGAACTCGACAAAATATTTCGAAAATATTTCGGAATCGCGTTTCAACAGACCGAAGGATTCGCCTAATTCAGTAATTGTATATGTTTTGCAGATGATTTTTCCATCGTGTACGGCTGAAACGTTCCTGGAATTCCCAAAATGGCAGCTGCAACATTATTTACTCACAGCACGAGTACCAGACTAAAACTATTGGTGTGTCACATCCTTTTAACAATTGCTGGGGCTGGAAATGGGTATAAGCTAACCTTTGACAATAGTTTATATTTCCGTTAATTAACGTTATAATTACACGTCGTATTTCAATTTCATTTAACGAAAACCTTCGAAAAAAATTATAGAAATATTGTATTACACTGTGTAGAGTTAAATTTTAGAACTTTGTTTCCGGCGTCTTCCTTTAACAAACAGCGCCAAAGGAAACCTGATTCGTATGCATTATTCCTCCCCTTCAGCACCGGTAGTGCTGTGTGCAAATTCCAAAAAGGAAATAGGAAACGAATGTGAATGTCTAATAAGGAATAAGTATCCAACGGTCGATGCTAGAAGTCAGCTGAATTGATAAAAATCACCATTTTACCCCATACTATACTAACCGCTCTGTGACGTTGTTCTTCGCCGTAGTGGGGACAATCTAATTGTTGTATTCCATGACCAGCCAGGCGAATAATGTGGGTGTCAAGGACACCATGCACACCAACATGACACGAACTAATATTGCATGTTGTGCATGGACACCGTTACTACAGACGCCATTGCAACCAGCACACCAAGATACACAAACATTGAAAAAGCTGCGTACCTCCGAATTGAATAATAGACAGAAAATAATGCAAGTCGCAATCGCAGTGAATACTCAACATTATTATGCATGTCCCTACTACTCGGATATTGGAAGTGAACTTATACACCAATCCGACCTCACGAATACCATCCGCCGTTACTGCGGCGTCCCCGCCTGCATTTTGTCTGTAATACACGAATCCGACTTGCGATTCATGTAGTTGGCCCTGCGGTGTATCAGGAGACATACACCCAGCAGTATAGAGTGAGGCGGAGCGGGAATACTTTTGTCACATCATGAACAATCAAGCTCATTGCAATCTTCACTACCATCACCATATTCATCACCATTTTACCCACCATCATCATCACCATTCCCATAACCATCACCATTTTACCCACCATCATCATTACCATTCCCATAACCATCACCATTTTAAAAACCATCATCATCACAATTCCCATAACCATCACCATTTTACCCACCATCGTCATCACCATTCCCATAACCTTCACCATTTCACCCACCATCACCATCACCATTCCCATAACCATCACCATTTTACCAGCCATCATCATCACCATTCCCATAACCATCACCATTTTACCCACCATCATCATCACCATTCCCATAATCATCACCATTTCAACCACCATCATCATCACCATTCCCATAACCATCACCATTTTACCCACAATCATCATCACCATTCCCATAACCATCACCATTTTACCCAAAATAACCATCACCATTACCATAACCATGACCATTTTACCAACCATCACCATCACCATTCCCATAACCATCACCATTTTACCCACCATCATCATTACCATTCCCATAACCATCACCATTTTAAAAACCATCATCATCACAATTCCCATAACCATCACCATTTTACCCACCATCGTCATCACCATTTCCATAACCATCACCATTTTACCCGCCATCATCATTACCATTCCCATAACCATCACCATTCCCATATCCATCACCATTTTACCCACCATCGTCATCACCATTCCCATAACCATCACCATTTCACCCACCATCATCATCACCATTCCCATAACCATCACCATTTTACCCACCATCATCATCATCATCACCATTCCCATAACCATCACCATTTTACCCGCCATCATCATCACCATTCCCATAACCATCACCATTTTAAAAACCATCATCATCACAATTCCCATAACCATCACCATTTTACCCACCATCGTCATCACCATTTCCATAACCATCACCATTTTACCCGCAATCATCATTACCATTCCCATAACCATCACCATTCCCATATCCATCACCATTTTACCCACCATCGTCATCACCATTCCCACAACCATCACCATTTCACCCACCATCATCATCACCATTCCCATAACCATCACCATTTTACCCACCATCATCATCACCATTCCCATAACCATCACCATTTTACCCGCCATCATCATCACCATTCCCATAACCATCACCATTTTAAAAACCATCATCATCACAATTCCCATAACCATCACCATTTTACCCACCATCGTCATCACCATTTCCATAACCATCACCATTTTACCCGCCATCATCATTACCATTCCCATAACCATCACCATTCCCATATCCATCACCATTTTACCCACCATCATCATCACCATTCCCATAACCATCACCATTTCACCCACCATCATCATCACCATTCCCATAACCATCACCATTTTACCCGCCATCATCATCACCATTCCCATAACCATCACCATTTTACCCGCCATCATCATCACCATTCCCATAACCATCACCATTTTACCCGCCATCATCATCACCATTCCCATAACCATCACCATTTTACCCACCATCATCATCACCATTCCCATAACCATCACCATTTCACCCACCATCATCATCACCATTCCCATAAACATCACCATTTTACCCGCCGTCATCATCACCATTCCCATAACCATCACCAATTTACCCACCATTATCATCACCATTCCCATAACCATCACCATTTCACCCATCATTATCATCACCATTCACATATCCATCACCATTTCACCGACCATCACCATCACCATTCCCATAACCATCACCATTTTACCCACAATCATCATCACCATTCCCATAGCCATCACCATTTTACCCACCATCATCATCAACATTCCCATAACCATCACCATTTCACCCACCATCATCATCACCATTCCTATAACCATTACCATTTCACCCACCATCACCATCACCATTCACATAACCATCACCATTTTACCCACCATAACCATCACCATCACCATAACCATCACCATTTTACCCACCATCATCATCACCATTCCCATAACCATCACCATTTTACCCGCCATCATCATCACCATTCCTATAACCATCACCATTTCACCCACCATCACCATCACCATCACCATTCACATAACCATCACCATTTTACCCACCATAACCATCACCATCACCATAACCATCACCATTTTACCCACCATCAACATCACCATTCCCATAACCTTCACCATTTCACCCACCATCATCATCACCATTCCCATAACCATCACCATTTTACCCACCATCATCGTCACCATTCCCATAGCCCTCACCATTTTGCCAACCATCATCATCACCATTCCCATAGCCCTCACCATTTTAAAAACCATCATCATCACAATTCCCATAACCATCACCATTTTCCCACCATCGTCATCACCATTTCCATAACCATCACCATTTTACCCGCCATCATCATTACCATTCCCATAACCATCACCATTCCCATATCCATCACCATTTTACCCACCATCATCATCACCATTCCCATAACCATCACCATTTCACCCACCATCATCATCACCATTCCCATAACCATCACCATTTTACCCACCATCATCATCACCATTCCCATAACCATCACCATTTTACCCGCCATCATCATCACCATTCCCATAACCATCACAATTTTACCCACCATCATCATCACCATTCCCATAACCATCACCCTTTCACCCGCCATCATCATCACCATTCCCATAACCATCACCATTTCACCCACCATCATCATCACCATTCCCATAAACATCACCATTTTACCCGCCGTCATCATCACCATCACCATTCCCATAACCATCACCATTTTACCCACCATCATCGTCACCATTCCCATAACCATCACCATTTCACCCATCATTATCATCACCATTCACATATCCATCACCATTTCACCGACCATCACCATCAGCATTCCCATAACCATCACCATTTTACCCACCATCATCATCACCATTCCCATAACCATCACCATTTCACCCATCATTATCATCACCACTCACATATCCATCACCATTTCACCGACCATCACCATCACCATTCCCATAACCATCACCATTTTACCCACAACATCATCACCATTCCCATAACCATCACCATTTTACCCACCATCATCATCACCATTCCCATAACCATCACCATTTTACCCGCCATCATCATCACCATTCCTATAACCATCACCATTTCACCCACCATCACCATCACCATTCACATAACCATCACCATTTTACCCACCATAACCATCACCATCACCATAACCATCACCATTTTACCCACCATCATCATCACCATTCCTTTAACCATCACCATTTTACCCACCATCCTCATCACCATTCCCATAACCATCACCATTTTACCAGCCATCATCATCACCATTCCTATAACCATCACCATTTCACCCACCATCACCATCACCATTCACATAACCATCACCATTTTACCCACCATAACCATCACCATTCCCATAACCATCACCAGGGGTGCATTCCGCTTGCGCGAACATACGCGAACATGTTCGCGCCGTTTGCGTTACGCTTGGATTTTGTAGTGGAACGCACACGCAACAAACCGCGAACATGTGTTGCGTACTGCGTCCATCTTTCAATCAAAGTAGTAAGCCAACTTCAGCAAACACCTCCTCTACACCGTTAGCTATGTTAGGCGAACGTTGTGTGCGTGTTTGGCGAACAGCGCGTTCCGGTTTGAAAACGGTGGCGCACATTGTGCGCCGTGCGCGTAGTTAGCTTGAGTGGAACGCACCCCATTTTACCCACCATCATCATCACCATTCCGATAGCCCTCACCATTTTGCCAACCATCATCATCACCATTCCCATAACCATCACCATTTTACCCACCATCATCATCACCATTCCCATAGCCCTCACCATTTTGCCAACCATCATCATCACCATTCCCATAGCCCTCACCATTTTGCCCACCATCATCATCACCATTCCTATAACCATCACCATTTCACCCACCATCACCATCACCATTCACATAACCATCACCATTTTACCCACCATAACCATCACCATCACCATAACCATCACCATTTTATCCACCATCATCATCACCATTCCCATAGCCCTCACCATTTTGCCAACCATCATCATCACCATTCCCATAACCATCACCATTTTACCCGCCATCATCATCACCATTCCTATAACCATCACTATTTCACCCACCATCACCATCACCATTCACATAACCATCACCATTTTACCCACCATAACCATTCCCATAACCATCACCATTTCACCCACCATCATCATCACCATTCCCATAACCATCACCATTTCACCCACCATCACCATCACCATTCACATAACCATCACCATTTCACCCACCATCACCATCACCATTACCATCACCATTTCACCCACCATCACCATCACCATCACCATAACCATCACCATTTCACCCACCATCACCATCACCATAACCATCACCATTTCACCCACCATCACCATCACCATTTCACCCGCCATCACCATCACCATTCACATAACCATCACCATTTCACCCACCATCATCATCACCATTCCTATAACCATCACCATTTCACCCACCATCACCATCACCATTCACATAACCATCACCATTTCACCCACCATCACCATCACCATAACCATCACCATTTCACCCACAATCACCATCACCATTTCACTCACCATCACCATCACCATTCACATAACCATCACCATTTTACCCACCATCATCATCACCATTCCCATAGCCCTCACCATTGTACCCACCATCATCATCACCATTCCCATAGCCCTCACCATTTTACCCACCATCATCATCACCATTCCCATAAGCATCACCATTGTACCCACCATCATCATCACCATTCCAATAACCATCACCATTCCCCTAACCATCGCCATTTTACCCAAAATAACCATCACCATCACCATAACCATCACCATTTTACCCACCATCACCATCACCATTCCCATAACCATCACCATTTTACCCGCCATCATCTTCACCATTCCCATAACCATCACCATTTCACCCACCATCACCATCACCATTCACATAACCATCACCATTTCACCCACCATCACCATCACCATTACCATCACCATTTCACCCACCATCACCATCACCATGACCATAACCATCACCATTTCACCCACCATCACCATCACCATAACCATCACCATTTCACCCACCATCACCATCACCATTTCACCCACCATCACCATCACCATTCACATAACCATCACCATTTCACCCACCATCATCATCACCATTCCTATAACCATCACCATTTCACCCACCATCACCATCACCATTCACATAACCATCACCATTTCACCCACCATCACCATCACCATCACCATAGCCATCACCATTTTACCCACCATCATCATCACCATTCACATAGCCCTCACCATTGTACCCACCATCATCATCACCATTCCCATAGCCCTCACCATTGTACCCACCATCATCATCACCATTCCAATAACCATCACCATTCCCATAACCATCGCCATTTTACCCAAAATAACCATCACCATCACCATCACCATTTTACCCACCATCACCATCACCATTCCCATAACCATCACCATTTCACCCGCCATCATCATCACCATTCCCATAACCATCACCATTTCACCCACCATCATCATCACCATTCCCATAACCATCACCATTTTACCCGCCGTCATCATCACCATTCCCATAACCATCACCATTTTACCCACCATCATCATCACCATTCCCATAACCATCACCATTTCACCCATCATTATCATCACCATTCACATATCCATCACCATTTCACCGACCATCACCATCACCATTCCCATAACCATCACCATTTTACCCACAATCATCATCACCATTCCCATAACCATCACCATTTTACCCACCATCATCATCACCATTCCCATAACCATCACCATTTTACCCGCCATCATCATCACCATTCCTATAACCATCACCATTTCACCCACCATCACCATCACCATTCACATAACCATCACCATTTTACCCACCATAACCATCACCATCACCATAACCATCACCATTTTACCCACCATCATCATCACCATTCCTTTAACCATCACCATTTTACCCACCATCCTCATCAACATTCCCATAACCATCACCATTTTACCCGCCATCATCATCACCATTCCTATAACCATCACCATATCACCCACCATCACCATCACCATTCACATAACCATCACCATTTTACCCACCATAACCATCACCATCACCATAACCATCACCATTTTACCCACCATCATCATCACCATTCCCATAGCCCTCACCATTTTGCCAACCATCATCATCACCATTCCCATAACCATCACCATTTCACCCACCATCACCATCACCATTCACATAACCATCACCATTTTACCCACCATAACCATCACCATTCCCATAACCATCACCATTTCACCCACCATCATCATCACCATTCCCATAGCCCTCACCATTGTACCCACCATCATCATCACCATTCCCATAGCCCTCACCATTTTACCCACCATCATCATCACCATTCCCATAAGCATCACCATTGTACCCACCATCATCATCACCATTCCAATAACCATCACCATTCCCATAACCATCGCCATTTTACCCAAAATAACCATCACCATCACCATCACCATTTTACCCACCATCACCATCACCATTCCCATAACCATCACCATTTCACCCGCCATCATCATCACCATTCCCATAACCATCACCATTTCACCCACCATCATCATCACCATTCCCATAACCATCACCATTTTACCCGCCGTCATCATCACCATTCCCATAACCATCACCATTTTACCCACCATCATCATCACCATTCCCATAACCATCACCATTTCACCCATCATTATCATCACCATTCACATATCCATCACCATTTCACCGACCATCACCATCACCATTCCCATAACCATCACCATTTTACCCACAATCATCATCACCATTCCCATAACCATCACCATTTTACCCACCATCATCATCACCATTCCCATAACCATCACCATTTTACCCGCCATCATCATCACCATTCCTATAACCATCACCATTTCACCCACCATCACCATCACCATTCACATAACCATCACCATTTTACCCACCATAACCATCACCATCACCATAACCATCACCATTTTACCCACCATCATCATCACCATTCCTTTAACCATCACCATTTTACCCACCATCCTCATCACCATTCCCATAACCATCACCATTTTACCCGCCATCATCATCACCATTCCTATAACCATCACCATTTCACCCACCATCACCATCACCATTCACATAACCATCACCATTTTACCCACCATAACCATCACCATCACCATAACCATCACCATTTTACCCACCATCATCATCACCATTCCCATAGCCCTCACCATTTTGCCAACCATCATCATCACCATTCCCATAACCATCACCATTTCACCCACCATCACCATCACCATTCACATAACCATCACCATTTTACCCACCATAACCATCACCATTCCCATAACCATCACCATTTCACCCACCATCATCATCACCATTCCCATAGCCCTCACCATTTTGCCAACCATCATCATCACCATTCCCATAACCATCACCATTTTACCCACCATCATCATCACCATTCCCATAGCCCTCACCATTTTGCCAACCATCATCATCACCATTCCCATAGCCCTCACCATTTTGCCAACCATCATCATCACCATTCCCATAACCATCACCATTTCACCCACCATCACCATCACCATTCACATAACCATCACCATTTTACCCACCATAACCATCACCATCACCATAACCATCACCATTTTACCCACCATCATCATCACCATTCCCATAGCCCTCACCATTTTGCCAACCATCATCATCACCATTCCCATAACCATCACCATTTTACCCGCCATCATCATCACCATTCCTATAACCATCACCACTTCACCCACCATCACCATCACCATTCACATAACCATCACCATTTTACCCACCATAACCATCACCATTCCCATAACCATCACCATTTCACCCACCATCATCATCACCATTCCCATAACCATCACCATTTCACCCACCATCACCATCACCATTCACATAACCATCACCATTTCACCCACCATCACCATCACCATAACCATCACCATTTTACCCACCATCACCATCACCATTCCCATAACCATCACCATTTTACCCACCACCATTATCACTATTCCCATCACCATCACCATTTTACCCATCATCATCATCACCATTCCCATAACCATCACCATTTTACCCACCATCATCATCACCATTCCCATAACCATCACCATTTTACCCATCATCATCATCACCATTCCCATAACCATCACCATTTTACCCATCATCATCATCACCATTCCCATAACCTTCAACTTTCACTGTGGTTGTATGCACAACCACCATTGAGTACACGTTGTTGGGCCTTAGATGCAATGTCGCGACTAAAATACGGTCAGACAAGTAAAAGGGGGAGGTAGGAAGAAAGGGGAGGGGGAGGGGGAAAACAAAAGGACTTTGAACCTGGTACAGGGTAAAGGCACGGAAATCATTCCAAATGTATCCCCTAAATCATGTGGCTTCGTTTTTCTTGCGTGCCTATTATATGACTTTTTTTTATGAACCTGCACTTAATATACATGCATTTTAAAGCACATTTTTTTTTTTTTTTTGGCCTGTTTCGTGCATTTTCCTTATTCGGTTGATTGCCGACGTTTCTTAATTATTGCACGTCAAAGAAATGTATTAATGTTTTTATTCTTGTCTACGCCTTTTCAGAAAATAAAACAAGACATATAGAAAAACAAATGAAGTAAGCCGGGAAGCATGCATTGATGCATCAACACGTTTGCATTGCCATTGCTGCACAGTTGGAGACAAATATTGTGGAGTGGGCGTAATAGATATTTTCTCGCACGAGCCTGTGCTTCCGTTTTTCGACGTCAGGACACGAATTGTCGGGCTCGTTCTACCATGGTTTGTTGCGCATCCAGCTAGGTCTATAAAATCAATTTTGTTAACGTACGTACGGCCATCTCCTCGACAGGTTGTGACAATTAGATGTAATCAGGTATAAACAGTTACAAACTCACTTCCAAAAATAGAACACAAACATATACTCCACCCCCTCTCCCATCCCTCCCCCCCCCAAAAAAAAAAATGAAGAATTTAAAAACAGGCAGACAATAACATGCTTTTTGACGCAACAGATGAAACGTAGCTTAAAAAGTGAAATTTCCTCAGATTTATGAAATGATGTTGGCTAAGAAAAAACAACGAATTTCGTAAAAAGAATACAAAAAGACACAAGCCTCCATAATTGTGTGCTGAACCAGTATTCTTCTGACCATTGCCTAATTTTTGGACAACTCTTAAACCTCAACATCAAACCCAACTTCAACACCAATGTTTGTTTTACATTATATCTTATGTGGACTTTCCTTTGTTCTGATGTACAGACCCAATGGACAACTTCAAGCCATTGGTATTTAAACTGTACCCATTTTCCTGACGGAATTTGGACATTGGTGAGTCCACATAACGTATTGGGATCCTGCATTATATGGACATTGGTGAGTCCATATAACGTATTGGGATCCTGCATTATATGGACATTGGTGAGTCCATATAACGTATTGGGATCCTGCATTATATGGACATTGGTGAGTCCATATAACGTATTGGGATCCTGCATTATATGGACATTGGTGAGTCCACATAACGTATTGGGATCCTGCATTATATGGACATTGGTGAGTCCATATAACGTATTGGGATCCTGCATTATATGGACATTGGTGAGTCCACATAACGTATTGGGATCCTGCATTATATGGACATTGGCGAGTCCATGACGTATTGGGATCCTGCATAATATGGACATTGGTGAGTCCATATAACGTATTGGGATCCTGCATTATATGGACATTGGCGAGTCCATATAACGTATTGGGATCCTGCATTATATGGACATTGGTGAGTCCATATAACGTATTGGGATCCTGCATTATATGGACATTGGTGAGTCCATATAACGTATTGGGATCCTGCATTATATGGACATTGGTGAGTCCATATAACGTATTGGGATCCTGCATTATATGGACATTGGTGAGTCCATATAACGTATTTGGATCCTGCATTATATGGACATTGGTGAGTCCATATAACGTATTGGGATCCTGCATTATATGGACATTGGTGAGTCCATTATAACGTATTGGGATCCTGCATTATATGGACATTGGCGAGTCCATATAACGTATTGGGATCCTGCATTATATGGACATTGGTGAGTCCATATAACGTATTGGGATCCTGCATTATATGGACATTGGTGAGTCCATATGACGTATTGGGATCCTGCATTATATGGACATTGGCGAGTCCATAACGTATTGGGATCCTGCATTATATGGACATTGGTGAGTCCATATAACGTATTGGGATCCTGCATTATATGGACATTGGCGAGTCCATAACGTATTGGGATCCTGCATTATATGGACATTGGTGAGTCCATATAACGTATTGGGATCCTGCATTATATGGACATTGGTGAGTCCACATAACGTATGGGGATCCTGCATTATATGGACATTGGTGAGTCCATATAACGTATTGGGATCCTGCATTATATGGACATTGGCGAGTCCATATAACGTATTGGGATCCTGCATTATATGGACATTGGCGAGTCCATATAACGTATTCGGATCCTGCATTATATGGACATTGGTGAGTCCATATAACGTATTGGGATCCTGCATTATACGGACATTGGTGAGTCCATATAACGTATTGGGATCCTGCATTATATGGACATTGGTGAGTCCATATAACGTATTGGGATCCTGCATTATATGGACATTGGTGAGTCCATATAACGTATTGGGATCCTGCATTATATGGACATTGGTGAGTCCATATAACGTATTGGGATCCTGCATTATACGGACATTGGTGAGTCCATATAACGTATTGGGATCCTGCATTATATGGACATTGGTGAGTCCATATAACGTATTGGGATCCTGCATTATATGGACATTGGTGAGTCCACATAACGTATTGGGATCCTGCATTATATGGACATTGGTGAGTCTATATAACGTATTGGGATCCTGCATTATATGGACATTGGTGAGTCCATAACGTATTGGGATCCTGCATTATATGGACATTGGTGAGTCCATATAACGTATTGGGATCCTGCATTATATGGACATTTGTGAGTCCATATAACGTATTGGGATCCTGCATTATATGGACATTGGCGAGTTCATATAACGTATTGGGATCCTGCATTATATGGACATTGGTGAGTCCATATAACGTATTGGGATCCTGCATTATATGGACATTGGTGAGTCCATAACGTATTGGGATCCTGCATTATATGGGCATTGGTGAGTCCATAACGTCTTCGGATCCTGCATTATATGGACATTGGCGAGTCCATATAACGTATTGGGATCCTGCATTATATGGACATTGGTGAGTCCATATAACGTATTGGGATCCTGCATTATATGGACATTGGTGAGTCCATATGACGTATTGGGATCCTGCATTATATGGACATTGGCGAGTCCATAACGTATTGGGATCCTGCATTATATGGACATTGGTGAGTCCATATAACGTATTGGGATCCTGCATTATATGGACATTGGCGAGTCCATAACGTATTGGGATCCTGCATTATATGGACATTGGTGAGTCCATATAACGTATTGGGATCCTGCATTATATGGACATTGGTGAGTCCACATAACGTATGGGGATCCTGCATTATATGGACATTGGTGAGTCCATATAACGTATTGGGATCCTGCATTATATGGACATTGGCGAGTCCATATAACGTATTCGGATCCTGCATTATATGGACATTGGCGAGTCCATATAACGTATTCGGATCCTGCATTATATGGACATTGGTGAGTCCATATAACGTATTGGGATCCTGCATTATACGGACATTGGTGAGTCCATATAACGTATTGGGATCCTGCATTATATGGACATTGGTGAGTCCATATAACGTATTGGGATCCTGCATTATATGGACATTGGTGAGTCCATATAACGTATTGGGATCCTGCATTATATGGACATTGGTGAGTCCATATAACGTATTGGGATCCTGCATTATATGGACATTGGTGAGTCCATATAACGTATTGGGATCCTGCATTATACGGACATTGGTGAGTCCATATAACGTATTGGGATCCTGCATTATATGGACATTGGTGAGTCCATATAACGTATTGGGATCCTGCATTATATGGACATTGGTGAGTCCACATAACGTATTGGGATCCTGCATTATATGGACATTGGTGAGTCTATATAACGTATTGGGATCCTGCATTATATGGACATTGGTGAGTCCATAACGTATTGGGATCCTGCATTATATGGACATTGGTGAGTCCATATAACGTATTGGGATCCTGCATTATATGGACATTTGTGAGTCCATATAACGTATTGGGATCCTGCATTATATGGACATTGGCGAGTTCATATAACGTATTAGGATCCTGCATTATATGGACATTGGTGAGTCCATATAACGTATTGGGATCCTGCATTATATGGACATTGGTGAGTCCATAACGTATTGGGATCCTGCATTATATGGGCATTGGTGAGTCCATAACGTCTTCGGATCCTGCATTATATGGACATTGGTGAGTCCATATATTGGTATTGGGATCCTGCATTATATGGACATTGGTGAGTCCATATAAGGTATTGGGATCCTGCATTATATGGACATTGGTGAGTCCATATAACGTATTGGGATCCTGCATTATATGGACATTGGTGAGTCTATATAACGTATTGGGATCCTGCATTATATGGACATTGGTGAGTCCATAACGTATTGGGATCCTGCATTATATGGACATTGGTGAGTCCATATAACGTATTGGGATCCTGCATTATATGGACATTGGTGAGTCCACATAACGTATTGGGATCCTGCATTATATGGACATTGGTGAGTCCATAACGTATTGGGATCCTGCATTATATGGACATTGGTGAGTCCACATAACGTATTGGGATCCTGCATTATATGGACATTGGTGAGTCCATATAACGTAATGGGATCCTGCATTATATGGACATTGGTGAGTCCACATAACGTATTGGGATCCTGCATTATATGGACATTGGTGAGTCCATATAACGTATTGGGATCCTGCATTATATGGACATCCTTTGTCATGAGGTCCACAGTGTGTATGCCACTCCCATTGCAAGTTAACACAACCATATTTGTGAAAGATTAATCAACATACTGTTAGATGCTTGGAGTTAGGAGGGCCTGACGCGTTTCGAACCTAGCAGGATATTTATCGTAGGCTAAATGACAAGAGGACAAGAACATGCAAGTACACGCACACACAAATTAATGAGGGGATCAGGACAAAAATGGCGTATATAGGCAGGGTAATGGCGGGTAAGATCACAGGTGGACACCGGCAAAGGAGTGGAGAAGAAACGGGCTGGGGGAAAGGGATTTGTAAAATTCAGGTCATTATTTTTGGGCTGATGAGCAGTTTGTATCAACAAACTATTAGTTTGTTCTGTAAAACCCAACCTTTTCAAGTATCCAACGTTTTTACATGCAGTGAAGTATCCTTCAATTTCTTCATTTCAAATGCAGTATGGACCACATACAATTCTACTGCATATTTCATTGTACACATCTTATCATTATTAAAGTTCATTGACACTCTCCCCATGACTTGTACTTGATTGATTTCTCTGTCACATCTACGATGTCTTCATCATGACAGACAGTTTGGATTTTGTATATCATTGTCAATATCAACAATATCAAAAACGATTAAGTGAACCATAAATTACCTGTTTAGTCAAAAATATGATTAGGCCTGCCTTTGAGTCTTTTTAAAATTGGTGTTAAAGGTACACGCCGGCCTCGTTGCGCTTTTGGGGGCGCTTTTTGGCGCAAATGCATGCCTTTATCATGACTGGAAAGGTCTTCCAAAAGTAGAATAGACCATTCCACATAAATAAACGGTAAAATTTAGCCGTTTTCATGATAAATACGAAAAACCGTAAGTCACGTGGGCTTTCTGAGTCAAAATTTTTGACTCAGAAAACCCAGGTGATCATGTGTTAGTTTCACTTCCAGTCGTTGAAAAGTTTTTTTTACTATACAAAATTTAGTATAACTTTTTGTTTAATCGCTGGTTTTCTTTTAACCAAAGCTTAACTGTTCGACCTGAGTTTTTCCTTTTTAAAATTAAGAATTTCCAACACGATAAAGCAACATTTACATGTCAAAGTTTTTTAAAAGAATTTATAAAAGACCGGTAACTGCAGGTGCCCTACCACCTCTGCAGACACAGCGCGTGGGGGCTGGCGACGCATTCAGCCCGAGGCATGGGCCCGTGACAACCACCAGTTCGGTCCACGCACCTCGTAAGTGTAGCATTTTTGATGCGAGGCTGTGCGTTGAGTCACTCACCCGGTCCCCGTTGCATTTTTTTTTGGCGGGGGGGGGGGATTTTCGAGCCGCGGAGCAAGAAAGCCTCGAGATAATTTCTTGTCATACATGAAAATCATTTTATGCCATCAAAACCTTTTTGTGTGATTCTCAAAATTATATTTTGTGTATTTATGTGGAAATCGTTTCGGTTCCTCGAAAATTGTTTCATCGATCATGCCCTCAAAATCCTTTGCATCAACTCACAAACATTACGTCAACTCGCAATCCTTGCGTCAACTCGCAAACGTTGCGTCAACTCGCAAACGTTGCGTCGACTTGCAAACATTGCGTCAACTCGCAAACATTGCATCAACTCGCAAACATTGCGTCAACTCGCAAACATTGCGTCAACTCGCAAACATTACGCCAACTCGCAAACATAACGTCAACTCGCAAATAATGCGTCAACACGCAAACATTACGTCATCTCGCAAACATTACATCAACTCACAAACATTGCATCAACTCACAAACATTTTGTGAATAATTCTGAATAGTCTTATGTTTTTTAACAGACAGACGAATTCGCCTAATTCAGTAATTGTTCATGTTTTGCCGATGATTTTTCCATCGTGCACGGCTTGAACGTACATGTATCGCGTTCCTGGAATTCCCATACGGCAGCTGCGACATTTAGTCACAGCTAGTACGAGTACCAGTCTAAAACCATTAGCGTGCCACATCCTTCCAACACTTGCTGAGGCTGGAAATGCGTATACGTTGACCTTTGACCTCATGTTGTTTTTCTGTCAATTAACCTTACTTGCACGATATATTTCAGATTTTTTTGATACAAAAAACCTCATTAAGTGTTCTAGAATTATTGTGTCATACTCTGCAATGTTGATGTTTATAACTTTTAAGCCGGTGTGTACCTTTAATTTTAGCAAAATGAATTCGTGAAACAAGGAACCGTGAGGGCATCATTCTTACACTGTATGCTCCGGCCCAGTATAACGTGTTCAAAAGCACAGTGGCATTTTCTCTCTGAAAAGGATATGGCCATAATTCAGAGCGTAATGAGCCCACAGGGCAGCCGTGAATACGGCGTGTATTCGACAAAAGTGGACGACTTGTCTAACCAGTCAACCTATCACTCGCCGGTCTCATCTCAAGACTCATCTGACACTACAAATGAAACGCAGTAGGGTAAACTAGTACGTGGGAGCCGTTGTGCCGTCTCGCCGTATCGTAAATGGTACACCGTATTCCAGAGGGCGCCCTTACACTTGTTCGTCCACTGGTTGCGTCCAAAGTCTGTACATGCCTGTGGCAGCTGTCCTCGAAAGGAAGCCAACCTTTTAGTATGAAAACATTGTTATGTTTCTTCCTATAGTCCGGTAAGTTTCTTTAATACTGAGCCCGTATGGCGTTCTCACATTATTTTAATGTTTTGTCCGTAAAGTAATGAAATAGTGTCGCTTAAAGACAAATTTTGCGTTAAATAACACGTTGACTAAAAATCATAAATAGTCACCTAATCAGGTTAATTTCCATTGGCCTGATGAATGCATTGAATATGACGATCTAAATTAATGGAATAAATGCAAATTATTTAACAGACTATGAAAAAGACCGAACGTAGTATTTTTTCCCGCACATTTTAAAACAAACAAAAAATTCCAAAGCGAGTAACTTCAATTTCGTCTCGGAAATTCCTTACATATCCCATTTTTAATTACGTCTTTGGTCGCCCATTTTGACACTTTGCCAACCAATTTGATCATTTGCCATACATTTTAATCAAAGACAATTCAATTTCGTCGACCGCAGCTGCCAAACGGACGATAGACGGATCAAATTCGTTATTTTGCAATCAATTTTGTCTAACACTCATTTAAATTCGTCACATGATTATATGCCGTCCTTCATTTTTTAAAGTTCCGTTTCATCGTTTCATTTTTACTTTAAACATTACTTTATTTTATACTTCTGTCGGAAGAATACTTGTCTGACGCAGAAGCTCACCCGAACTGAGAATGTATGATGTGCTTATCGAAAATAATGTTAGCCTATTTGAGTGTGTATACATTCAGATCGGTATTTTTCTTTGGCCGGAAAAACCTCAGTAGAGGAAAGATGGTTTTTAAAATATGCATACCAGAAATAACCAGGCCTATGCTTCATCAAAATAAAAGAAGATGTATTCGTTATTTCACATCTTTTTTGGAATAGTTCACACCATCACTTAGTTGTATGGCCCTCTGGCCAAGTTTCCATTTGGATCCATTTGCCTACGTACGTTACGAAGATTTCTGATGTTCGGAGTATAAAGTGGTGTAAGACGGTTCGGAATCATGAGAGCAAGTGAAAGAAACTACATGTAGCCTAAAAATGGACTTATAAAGTGCACACCTATAAGCTTTTTTTACAAAGCTGTTTACAGTCAGATTTTCAGTTTAAATTGAACAACAAATTCTTGAAATCGCTTGGCAAAAGACGATTTTGATTATTCAATCATGTAGATGATGATCAAGTGAGACGAATTAGAGTGATATATGACGAAAACGAATGAAAACTTACGAAACCGATTAACCATTGATCAATTCGAATGACCAATGACTAAATTGAATGTAGCATTTGCACATTCCAGTCTTCTTGGGACGAAATTGAAGTGAAGTGCTTAGGAAATTGAATGAAAACAGTTTGAAAATGTGCGGGAAAACCTATAGTATTGTCATTCTTGGTGGCGCTATAACAATACCCTTCGACGAACACCCGATAATTAATGGGAGACTTTTGGAGAGTCAGTCTTGAGTCAACATCGCACGCGCAAACCATGCTTTCGCAATTGTGAGCATGGACCTTATCGGAGATAGCCTGTTTTCCGCGCTGCGCGTGCGCGCGCAAAGGACAGTGGGCAACATTGGGTTGAAAAGTTTTACCACACGCGTCGACACGCGTATATTCGTATAGCTGCCGGTTCGCGAAGTTTAAAGTTGTATTTTTTCCTAGAAGAAAGCCTTGCTTTGATTTGTTATACATAACGATGCTGCACAACGGTCCATGGAATATTACTGTCGAGTCACTTGTTCCAGCGGTGTAAAGTTGAGTACTTATTTACAGTTGAATTTTCATGTCCATACGTTTTATGCACTCAGCGCCAGCCCTAACAACCCTGCGTTTCCCAGAGTGCTTTGCGCACAGCCAGTTTTTGGCTATCTCCGATAAGGTCCATGCGCGCGTTGTATTGCGCTTGCGTGCGCGTGCGCTGCTGACTCAAGACCGACTCTCCGAAAGTCTCCCATTGAAGTTGTGCGCTTGATGAGATTCTGAAAGGAGCGGGATGGGCGTTGCCAGTTTGTCTCATTTAACCCAAAAAATGTAGTCTTAAGTCTAGCTCCTCGTGCATTATACCGTGGAAATGGCCATACCCACATACAAGAACAATCTGAAACTCTATCTGAAATCGCTGGTACCCGGCTCCAGCCATAAAACATCCATCCATATGGAAGTTACAATAGATAACGTGTTACTGGGCCATGTATTTTCCCATGTTTTCTTTCAAAGAGACCTATTAGGGTATAGGGAGGTCCAAAGCCGAAAAGATTCAGCCCAACAACCGGGGCAAATTGGATATTAAAAGAAGAATGCACAACGGAAACCAGACGGAATTAATACCACGATTACATGTATTGGTTTTTCAGTTTAATATGTCGCATTTAATATAAGCCATTGAATGCTTCATGATTCAAAGCGACTATAGCAGCAATCAAACTCAAATTAAAGTTACAAGCCTTGAAAAGATTTGTTCCGAGATAAAAGCATTTGTCCCAATGAGAGTAAAAGTACTTCCATATTTCAATACAACGCACTGACCCAATGAACGTCGATAGGCATTGGAATTTAGGGAAATTATAACTGGTGGGAAAACATTTTTTTTTCGAATTGACATAGCTTCAAACCTAAGAAAATACTAGGAAAAAGAACAAAGAAAGAGAACTGGAGCGGGATTCAAACCAGGGACCTCCGGTATACCATACCGGTGCTCTTATCAACTGAGCTACCCAGCCCTATGTTGGTGGTGTCTCTATTAAACTCAATTGCCAACATATGGCTGGTTAGCTCAGTTGCTAAGAGCGCCGGTACGTTCGAGTCAAGTCAATTCGTTCTTCACTTTCCAATGACTTAGCATTCAGTCAGTTCCCCTTATGGTTATTTCGTGATTTAAATAATAGAAAATTGGTTTTGTTATTTGTTTAAAAGATTTGCTCCCATGAGTTCAGTTCCACTGTATATTTATTTTTTCCTCGTTTGGTTTGCCGTTGAAATCATTGACGGGAGTCATTAATCGCTTTATCCTCTATAGATCCACAAATGTCACAGATAATAATCACCAAAAAATGGGCACTTTGTTCTAAAAGTCAAATCACGATTCATAAACTAATGTTTGTCTACGGTTATCCAATGTACATATTATAGGTGGAAAGCTGTCTCGGTTGTGATACATGTTCGTCCGGCCCGTCCTCCTATAATAGTAGTAAGGCAGTTTATGTGTATAGAGCCTGCACTAAGGGGCTCGTTTGCACATAGCAGGATACTGTCGAGTGCACGATACATCATGCCACTGTCCATTCAATGACTTGGTTGTAGCGCAATCTTCATCACCCCAATTATTAGGCTCCCCGCTGTACCAGTACGTGAAGACAGCAGTTATCTCGATGTTGTTGCACATCCACTGGCCCTCCACACTTCGGTCTTGGCAGTCTATCCAGATGAAGTTTCCTACGTTTTCATCTTCGCCAAAGCTCAAGAAGAAGTCATTCTCCACCTGCGACCGTGGTACTGCCATCTCTCCTCCCATTGCCTGGCAGGATGTCTTGGCATCAACCCAGGACAGCTTAGGGGTAAAACGATAACAAGAGCGGCGTCACATCTTCCACTCGGGCGGGCATTCAATGAAAGGACAGTTCTGACCGAGGGTGGAGCTGACGAGAATGATCGCAGAGAGGATGATGAAGAGGTGCTTTGAGAACATTTTGACTACAGAAAAAACTGTTTGTAGTGCACAATGTCAGTTGTGTGTGGTGCAGTTGAACACTCGAGCAGTCTTTTTATATTACCAGTTATCCATCAACTTCCTACTAGATAGGTCTTTCTCGATGTGATGTCCAGATCGTGCAAGTAAAACACAAAGTCACATCACTCAACGCTACAGTTTACATGCGTCTTGATCCGTGATTTCGAGCAGACGAATGTATTTGCGTATACCGTGCTGCTGCTTATAAGTTACACATTCTGTCACTCAGCAGCATGCAGCAGTAAGCCCCGCCTCTTTGTAAAATAACCAATGGAAATCAGAAATGCTGTCCCGAGGCTAGTCTTGGTCCAAGACTGTAATACTTTATAACGGACCCCATCGTGCCACTGCGCCCTCTCGTGATTTCATTTGACCCAGTTGCTCGCATTACAGTCTTGGGCATTTCCTATAAACTTGGGCGTGGCCTTTGTATGCCAATTAGGTACCTTATTATGAATATTCATGATTTACGTTGAAATGCAAAATAGGATGCCGAGCAGGCCGTGGGAGCGCGCGTCACGGTAATTGGAGCTGCTGAAATGTAAACAAACGCGAGACAGTCCGCGTCCAGACAGTCTCGGCCATAGACATTATAAAAAACTTAGATATCTATTGTCTGGGCGCGCGCGTGGTTTATCTGAGGCTGCATGGTTCCGTGCTTGTTGAATCGCAGACACAACATGGCGGCTACATTCAAATCCATGCGATAGTGTCTCGTTAGTGGAAAGCTAGAGTTAATTACGCACCCACAATTAATGTGTGTGTTAATTTAATACCATCAGCTTTCATGTTGTATTTACCATTCAATAGAAATAGATCGTGTGTATATTTTAATAGTGTTCAATGCTCTCATGCATCAGGCATGTCCGGCTATGCGATGAATAAGTATACTACCATGGCAACTATAGCAAGCAGTAGGCAACGCAGACATTATTTGAATGCCCCATGACAGTACCACTATTCCCGATCCCACGATCGACACCGAAGCATAATACAGTACTAGTCATGTACGATACTGCATCAGCATGGTACACAGAGGTCATTCGTTACAGGTCATCCATATTCATTAGATACCGATTCAACTGGATTTTTGCGGGCGCTGATTGGTTCCTCCGGAAATCCGAAGGAAAAATAAAGAAAAAGTTAAACAATTCATAGGAAATGCCCAAGACTGTAATGCGAGCAACTGGGTCAAATGAAATCACGAGAGGGCGCAGTGGCACGATGGGGTCCGTTATCAAGCATTACAGTCTTGGACCAAGACTATCCCGAGGCATGCATTTCTTTCTACTGCATGGTGAAATTCATTTGCCGTCAGAATCTCTGGTGAATGGCCGTCGCCATGTGTTTGAGATTATTTACTCTTGTCCGATTTATCATGGAGGTATATAGAGAAGGTCTTATAAGCAGAGGCTATTTATAATTGATGACAATGGCTCAATGCCTGGCAGAGACGCACAAAATAGGCATATCACTTGATATGATTTACCAGTTGCACTATGTTGCACTATAACCGAGTCATAATGAGCTTACATGCACAACAGCAGTACAGGCAGATGCCTTAACCTCATAAATATTCATGGGTTCTGGGAACACAAACTTGATGCATGAAATGAAAGAAACAAATGTCGCACCTCCTTGATAAAATACATGGTATAAGAAATGACAGTGTGAAAATAACAATACCAAAAACAAGTAGAACATTTGTGTTTGAGTTTGACTTGTTTCTGCAAATTGTTTTTTTTTTCAATTGCAAGAGAAACTTGAATGCTGGAAAATACTGGATCGTTACACTTATCTGCACTAATTGGGACACTGTTCTTCACCATACTTCTGGGGACTGCATCCGCAGCCATCAGCACACACCGCGTTATTGGGCCAAAGTTGAAGGGATGGGTACAAAGGAAAGGCCATTGAACTTGTTTTCTTATTGAGGTGCATCCCCACCCACGTGGACCCCACAATGTAGGGAAATTGTGTCACACACCTCCTTCAATCATACTACCGAATAAATCCTCTTCGTTTACAGATATTACAAATTCGGGAAGGGAAGCATCCAGGTTAGGGCTGAATTTTACGGCGCTGCTTAAGCAGTAAGCAAATTCTCATGCTTAGCATCGCAGACAAATTTTCTAAAGCGCAAGCGTATTTCACGGTGATCGTTAAAAGCCTACCAATTTTGATCTTCAAAAGATCAAAAATAACGGTGAAAAGGTTATTTTTTTAAATACCGTAGGCGTTTTTCACTGTTTTCTCAAAAAGTGGACACCGTATGGGGCTGGAAATTTCACAGATGACTGTTACTTTATCTTCCTTGATGTTTAGCCCATGAATCTGCATTTCTTCGACAAAAGCACCAGTATGATTTCACCTTTAATGATTATCATTTGGACAACATGTACATTGGAGTCCGCTTCCATTGCTCAATGCGCGATCACTGTGCGATTAGGATCGAGTGTAAACGCGGCATGGATCAGTTACCTCTACACATGTAGCTTGATCGCGACCGCGAGGATCAGATCCTCCGTTGCCCGATTAAGTGTAAACGCGGTCATTTGGCATGTGATAGTTGCAGCACGTATTCCATTATCTTTTTCTTTTTTTACCGGAAAGCAACAAGTGATTATAAATCTACGCGCGATAATTAGGTGCCTTGGACTAAATTATACATTACAGTTTATTGTTAGAAACCATGGCGACCGACACTGGAAAGCCACATACCATTATGAGATATGTATTATTCTTTCACGTTGGTGTTCTATCACACGTAGTATAATTGGCACTAAATTTTATATAAAATGTATTGCTTGAATGTGGTGGAATACATGAGATAATCAAAAACAAAATACAAATGCGAAAATATTTTGTTTATAATTTTTCACTGCCATCTTCACCATCATCACCACTCCTATAATTATAACCAATTTACACCATCACCATCCATTGACATTAACACTTTAAGTCCCATTCTTATTCATCGTCATCCGTACAGTCACCATCGTGACAGTTTCACCCATCACCAGTTTTATCCTTATCATTATCAGATCACCAACATGACCCGAATATCAAGCACCATGACAGTGGAAATGTATTATCACCATACCATTACATTTACTATCATCACCACATCCATGATCCACCTTTGAATAATTATGTTCAATGTCATAGTGTCAGCCAGTGTAGTGACATCATATTCGTCATCATCACAACAGACAGAATATAGTATAATTCAAAATAACCAGATAATAGGAGCATAGAAAGCCAACCAAAAGCAGACAAACAAGCAGACAGCCCCAGTCAAAAGCCACTAAACAGAAACACAACAGGCAAGATTGAAGTGATGACTTCAGAAATAAGGGGGGGGGGGGGGGGTGAATCAACCTAATTCTACAAAATTACACTTATACCACTGAAGTAATAATTGAGGGATAAAAACAAACCCCATCATACATGCAGCATAGACATCTTTTACAAATTCACTTGTAAACAGAACTTTAAAATGTTGGAGGAAAATAAGGGAAAATGAACTAGAATGGATGTTAGTATTTACACGTATGAAAGCACTTATAAGAAAAGGCCTGTATTAAATGAGCCAAATCGATAAAAGGTTTCCAATGGTTGCTAGAAATGTCTATCACAGACGGGCAAATACATGAATTTGGATTTAAATGTAAACAATTCCCTCTTTTTACAAGATGAGAGAATTGTAATTCGTCGGAATGTCGAGAATTTCCATGAATATTGCAAAGCATGGGAAAAGGAATTTCATGATTTAACGTTTTGTCAAGAAAAGAGACCAATGTAATTGTTTAGGTCGATCAGCGTACTAAGACACATCTGTATTAGCTTTTGTGTAGGCCTGTTTATTAAGGGGAAACCATCGCAATGAACAACCATTTCCTTTATACATGTATATCAATATATATCAAACTGTGGGACTATTAAAAAACGACTCGCCCGGCCTGCCATCATCGAAAACAGTGAAGCAGCTCACCCTAGGATCATGACCATGGCAAGAGCTATGCTTTTATCACATTTTCGCTACTTTTAAGAGTGTATTCACAAGATGTCTGGTTGTAAGAAAATTGGACATGACAAATTCCGTGATGCCATCGGGGTAACATACAACAGTAACCCAATTGAATCGTGCACAGGAACATTTGGTTATTTGATTGGTTTTGGAACCTCACAATTTTCTCGTGAAGTACATGTGGAATCATATAGAATGTGGATGGTGTTCATTGTCCTTTTATGTTGGTAATAAGTGAACAGGTTACACCCAACATAGTTTGAGAGCTAGGTGGGTTTTAATCATAATGTTGAGTACAAAAGGTTTGAGTGCAAATTTCTATTGGATTTTATGTACGAATGAGAGAATGGGGCGTCTTAAGTTGCACACCCCTGGGCTTTGGGCCCCCTGGGGCACCAAAGTTGCCCAAAAATACCGATTTATTCAAACTTTTGAGTACAACCAAAATTCCTTTTGCAAATGATCATTTAGTGACCTCTGACAACAAATCCACAATTTAAGACATGATTTTTCCTGGGGTTTGTAGATAAGACGGGGGTGTTTGTAGATAATATGGGGGTTTTGTACATAAGGCATGGGGTGGTAGGACCCAATGGGTCCTTCAAAATTGAACTTATAAAAAAGAGTCTGTACATCAATTTTGATTACAGCTATGGATAAAACATTACTCTAGATGAATAAAAATGTAATTTAAGACATACAAATGTCTGGGGTTTCTAATTAAGACCATAACTAATTAACGGCCAATTAGCGATTTATTCACAATTTTGAGTACAGCTAAAATTCCTTTTGCAAATGATCATTTAGTGACCTCTGACAACAAATCCACAATTTAAGACATGATTTTTCCTGGGGTTTGTAGATAAGATGGGGGTGTTTGTATAGATAATATGGAGTGTTTGTACATAAAATGGGGTGTTTGGACCCAGGGTATAATTAGGACCTTAAAATTGAACTTATAAAAAAGAGTCTGTACATCAATTTCGATTACAGCTATGGATAAAACATTACTCCACATGAATAAAAATGCAATTTAAGACATACAAATGTTTGGGGTTTCTAATTAAGACCATCACTAATTAATGGCAAATTAGCGATTTATTCACACTTTTGTGTACAACCATAATTCCTTTTGCAAATGATTATTTAGTGACCTCTGACAACAAATCCGCAATTTAAGACATGATTTTTCCTGGGGTTTGTAGATAAGACTCAATATAAAAGTTGCACCACAGCACTGATTTACTCACGTTATGGTTAATTATGTATGTATACACATGCAACGCATTGAACGCAAACGGTAATTTGATGGTATTTCGGGAAAATGCCGCGAAATGAATGATAGGTGCCACGCAAGAGAACATGGTACAGTCTTTACCCGCACAGGTTGATAAGTTGTGCTATTTATCCCCCCCCCCCCCCCCCAAAAAAAAAACCGAAAAATTGGAAACTTAATATGTCTGAGACTGAAGACCGCTGGATAACGATTCTCAAATCTGCGATGCCGCCCTGAAGCAAACTATGTCCCGTGATCGAATATGGAGGTTCAAAAGTGGACATCTATTTTTCTCCTCTCCAAGAGGGACTTTTCTCCTCTCCAATTTGGAATGGAGCAGGTATTTCATCATTAAAGCTGCTGGATAAGTTGCAGAACAAAGCACTTCACTTACTCAGGATTGATGAGCCTCTTAAGTTTGGCATTGTTCCACTGAGTCACAGGAGAAATGTTTTATCACTTTGTGTTTTTTACCGTCATTTCTTCCTGAAGCTATCCATTGAGCTAGCTGATATTTTACCCTCTTGTGCACCTAGTCTGAGAGCGATACAATGATCTTCACTGACTAGACATCCATACTGTGTACGTATTCCTCGATCAAAAACAGAGCTCCATCTCAACTCCTACATACGAAGGACAAGTCGACTGTGGAACTCCCTTCCAACGTCTGCTTTTCCTGCCTCTGCAGATGTGTCTGCCTTTAAGACAAAAGTGAATGCTTTCCTCATCGATCAGATGTTTAAACCATTTTTTATCTCTTCAGTTCTATTATTTAGCTGTTTATCTGGTGGTCATGGATTAGTTAGGGTAGCTTAATGGCTGGCTAGGAGATGGTGACCTGCGAATTGACAGCCTACGTGGCCCGGGCCCATCAAGTGTGGTGAACGGCACGCCTAGTCAGTTTGCGTTTTTTTATTTTTCCTGGTAGGGCATAGTGATAGGGTTACCAACACCATGACCACCGAATGAATCATGTTCTTTTTATGCTGTTCTTTTGCTCCACTTTTTAGATTTGTATTGCAACTTGCTTCAAGCATTATGCTTTGGCCACTTTTCATCTTTAGTGATGTTTCATCAGGTCCCAGAATCCAAGTTAAAAAAAAGAACTGAACGTTTTGGATAGATCCACTTTTCTGCTTCTTCCAACAGGACAAAATGTAGGTTCGTTCACAGCTTTTATCATTCTCAAACAGGAAATACAGATAAGCTTTAGGACTTAAAAAGCGACGTTTGTTTTTGAATGGAAGTATTTTTGGTTATAATATTAGGTTACTGTATGGAAGACAGATACTTCTCAATTGGGCCCCTTCTAAGGCCACTTTTAAACCAATGCCCACAAGCGTTCAATCTGCTTTCTTGAAAGGCAGAAAAGCAAAAAAAGTGGATTTGTCAAAACGTTAATCTGCTTTTCAAGTAGTGATAAAGGGTGAAATTCATTTGCTTCTTTGCCATAGCGGAAAAGCAGAAAACTGCATTTTACCAAAACGTGTCATCTGCTTTTCTGTTAACAGAAAGGTATAGAAAAGCGCATTTTGCAAAGGCGTTCGATTTGCTTTTATGCTACTTCGTTATCCAGCGGTCTTCAGTCTCAGACGTCTTCAGTCTCAGAAAGTTTCCACTTTCCTTTTTTTTTTTGGGGGGGGGATAAATAGCACAACTTATCAAAGATTTTTTTTGTGCGGGTAAGACTGGACCATGTTCTTTTGCGTGGCACCTAACATTTCGCGGCATTTCCCGAAATACCATCAAATTACCGTTTGCGTTCAATGCGTTGCATGTGTATACATACATAATTAACCATAACGTGAGTAAATCAGTGCTGTGATGCAACTTTTATATTGTGTCTTATCTACAAACCCAGGAAAAATCATGTCTTAAATTGCGGATTTGTTGTCAGAGGTCACTAAACAATCATTTGCAATTGAATTATGGTTGTACACAAAAGTGTGAATAAATCGCTAATTTGCCATTAATTACTATGGTCTTAATTAGAAACCCCAAACATTTGTATGTCTTAAATTACATTTTTAATCATCTAGAGTAATGTTTTATCCCATAGCTGTAATCGAAATTGATGTACAGACTCTTTTTTATAAGTTCAATTTTAAGGTCCTAATTATACCCTGGGTCCAAACACCCCATTTATGTACAAACACTCCATATTATCTATACAAACACCCCCATCTTATCTACAAACCCCAGGAAAAATCATGTCTTAAATTGTGGATTTGTTGTCAGAGGTCACTAAATGATCATTTGCAAAAGGAATTTTGGTTGTACTCAAAAGTGTGAATAAATCGCTAATTGGCCGTTAATTAGTTATGGTCTTAATTAGAAACCCCAGACATTTGTATGTCTTAAATTACATTTTTATTCATCTAGAGTAATGTTTTATCATAGATGTAATCAAATTGATGTACAGACTCTTTTTTATAAGTTCAATTTTGAAGGACCCATTGGGTCCAAACACCCCATGCCTTATGTACAAAACCCCCATATTATCTACAAACACCCCCGTCTTATCTACAAACCCCAGGAAAAATCATGTCTTAAATTGTGGATTTGTTGTCAGAGGTCACTAAATGATAATTTGCAAAAGGAATTTTGGTTGTACTCAAAAGTTTGAATAGATCGATATTTGGGGCAACTTTGGTGCCCCAGGGGGCCCAAAGCCCAGGGGTGTGCAACTTAAGACGCCCCATTCTCTCATTCGTACATAAAATCCAATAGAAATTTGCACTCAAACCTTTTGTACTCAACATTATGATTAAAACCCACCTAGCTCTCAAACTAACAGTGAAGGGAAAGTAGACGTGGTTAAAAAATGGTAAATGAATTAGTATGGTGATTGATAAGCAGATCATGTTGGTGATAATGATGATGAAGATCAAAGTGGTGATGGGTGAAACTGTGGTGACTGTATGACGATGATAGTGTGTAAAGGTGATGTTTTTTGGAGTGTTAATGATGGTGAAGAACAAATACATTTTACACCAAAAATTTTCGTATAACAATTATGTGGTTTTTGTGTGTGGGTGTGTGTGTGTGTGTGGTTTTTTGTCATGTCTTCCATTATATTTAACCAATACCTTTTGTTTTTAATATGGTAATATTTGATAGAACACCAACATTAAGTGAAAGAATAATAACCATGTTTTCAAACAATAAACGGTAATTTATAAGTGGTATTTCATGTTTATCGATTACCTAGCACTTAATGTTCCAACTTGCTTGCTGTGTAGGTATCGTTCTTTTATTGCCAACACTTGTTTGGCCAACACCTTAATTGGTGAGCAGTTATTTCGTTTCTCTTGTTTTCTATTACCTACAGTGCCCACGCAGTTTCTGCAGTTTCATCGTTCTTTTATCAATGAACAATTTGGTTTGGTTTCTTTTTGTGGTAGAATGGAATACGTTTTTAGCTATGACACTGTGCCAATCTATGCATAAAGTGTCATATAATCGTTATTATCTGTAAATGAAGATGATTCGGTATACCTATTTGCAGTCATCAATATTGAAGGGGATGCGACACACACTTCCCTTCGTTGTGGGGGTTCAGTGGCATAGGCAGGTCCTCAGACCTGGGCATGGGTGTCGATCCCGGGGGGATGGGGGATATATCCCCCAATATTTGAGGTGGGGGTAGTGTTTATTATCGTCCCCCTCCCTCCCCCCCCCCAATTCATTTTGAGGTTGAATGTCATTCAAGTTAATTGTATAGAAATATCACATGATCCTTGTTGTTTTTTGTGTCTTCGCAGAGAATTTATACTACACATATAATGTCTAATTCTTCTGAATATCGGTGACCATGTGGCTCTGTCCTACATTCGTATACGTTTGTTTGCATTATGCATATACATGTACATGCAAAATACAAAATGAAATACTGGTGGTGATAATTTGGTTCAATTTGTTGTGAATAATTATGTTCCTAGCCAGCCAGTGTGGTGACAAGCTACTGACTGGTCATAGACATTGTTGTCTGAATATTGCACGTAATGTTAAATGGTACCTGAATTAAAAACTCATACGAAGTTAAATATATCTGTATTGTCCTAAAAGTCAATATGTATATTATTGTTTGTGCTAAAACAATTGTACGTGTAAAAGGAGGTATTTTATAACCATAATTTAGCACCCGACTTTTCGCGACGAGAAACCTTACTACGTCACCGGCAGAACGCCATACAGTATACAGGTCACAAAATTGCTGACCCCGCGTTTTTGTTCAAATCGAATTGCAAAATCCTACATACAATGTGCACGAGCCAGCAAGAGCTACCGTACTGCCGCAGCGGTGCAAGCCTACTTGTTCTGCCGATGACGTCACACGTATTGTTGCGTGGATCAGTTCCGAGTGGGATATTTTTGGGAGGCGGGGCATACATGCACTGATTTTTTAAGTGAATACATAAAAGTTACAATGTATATATTCATTAATTATGCATTAAGCAATAATCTAAAAGCACTTTCATCCCTATTACAGGTAACATTTAAGTCACTGGCCATGTACATATCCCAAGTACATGTCCATTGGAGAAGATGTCGTTTTTCTTCCAAAAAATCGTACTTTTCTGTGTTTCCGAGCATTTGCATGACTTGTGACATGCAGTCAAATCCAACGTAATGACATGCCTTTTGACGCAACAGATGAAACTTAGCTCAACAATTGATATGTCCTCTTCACCAATCATAACGTGCATTAAGCAACCAGATTTCCTTTAGCTAGGAAAATAAAGAAATACAAAAAGACACAAGCCCCCATAAATGTGAACTGAGCCCGTATTCTTCTGACCATTGCCCAATTAAAAGAAAATTGTGTCCAACGCGGTTAGTCTTTATCAGAATGGCGATTTAATCCAGCAAATTGGTCAACTCTTAAACCTTAGCATCAACCCTAACGTCAACACCAATGTTTGTTTGACATACCTTATTGTGAACTTTCCTTAATTCTGATGTACAGACCCAATGGACAACTTCAAGTCATTGGTATTTGAATGATAAACTTCAGTTTGCGACAGCTAAAGACACATTGGACATTTTTCATTTTGGAATTTATGTCGGCATCAAAACGTTATGTGGACATTTATGAGTCCATGCCTTGTCATGTGATCCTGCATTATGTGGACATTCTATGCCATGAGGTCCACAGTGTGTATGTCACTAAAACATCTCCGGCCAAGCCAAATATGTGCCTTGATTAGGGCATCTCCGGCCGTGGGAAGAAGAATAGAATAAGGTACATTGTCGAACCTTGTTTGTCTTATCGAAATATGGACAGGGTCCGACACTTTATCTGACGGTGCAAAGCCAAATACAGGTATGAAATGTTTTTGATTCACTCTGGTATTCTATAACACCTGGTATCGACATCAAATTAAATTGTAAATTAAAAGGGTTTTTTAGTGGTAGAATACATGAGATAGACAAACAAACAGTGTTGTAGTACTCGCACTCGTACTCGTACTCCTTTACTTGGCCTGTACTCGATTAAAAGTACTCGAAAACAAAATGTACTTGGCCCGTACTCGATCCGATGTACTTGAATTTTGGACGTACTCGACGTTAAAGTACTCGGTACTCGATCCCAGTACTCGACAATTTCCGATAAAACAAAATCGAATAAATTAACTTTTTCGTCGATGACATTGCTCAACCTCGAACATATCGTAAGCGCGGTAGAACGATATCCATTTAATTATTTCCTTGCACTGGGTACGGTATGCGTGCGGGTACGTCCAAGGAGCGCGGAGATAGATACATGTAGTGGAGTTAGTGATTAGCGTGGCCCGAATTGAGATGTCGGGCCCAATTCCCAATTATGGTTGGGTTAAAAATGATACGCTATATGTACATGTACAGTCCGTCGACATTCTCAATCTGTACATAAAATTGTGTTTACTCCATACACTTCGTTTTTGTCAAAGAAGTACAGATTTATGGGCAAAAATATCAAGGAAGATACAGCAAATATCCAGTCCCTAAAAAATAGTGCCCACATGTTTTAGAAAACAAAGGAGTTTTGATCTTACCCTGAGATCCAAAGTGTTTTTGGCTATGATTTGTTTCTTTCCTTTTTAAAAACATTTAAGGCAGAAAAGGTTTTACCATTATATTTGTACCATTTCCATCTTTATACCCTGTAACTTTGATAAAAAGCACAGAGAGAATAAAGGGCAGTTGTTTGTTTCTTTTGAATTTACCTGCTGACTTTGTTGTGTAATGAAGAGATTTATTAAAAGTAGTAAGAGACCAAAACAGAAATGTTCACATATTTACCTATAACTAACAGGGTATGAAGATGGTGGTGATAGAAACTTGCAGTTAAAATATTTCCGCCTGAAATGGTGTATTTATCCAAAAATTTGTAAAACAATGACCGAAAATCTTTTTGATCTTTTATAAGATCAAAAATGAAAGAGAAAAGAGATGAAATACTGTGGCTGTTTTTCACTGTTTTCTCAAAAAGTGGGCACCTTATATGGGACTGAAATTTCCACAGATGACTGTATAAACTGTATGTCTCTTGGTATTTTTGCCTATGAATCTGTACTTCTTTGACAAAAACCAAAGTGTGATACTACCTTTAAACACGACTGTCATGAACTGCATTTGTTGGTACTGTGCATTATTAGTTCTGCCGTGCATGTACTCGGCCCGGGACTCGAACTTTGGTACTCGGACTCGGCCCTGTACTCGGCCTTGATTGTACTCGGACTCGATACTTAAGACTTGGACTCGGCAGCAATGTACTCGGACTCGGTCCAGTACTCGGACCATGAAGTACTCGGACCATGAAGGTACTTCACAAATTGCACCATAGATTATTGGTACTTAATGATATGCTGCAGTACAAGTACTATCAGAAATTTCATCAATTATTTTGGACGCTGCAGGCATTCGACGCCATCTTTGTTACGACTGGACACCGCCATTTTACGGTTGTGTTCCACGCGCGCTCACAATCGGTTCCGGTTGTACGCAAACGTTGCCGCAAACGTTGAGACATGTTCGCGCAAGCGGAACGCACCCCTGGTCGTTTTCGGCGGCAGTTTACACACGAGTTAAACGGCCCTCTCCCAACCATAAACACCTTCAATCTTCGCCTCCCCCTCCCACCCCCCACCTTCCAACATATTAAAGTTCTCTCTTTGTTTTTGGCAGTCAGAGGCCATGAAACCACGCACAAGCCGATAATTGACTATTGTGGTCACCACCAACGTAGGGCTGTGGGGCTCAGTTGGACCGCGCTCCAAATCGCGCTCAAAGTCGCGAATATTGTGTCCCCACACAAAATAAGCGCGACTATTTGGGTCGCGCTGCAAATCGCGACCCAAATAGTCGCGCTTTTTGGGGTTGTGAGAACGTGCCTACTGACGTTTGCCCCCGCGAACTGACAATGCTGGCAACGCACCTGCTCTATTCCTCCTGTGGCTTTCACTTTTCTTTTGAGTTCACCTTTCCATTCATTTTTTCTTTCTCCCTTCTGTGCTTAATCCTCCTCTTATTCACATGTTCCGTTTTCATTTCTTTTCCCGGTTTGTTTTCTCATGCAAACACCACCTTCAACCCCTCCGGCCTCCGCACTATACCCTCCACTCTCTTGAAGAACAGAATAATATGCATATGTAAGTTTCGTGTGGATTTAATGTACTCATTTAACATTCCGAATACTAAGACGGTAAAGGGGTAACATGGGGTGCTTCATATCTGAAAGGGGTAACATGGGGTGCTTCATATCTTAAAGGGGTAACATGGGGTTCTTCATATCTGAAAGGGTAACATGGGATGCTTCATTATCTTAAAGGGGTAACATGGGGTGCTTCATATCTGAAAGGGGTAACATGGGATGCTTCATACCATAAAGGGGTAACATGGGACGCTTCATATCATAAAGGGGTAACATTGGGTGCTTCATATTTTAAAGGGGTAACAGGGGTGCTTCGTATCTTAAAGGGGGTAACATGGGGTGTTTCATATCTTAAAGGGGTAACATTGGGTGCTTCATATCTTAAAGGGGTAACTTTGGGTGTTTCATATCTGAAAGGGGTAACATGGGGTGCTCCATATCTGAAAGGGGTAACATGGGGTGCTTCATATCTTAAAGGGGTAACATGGGGTGCTTCATATCTGAAAGGGGCAACATTGGGTGCTTCATATCTTAAAGGGGTAACATTGGGTGCTTCATATCTTAAAGGTGTAACTTTGGGTGTTTCATATCTGAAAGGGGTAACATGGGGTGCTCCATATCTGAAAGGGGTAACATGGGGTGCTTCATATCTTAAAGGGGTAACATGGGGTGCTCCATATCTGAAAGGGGTAACATGGGGTGCTCCATATCTGAAAGGGGTAACAGGGGGTGCTTCATATCTTAAAGGGGTAACATGGGGTGCTCCATATCTGAAAGGGGTAACATGGGGTGCTTCATATCTTAAAGGGGTAACATGGGGTGCTTCATATCTTAAAGGGGTAACATGGGGTGCTCCATATCTGAAAGGGGTAACATGGGGTGCTCCATATCATAAAGGGGTAACACAGGGCGCTTCATATCATAAAGGGGTAACACGGGGTGCTTCATATCTGAAAGGGGTAACAGGGGGTGCTTCATATCTGAAAGGGGTAACACAGGGCGCTTCATATCATAAAGGGGTAACACGGGGTGCTTCATATCTGAAAGGGGTAACAGGGGGTGCTTCATATCTGAAAGGGGTAACATGGGGTGCTTCATATCTTAAAGGGGCAATATGGGGTGTTTCATATCTTAAAGGGGTAACGTCGGGTGCTTCATAAATCTTAAAGGGGCAAACCTTTTCGTCATTATTATTAGGCTAACAGGAACTTTTCCAAAGGAAACCAGTTAAGTAAACATTATCTCTCCCCTTAACCAAACCGGTACTGCTGTGTGTGAATTTTGAATATGGAATAAGAAACAAATGTGAATGTGACTGTCTAATAAGGAATAAGTATAACCAATATCGGACCAATCGACTGTATAATTCAGCTGAATTGATAAAAATCACCATTTTACCCCATACTATATTGACCATATTGTGACCCTGTTCTTCGACAATGCGTTGTATTTCTTGATCAGCATGGGGGCTTCGTATCTTAAAGGGGTAACATGGGGTGCTTCATATCTTAAAGGGGTAACATGGGGAGCTTCACATCTTAAAGGGGTAACATGGGGTGCTTCATATCTTAAAGGGGTAACATGGGGCGCTTCATATCTGAAAGGGGTAACATTGGGTTGTTTCCCATCTTAAAGGGGTGCTTCATTTATTAAAGGGGTAACCTGGAGTACTTCATATCTGAAAGGGGTAACATGGGGTGCTTCATATCTTAAAGGGGTAACATGGGATGCTCCATATCTGAAAGGGGTAACATGGGGTGCTTCATATCTGAAAGGGATAACATGGGATGCTTCATATCTTAAAGGGGTAACACGGTGCGCTTCATTATTTTAAAGGAGTAACATGGGGTGCTTCATATCTTAAAGGGGTAACAAGGGGTGCTTCTTATCTGAAAGGGGTATCTTTGGGTGTTTCATATATTAAAGGAGTAACATGGGGTGCTTCATATCTTAAAGGGGTAACATGGGGTGCTCCATATCTTATAGGGGTAACATGGGGTGCTTCATATCTGAAAGGGGTATCTATGGGTGTTTCATATCTTAAAGGGGTAACTTTGGATGTTTCATGTCTTAAAGGGGTAACTTGGGGTGTTTCATATCTGAAAGGGTTAACATGGGGCGCTTCATATCTGAAAGGGGTAACAAGGGGTGTTTCATATCTGAAAGGGGTATCTATGGGTGTTTCATATCTGAAAGGGGTATCTATGGGTGTTTCATATCTTAAAGGGGTAACTTTGGATGTTTCATGTCTTAAAGGGGTAACTTGGGTTGTTTCATATCTGAAAGGGTTAACATGGGGCGCTTCATATCTGAAAGGGGTAACATGGGGTGCTTCATATCTTAAAGGGGCAACATTGGGTTGTTTCATATCTTAAAGGGGTGACATGGTTTTTTTTTTGTGGTTTAACGGCTCAGCAAGTTGAATGTCTGGAAAAGCTACAACGCAAAGCTTTACTTATTATGTTAACTTCGAATGACTGTAGAAATCACTCATATAACGATATCTGTGTCAAGCTGAACATCCCCACTATCTCCAATAGACTCAAACAATTATCTCTTAACTTTGGTAAATCACTTGCACAATCCCATGAGTTTAGTGAACTGGCTCCCTCCACGAAAGAATAATGAGTTACGTAACACCAACCAATTTACTAACATAAGATGCAGACCTAACAGGTACAGTAATAGTAGCATTCCTAGCATTACCAGAATGCTTAATTTTGCAATTTAAGTGTGCCACCGACTGCCTTACAACTCCGAATAATTGCAATCACCCTTCAGATCTTTTATAATTTTTATCTATGTGTGACAATTTTCCCTGTATTTTATCGTTATTAAAAATGTTTGTTTTTTATAGGCTAATATATTATGTTTAATCTCCATGCAGTTTGTACACATCCATTTTTATTTATTTTAAGATTCTAATATATTCATATTTTCAATTTATAATACTTGTTTAAACTCCTTTCAGTTTGTAAATACGTGTATCCCTGTTATTTTTATTTTAGTGATATCTTTGTAAATTCCTAACGCAATTCGGCCCTGCGGCCGCAAGGTTATGAATTGTTAAAAAACCAATAATAATAAAATAATAATAACATGGGGTGCTCCATATCTGAAAGGGGTAACATGGGGTGCTTCATATCTTAAAGGGGTAACATGGGGTGCTCCATATCTGAAAGGGGTAACATGGGGTGCTCCATATCTAAAAGGGGTAACATGGGGTGCTCCATATCTTAAAGGGGTAACATGGGGTGCTCCATATCTGAAAGGGGTAACACGGGGCGCTTCATATCTCAAAGGGGTAACATGGGGTGCTTCATATCTGAAAGGGGTAACATGGGGTGCTTCATATCTGAAAGGGGTAACATGGGGTGCTTCATATCTGAAAGGGGTAACATGGGGTGCTCCATATCTGAAAGGGGTAACATGGGGTGCTTCATATCTGAAAGGGGTAACATGGGGTGCTCCATATCTGAAAGGGGTAACATGGGGTACTTCATATCTGAAAGGGGTAACATGGGGTGTTCCATATCTGAAAGGGGTAACACGGGGCGCTTCATATCTGAAAGGGGTAACATGGGGTGCTTCATATCATAAAGGGGTGACATGGGGTGCTTCATATCATAAAGGGGTGACATGGGGTGCTTCATATCATAAAGGGGTAACATGGGGTGCTTCATATCATAAAGGGGTGACATGGGGTGCTTCATATCTTTAATAACGGGTAACCTGGGCCGCTTCATATGGGTAACAAGGGGCGATTCATATCTGAAAGGGGTAACATGGGATGCTTCATATCTTAAAGGGGTAACACGGGGTGCTTCATTATTTCATAATGGGTAACAAGGGGCGATTCATATCTGAAAGGGGTAACATGGGGTGCTTCATATCTGAAAGGGGTAACATGGGATGCTTCATATCTTAAAGGGGTAACACGGGGTGCTTCATTATTTTAAAGGGGTAACATGGGGTGCTTCATTATCTTAAAGGGGTAACACGGGGTGCTCCATATCTTAAAGGGGGTACATGGAGTGCTTCATATCTTAAAGGGGTAACACGGGGTGCTCCATATCTGAAAGGGGTAACAAGGGGTGCTTCATATCTGAAAGGGGTATCTTTGGGTGTTTCATATATCAAAGGAGTAACATGGGGTGCTTCATATCTTAAAGGGGTAACATGGGGTGCTCCATATCTGAAAGGGGTAACAAGGGGTGCTTCATATCTGAAAGGGGTAACATTGGGTGCTTCATATATTAAAGGGGTAACATTGGGTACTTCATATCTTAAAGGGGTATCTTTGGGTGTTTCATATATTAAAGGGGTTATATGGAGTGCTTCATATCTTAAAGGGGGTAACACGGGGTGCTCCATATCTGAAAGGGGTAACATGGGTTGCTTCATATCTGAAAGGGGTAACACGTGGTGCTTCATATCTTAAAGGGGTAACATGGGTTGCTTCATATCTGAAAGGGGTAACACGGGGTGCTTCATATCTGAAAGAGGTAACATGGGGTGCTTCATATCTGAAAGGGGTAACATGGGGTGCTTCATATCTGAAAGAGGTAACATGGGGTGCTTCATATCTTAAAGGGGTAACATGGGGTGCTCCATATCTGAAAGGGGTAACACGGGGTGCTTCATATCTGAAAGGGGTAACACGGGGTGCTTCATATCTTAAAGGGGTAACATGGGTTGCTTCATATCTGAAAGGGGTAACATGGGGTGCTTCATATCTTAAAGGGGTAACATGGGGTGCTTCATATCGTAAAGGGGTGAATGGGGCGCCTCATATCTTAAAGGGGTAACACAGGGCGCTTCATATCTGAAAGGGGTAACATGGGGTGCTTCATATCTGAAAGGGGTAACATGGGATGCTCCATATCTGAAAGGGGTAACAAGGGGTGCTTCATATCTGAAAGGGGTATCTTTGGATGTTTCATATATTAAAGGGGTAACATATGGGTTGCTTCATATCTTAAAGGGGTATTCTATCATACATATATTATTGGCAGTATCTAAAATAAAACGTATCTCTTGAATGTGGTGGAATACATGAGCTAAACCAACGACACAAAGTTTATATCATTGTCATTTTCACTATCATCAGAATTCCCATAACAGTCACCGTTTTACCCATCATCATCACCATTCCCATAATCATCACCATTTTACCCACGATCACCATCACCATTCCCAAAACCAACACCATTCCCATAACCATCATTATTTTACCCATCATCATCATTACCATTCCCAAATAACCAACACCATTCCCATAACCATCATTATTTTACCCATCATCATCATTACCATTCCCATAACCATCACCATTTTACCCATCATCATCATTACCATTCCCATAACCAACACCATTCCCATAACCATCACCATTTTACCCACCATCATCATCACCATTCACATAACCATCACCATTTTACCCACCATCATCATCACCATTCCCATTACCAACACCATTCCCATAACCATCACCATTTTACCTACCATCATCATCACCATTCCCATAACCATCACCATTTAACCCACCATCATCATCACCATTCCCATAACCATCACCATTTTACCTACCATCATCATACCATTCCCATAACCATCACCATTTTACCCACCATCATCATCACCATTCCCATAACCATCACCATTTTACCCACCATCATCATCACCATTCCCATTACCAACACCATTCCCATAACTATCATTATTTTACCTACCATCACCATCATCATACCATTCCCATAACCATCACCATTTTACCCACCATCATCATCACCATTCCCATAACCATTACCATTTTACCCACCATCATCATCACCATTCACATAACCATCACCATTTTACCCACCATCATCATCACCATTCCCATAACCATCACCATTTTACCTACCATCATCATACCATTCCCATAACCATCACCATTTTACCCACCATCATCATCACCATTCCCATAACCATCACCATTTTACCCACCATCATCATCACCATTCCCATAACCATCACCATTTTACCCACCATCATCATCACCATTTCCATAACCATCACTATTTTACCCGCCATCATCATCACCATTCCCATAACCATCACCATTTTACCCACCATCATCATCACCATTCCCATAACCATCACCATTTTACCCACCATCATCATCACCATTCCCATAACCATCACCATTTTACCCACCATCATCATCATCATCATGTCCCCCATTGCTTCTATTTTGTTTGTACTTTACTGTGGTTGTTGGGATGATAATGTATCCACAATTACCAACATGGAGTATACGTTGTTAGGGCGTAGAGAGGGAAGGGGGAGGGAAGGGTTAAATAACAATAGGGACGATACTGAAGTAATTGATGTATTGTCTTTTCTCGCACTAGCATTCGCTTCCGTTTTTCGACGTCTGCCATGGTTTGTCTCGCATCCAGCTAGGAATAAAAAAATCTTCTTTGTTGTGTGCTTCGCGTTCGCAAATTATTTTCAGCGTTTGCCATATTTTAATCTCTAATAAACTTTTTGTGAAAAATAAAATGATAAACCATTTGTTTAAATACAGTCACCGTGAATATTTAAACATGTTTACCCTACGTCGGTAAAAAATAACAACTGCAAGGAATGTTTGGCTAACTTTACCAACTCCCAGTTGGGTGATATTTGTACGTGTCAAATTGGCAAAGATTTCCCAATTATTGCTTTGTTGTTTCCTATTTATGATTCGGTTAAATCCATTCTTTCAAAATGAAATAATGCAACGGGTAAGAAGCCTAGTTCTCAAAGTCAAGAAGAAATTTAGGTTGGACATTGGAGAAGATGACGTTTGTCTTGTCATAACTCATACTTTTCTATGTGTCCAAGCATTTGTATGACATTTTACAGTGAAGTTTCCTTCAATCTCTCCATTTCAAATACAGTATGGACCACATACAATTCTAATGATAATGATAATTATAACTTATATAGCGCAATAAGCTCTTGACAGAAGTGAAAATGGAAATACGATGCAATACAAAATAGAAAATAATGTCTGAACAATAGACAGATCGAGCAACACTACAGCTGTTATTCATCCATCATTCATGTTAAGAAATATATCGCTCGACAGATTAACAGGTAAAGTTTCAACGCTATGGTTTGGTCTGTAAGCTAGTTGTCTGGGATCAAGGAGGTTGTTCTGACGAAGGTACTTTGAGAGTCTGTCAAAAACAATTCGCTCAAGAATTGTGGAGAGGTGCGAAAGATTTGAAACAGGCCGGTAGTTCTGAAGTGATTCTGGGTCAAGAGAGGCCTTCTTCAGCAGTGGATGGATGTAGGCAAGTTTCAGGTAAGATGGAACGCTAGCTTGCTTGCTCAAAGCTATGGTTAACAATGCTAGCTATGATTGGAGCAAATGTTGAGGAGCACTCTTTGACTAGCCTTGATGGAATTGGATCCAAACCACATGATTTGGGTGGCATTTTCTTCAAGAGCTCCTCAATCTCATATGTAGTAGTTGGTACAAAAGATGGAAATGTGGATGATGTCATTTTTACTGGCACTCTGAAGTCTGAGATGGAGTAACAGACATATCTCTGTATATGGAGTCAATCTTGTGTTTGAAGAACCGGCAGAAGAGCTGTGCAGTACCCTCATCAGAATTATTTGAAGGAAGCGGTGAATATTTTCTGCGGTTCAGAAGATTATTGCTAACAGTAAAAAGACGCTTATGTCAGTACCACAGTCCTCAATAAGATTCAGGAGGTGGGTTTTCTTAGCAGAAAGAATGAGATCAGAGACACGATTTTATTACATGTTTCATTGTACACATCTTATCATCAAGTTCATTGACTCTGACATCTGACGGTAACATTTTTTACGTTTTACATCCTCTTTGCATCCGTAAGTGCAGTGGAACTGGGCCTTAAACTATTTAGTGGACCACAAATTACATGTTGAGTCAAAAACATTATTTGGCCTACATTTGAGTCTTTTTAAAAGTGATGTTCATTTTAGCAAAATGAATTCGCGAAACAAGGAACTGTGAGTGAATTATTCTTACACTGTATTACCCGGCCAAGTATATCTTGTTCAAAAATACAGAGCAAAAGTACAAAGCATGCAATCTTTGGAAAGGACACGTCTCTAATTCAGTAATGAGCCCACAGGGAAGCCGTGAATCGCTTCGATATACGGCGTGTATTCGTCAATAGTGGACGACTTGTCTCACTGGTCGACCTGTCACTCGCTGTTCGACCTGCCTAATCTCAAGTCGAGTTGTCCGAAGGTCGACTTGTCTGCCATTTCTAACGACACACAGTAGGGTGATTACTACGTGACGAGCTGTTGTGCCCTCTCGCCGTATCGTAAATGGTACACCGTATTCCAGAGGGCGCCCTTACACTTGTTCGCCCTGGTTGCGTCCAAAGTATTTACATGCTTGTGGCTGTCCTCGACCTGAAGCCAACATGCAGTATGAAAAGCTCTGTTTCTTATTGTAGCCCGGTAATTTTTTTTTTTAATAAAGACCCTGGGCAATGTTTTTAAATGTTAAATGTTTGGCCCGTAAAGAAAGATATTTTGACGATTTTGCACTAATTCTTTGTTAATTAACCTGTTCACAAAAAAATCATCAATGGATCAAATTGATTTCATAGGTTTTAAATGCAACAATGATAAAACAAGGGTTAATATATTATGCAGTGACTTTTCCCAAAACACAAAATTGCAAGAATACACAGCAATACAATAAAATCAACAATAATACATCAATGCGAGGAAACGCAATTTGGACTCCAGGAAAATATATTAATTAATCCAATCAATCAATGAATATTTATCGGCGATTATCTTATCTGGGTTGAAAATATCAGGACTGATAGTCTCCACAGAGATTCACGGAGAAAACAACCAGAAAAAGAATGGTGAGAAGCAAGGGGCAATGTGGAGGAGCGGACCGGCTCGGTTCACCCAAGCGTGACCTCTGGACAGTGTCTGTATCAACACGGCATGAGGTGAAGGAAAGTTCCACAAAGCTATCAACTAAGTACAAGACCGCATCACGTAAATGAGCAAATCTCTTATATCAATAAGCCTTTTAGCTTCTGAAGATACTCGAAGAAAAACTGGGAATACAATTATGAGAACGTGCTCAGAAGGTACAGTGAAGCAAATTAGATTTGTAAAAAAAAAAAAAATAATGACCTCTCTCCATGACAAACTAGGAAATTCGGACTAAGCTCTCAAACATTGAAACAAAACAAAATGGTGCAGTGAGGACAAATTTTCAAACTCTAACAATATTGTGCAAGCGAGCTAATTAGCCCTAAAGCATCTCCGGTCATGCCAAATATGTGCCTTGCCTAGGGCATCTCCGGCCGTGGGAAAGGATAGAAGAATACATTGTCGAACTTGTTTGTCTGAGCAAAATATGAACAGGGTTCGACACATTATCTGTGCAAAGGCCAAATACAATTATGACACATATATTATTACTTCACTCTGGTATTCTATCACATAGTATCGACTCAAAATTGTATCTTTTTTAAGTGCTAGAATACATGAGAGAGATAAAACACACATGCTTCTTATTAGCTCTTATACTGACATACAAATGGAAAAGCTATGAAACCTCTTGGAATGTGGTTATAAACATAGCATCCTATCAGCAAGGAAACAGTACACATGTATAGTATGCCTGTATAGTAGCAGTCAGTAATATTGTATGTTTTTGTTGTTGTTTGGGTTTTTTGTAATATTTGAATGACCACAATGCCCAAGCGAGAACAAGATGCGATATGTTTGGGGTTTTTAGTAAATGGCAATAATATAGGTTTTCCCGCACATTTTCAAACTTTTTTCATTCAATTTTCTAATCACTTCACTTCAATTTTCGTCACTGGAATTCGTCTCACTTGATCATCATCTACATAATGAATGATCAGATTCATCTTTTGTCAAGCGATTTCAAGAATTAGTCGTTCAAATGAAACGGATAACCTGCTTTGCGAAAACAGCTTTGCGAAAAGGCTTATTGGCAGGCGCGGTTCTACGGGGGGGGGGGCTGTGGGGGGGGCTGTAGCCCCCCCCCCCCCCCAAAAAAAAAAAAAATTTCTAGCCCCCCCCCAAAAAAAAATTGAAGTGAAAAAAAAAATTCTTAAAAATACTGGATTTTGTCAGTTATTAAGCGCCAATTACATAAAAACGCGTTGTGTGGCCTATAATGTGCATGTTTTTCGAACCCTAATAAGGCATAGCAGAAGCGAGTGTTAGAAGAACCCAAAATATTGGGTCTTCTAGCCCCCCCTCCCCCAAAAAACAAAATGGCTCTTCTAGCCCCAACAAAATTTTGGCTCTAGAACCGCGCCTGCTTATTTGCCTGCACTGTATAAAAGCTCATTTCCAGGTTACATGTAATGTCTTTCTACTTGCTCTCATGATTCAGAACCGTCTTACACCAATTTATGCTCTGAACATTAGAAATATTCGTAAAGTATAGACAAAATGGGTCCAAATGGAAACTGGGCCAGACCAAGTAATGGTGTGAACTATTCCGAAAAAGATGTGAAGATAAGAATACATCTTCTTTTACTTTGATGAAGTATAGGACTGGTATGCATATTTTATAAAAACATCTTTCCTCTGTTCAATTTTCCGGCAAAACAAAAATCAATAAGCACCTCATACATGGTAAAAAACAATTGTGACGAATTTAAATGATAGATATACGAATTTGATTGCAAAATGACGAATTTGATTCGTCTATCGTTCGTTTGGCGACTGCGGTCGACGAAATTGAATTGTCTTAGATCAAAATGTATGACAAATATATCAAATTGGTTGGTCAAAGTGTCAAAATGGGTGACCAAAGACGAAATTGAACATGGGATATGCAAGGTAATGGATCTTCGATACGAAATTGAAGTTAATCACTTTGGAAATTGAATGAAAAAAGTTTTAAAATGTGCGGGAAAACCTATAGTAAAATGTAAACTGCTTCTTAATTTTTTTAATATAAATGAGCCCCAATTAGGAATAAAATGCCTTCCGTAAGGCGGTGATCCACTTCTAAGATTATATCATTTTGGAGCATCAAGAAAAGACAGTACCTTTAGTATCTGTACGCCCGATAGATATCTGCTACAAACAAAAAAATAACACCCCATATGAAAGCAATATACGAAAGCCCAGAAGTGGCACTTGAAATATATATAGGCCTATTAGACATACTAAGCATGCAGTAATTACGGATGACTTATTCGTTATTGCGGATTACTTGTTCGTTATTACGGAATGCTTGTTCGTTATTACGGAATGCTTGTATAATGAAAAGTTTCAGGCCCAAACGTGCAAAAGATCAATGTGTGTGGGGCAGCTCCACTGTACGCTCCAGTGACCACATGATTTGCATAACAGGCAACACAATGGCAATGTCCAGTACACCCCCCACGGAGAGACACTGAAATCTAGTCATTGGACGAAAACTTTGACGAAACAATTATCACTGGGTTTTTACCCAATCAAATCGACTGTTATATGAGTGGAAAGGGAATTTTTTCATCTTTCCAAAACCGCTACTCCCAGCGTGACCCGACTCTGGGTTCTCAAGATACGTTGAGATAAACAACCAAAGGTCTGTTAAAAACGGCAATTTTTTCGTCCCGCTCCATAGGGAATTGCCTCATACCCATGATCTTTGAGACAAAATTGATCACTGGTTTTTCTGTTTTTCTTAGTGAGAAATATATGAACTTAAAGCCAAAAGAATGAATTTTCATAATCTGCAACCCCCAGGTTTATACGACTTTCCGTTCTGAAGATACAAGTGATTTAGTGTAAAAATTTGCTGTTTTGGGGTTCATTTCCCCACGTTGAGCTTCTGTGGAATTTCCGGTGGAGCAGATGCGCGCTAGTTTTCATTACGACGGTCGTTTTTACCGATTACTAATTCGTTATTACGGATTACTATTTCGTCATTACGTCATTGAAAAATGAACAAAGAAAAAAATTACTGGAGCGGGATTCGAACCGGCGACATCCTGAATACCAGCCCATGTAAATGGGCAAAGTGTTTGCACCCGGTCGTTTCCGGAGGCAGTTTGTACACACGAGATAAACGGGCAAAGAAGCGTAGCACCCCGTTTCCGAAATACCACGACCCACGATACCACGAGTCGGAACCTCATAATTTTCATGAGAGGTACACGCGGAATTAAATATATTGTTACTGTGCAGTGTCCAATTTCATGGAATCCGTTATCGTAAACAAAATGTCCTCGCTTACGGTAGCAAACTTTTTTGCTTACGGTTAGCGTATTTCCCTCTACCTTTCTCTTTCTTTGTGCAGAATGCACATGACAGTGCGTTAGCAGAAAAAAAAACATAAAGTTAAGCCTCGAAATTCTTTGCTAACCGAAATTTTTGCTTACGGTTAGCAAAACATTAAAAAACGGACTCCATGAATTTGGGCCCTGTTCTGTGTCCTTAACCAATAAAGTGGTGTCCCTTTAATGTAGTAAATGGGAATGGTGAACAGGTTAGACACTGACATTGAAGGGAAGGTGGATGTGATGATAAAATGGTAAATAAAATGGTATGGTGATAATACATTTCCACCGTGATGGCGATTGATAAGCAGGTCATGTTGGTGATAATGATGATGAAGATGATAAAGGCTGTGATAAGTGAAACTGTGGTGATTGTGCAGATAACGATTGTTATAAGAATGCTACTGATGATGGTGGTAATGGTTGGTAAATTAATGGTGGTTATAGGAATGGTGATGATATATGGTGAGGGTGTGTAAATTGATGACGGTTATTGAAATGGTGATGATGGTGATGGTGGGTTCTAACCCACCCTCACCATCATAGATGATGATGGTCATGGGAATAATGGTGACGTTAAAGAACGTTGAAGAACTCGATCGTACCCGAAATATTTCGTTCTGTAAACGTCGTGGTTTTTTAAATCCCAGTTTAATTCCATCACATTTGCAATACTTTTTATTTTAAAATTGGTGTCAATACTATGTGTATAAGGCACACCAGAGTGAAAGAATAATCAGAATCTCATAATTGTATTTGGTCTTGCGGCCTCGGTTGCCATGGTTTCTATCAATCAAGTGTAATTTATATTTTGCCTTTGTTGCTTATGAACTCTCTGGCACCTAATAATTTAACTCATTTCCTATGTAAGAGCCACGCGTCTATAAATGCACACTCATGCCGCTTTCGCATAAAATTGGAAAATACGAGATATTTGATATTATAATGATGACGCCATCTAGGCCTTTTCTTAACTTTATTATTATCCGCAAGGAGATGAATGCTGCGTTGTAATCGTGGCGAGATCCCCACAAATGAGTTGCTGAGTTAGCCTTTTTAATACGATTAAGGCAAAAAAAAAAAAAAAATACACGGTCTCTGGTCAGACCAAAGTTCCAGAATTGATAAGTAGATACTGTATGCTTTGTTTAAGTTTTTTTTTTTTTTTTTTGGGGGGGGGCATCATTTAGACATTGCTTTATTTTTTCTTAAGACAATAATACGCAATGTGGTGGTTAAATGCAAGTTAGGACCACAAGCCTTTTTAAATTGATAACCACAAGCTTTCAACTTAAATTCAACTTAAAATTTGTTTTTTCTTTATTTTTCTTCTTGAAAAAGTGGTCATATGAAAGCAAGTATTAAACCATTGCTTAGCAGATAGACATTCTGTGTGCCTGCACGGATTTGAAAACTAGATGAAGACCTGATTTTAAAAAAATTGAGGAAAACATGGCAACAAATAATAACTGATGGGCACATTCACAAATCGACGCTGGTGCTGACCAGAGGCGGACTATTTATTTCTATGGCCTTATCATTCCTTCTTTTGTAAGTAGACCTATATACGTGAGTACAAGTAGGCACATGATGCGCCCTGTAATTATTGCAAAGTCATTCAAGGGAATACCCAACGCTGGGTTGAATCTAAAATAACTTCTCCATTTTGGTAAAGGCAACAAAGATCGAAACTATTTCTACATTCAATGTGAAATGACAATCGAGTCGGAACCTCAACATTTTCTTGTGAAGTACATAATTATGGAATCAGGCGGATTGTTCAGCGTCCTTAACCGATCGTGTGGCGATCCTTAAAAGTAGTCATTGGTAATGGTGTAGAATTTAGATATAGTCTGGTTCCCTGCTCAAAGAAGCCCCTGACGACTCTTATTAAAAATCTGGTATTGGCTACGGTTAAAAATAGAACATGACATAGCTGCCATGTCTGCGCCTGCGTGGAAGGTATAGTTTAAGAGTCCGGCGAGGTTCCATTTTAGCGTTCATTTTTGCACTTTTGTATAAATAAGCACATGCAATTTTACTTGGGCAAAGTAAAAGTTTAAAGAGTGGGGAAAAACATGCAACAAACTCCCGATAAGGATATTACAGGAAAAGCCCCCAAAATGTTGTTGTATTTTGGCAAGTGCTCTTCCGGTACATTATTAAAAGTCGAAACCGCGGACCCTAAAATTGACAGACAAAAGTCGGGAGATTCTTGGTATGGGAACCAGACTACGTTAGACACTGCCGTGAAAGAAAGCAGGCGCGGTTCTAGAGCCATTTTTTTTTTGTGGGGGGGGGGGGGGGCGCTAGAAGAGCCATTATTTTTTGGGGGGGCTACAAGACCCAATATTTTGGGTTCTTCTAACACTCAGGCTTCTGCTATGTCTTAGGGGTCGAAAAACATGCACCTATATCATACACTATACGCGGTTTTTTTTATGTAATTGGCGCCTAATAACTGAAAAAATTTTTTTTGGGGGGGGGGGGGGGGGCTAGACAAAATGTTTGGGGGCTACAGCCCCCCTAGCCCCCCACCCTCTCCAAGTAGAACCGCGCCTGAAAGAAAGGTGAACTGGGTGTTATGGTAAATGATACATGGTGTGTTGATAATACATTTCTGATTGATATGCATTTCATGTTGGTGATAATGTTGATGAAGATAAAAGTGGAGGTGTGAAACTGTGGTGATTGTGCAGATGCAGATGACATTGATGATGGGTAAAATAGTGATTGTTATAAGAATGCTGCTGCTGATGGTGGTGATGGATGGTCAATAAATGGTGGTTATAGGAATTGTGATATGATATTATGGTGAGGTGAGGGTGTGTAAATTGATGACGATTATGGAAATCGTGTTGATGGTGATGGTGGCTTAGATGGTGATGGTCATGTGAATGATGGTAATGGTGAAGATGGCAGTGAAGAAATCGTTCTGTAAACGTCGTGTGTTTTTTAATCCCATGTATTCCACCACACTTAAGAAATACATTTTATTTCAAAATGTGTGTCAATACTATGTGTATTAGGCACACCAGAGTGAAAGAATAATCATAATCTCGTAATTGTGTTTGGCCTTGCGGCTTCGGTTGCCATGGTTTCTATCAATAAACTGTAATTTATATTTTTCCTCTGCTACTCATAAGCTCCATGGCACCTAAATACTAACTCATTTCCTGTGTAAGAATCGCGCGTCTATTCATGGACACACATGCCGGTTTCGACTAAAAATAATGAGGTCAAATTAAATACGTGCTTTAGCTGTGATTTTCACTCCGTGTCAACCTAGAAAATTCAGAACTCGATCCAAATGTTCTCATAACAGAAATTCCCTCCTTATTGAGTTGTATCCCCGCCCACGTGAAGGGAAAGTTATTCCATAACCACATTTCTTACTCGAAAGCAAAAATTTTCATAGCCCCCCCCCCCCTCAATAGGTGTCAGTAGGTAATTCATACTACCGAATAAATCATCTTCATTTGCAGATATTACTGATTGTATGACACTCTCTTCAGAGACTGGCATGTGAAAAGTCCGAAAAAAGCGCTTATTCCATAACTACATTTCTTACTCGCGACCCTTTACACAGGAAACAAGTTGGATATTTAGATGTCAGGGAGTCAATAAGCAACAAAGGCAAAATATAAACTAGAGTTTATGGCTGTTGAAAACAGCACATAAGGCTTTTCCGCATATGATATAAATGCCTTTTCAATAAGAATTTTGCCACTATAAGAACGACCTTCCCTAACATTGCCTTTTGGTAAAAAAAAATGATCCTCTCACCCCTTTTAAACAAGAAGATACTTCCTGTTTGACCGGAAGTAGAGGTCATAGGGGTCAACCAATGTGTCACAAAGAAAGACCTTGCATAACATTGACTTTTGGTGAAAGAACCATGATCATAGCTGTTAACACTTTTAAATGAGGAGCTACTTCCGGTTTGACCGGAAGTAGAGGTCACAGAGGTCAAGCAATGTGTCACAAAGGAAGACCTTGCCTAACATTGATATTTGGTGAAAGAATAATGATCCTAGCTCTTACCATGAATGAGGAGCTACTTCCTGTTTGGTGCAAACATTACGTCAACTCGGAAACATTGCGTCAACTTGCAAACATTACGTCAACTCGCAAACATTACATCAACTCGCAAACATTACGTCAACTCACAAACATTACGTCAACTGGCAAACATTACGTCAACTGGCAAACATTGCGTCAACTCGCAAACATTACTTCAACTCGCAAACATTACGTCAACTCACAAACATTTTGTGAATAATTCTGAAAAGTCAACACTCAAGAGACATACGGACTCGACAATGAACATGTAAGTTTTACATACTGTATACAATGTTTTACACATGTTTTGGGAAATTGAGTCAATCGAGCATCACATCGTATGTTTTACTATGATCATTATTTTCATGTCAATCGGGTAGCGTGGGAAAGATTGAAAAATTTATAAAAGATTAAGTGATGAAGTTGTCATGACTTCATTATTAATCGCCAAACCTACCAATTTTCGAGGCGATCGGCCGTTCCTTCTATGTGTTATTACAATTGTTTGAAAATGATATAAAAAAAGACGTACGTGCTTTGTCTATGAGGAAAAATATAGTTTTGAGTCAACGGTCAATCGGACATCACGTCCCGGCCCAAGGCCCAGTGCGCAAGCCACGCCATCGGGCCGCCGGCGGCTCAGCAGCGGCGCCCATCCACCGACCGTGGTCTGCCTGTGCATGGTGGTTGCCACTATGAAACGGCCGTGTAAATACCACCGCGTGTACTAACAATGGTCGTCCAGCCGAGGTCGGGCCGATGGGGGACCGACGCTGACTGTATTTTGCCTATAAATAGGCCTACTGAATAGAATATTTATACAAAATTATATCAAGAACATGAAATCACTCTGATGACACTTAAGTCTAGGGGAAATGGCGTGATATAATTCAATTTGTTCATGTGTAAAACTGATCATTATTGCCACGTACAAAAAAACAAATTATGGATCATTGCACTTTTCCATACAACTCTTCCCAAGTATTAAGTTTTACATGTATAGGTAATATAAACGCAACCCATAAAATGACGTACAATACGGCAACCTACATCGATAGCATTTCAATATTTGGTGCTGGTATTTAACGATAATATAAAAAAGTGTACATGAAAATGTCTATGGGAAGATTATAAACGAAGTTTTTATCGAGTCACGCAATACGCGGACATTATTATGAATGCCATACACACAGTGCAGTAAAATACGTACGTACACTGCAGTGTACTTGTATGGGGCCGGGGAGAGTTGAGTCATTCGAGCGTCATATGTTTTGTACACGACCATATTGTCACGTAATCTGTGTACAAAGTTAACGGGCTGTGAGAAATATTAAAAAATTCATATAAAATCAAGATATAACGTCATGATGTCGAAAAGTTTTGGGAGACAACTACCCTATATGGACTTCCTTTAGACCAAGTTTGGTTAAAATCGGATGTTTAAAAGTGACAAAAGTGCCACCTAGAAAAAGTCTATGGTAACTCAAGCGACAGGAAGAGGAAGAGGAAGAGGAAGAAGAAAGAAACAAAACCAGAACAGAAATAAAGGCTTTTCGCTTGCGCGAAAAAGCCAATTACCGTTTATTGTTAGAAGCCATGGCAACCAACACTGCAAGGCCAAAGATAACTACGAGATTGATCATTATTCTTTCACTCTGGTGTACCTATCACACATATTATTGACACTATTTTTTTTAAATAAAAGGTATTGCCTGAATGTGGTGGAATTTTTAAAGCAATATTTCGGTGTACAATTTTGTCATTGTCATCTTCCTCATCATCACCATTTCCTATACTACTGACCCTGTTATTCACCGTAGTTGTAGATATTATTATTAAGTATCGATTCCAAAATTTAAATTAAAAGGTTTTGTTGAATGTGGTGGAATACATGAGATAAACAAAACACTCAACAATCATACGAACTATTTCGTTTACAATTTGTTCACTGCCATCTTCACCATCATCACTACTCAGATAACTATAACCAATTTACACCATCACAAATTTACACCATCACCATCATTTAACATTAACAATTTACCCACCATTATTATACATCGTCATCCGCACAGTCACCACCTTGACAGTTTCATCCATCACCACTTTTATCTTTATCATCATTATCAGATCACCAACATGCATATCAATCACCATCACGGTGGAAATGTATTATCATCATACCATTACATGTTACTATTATATCAGCACCACATCCACCTTTTCATAATTATGTTCAATGTCATAACCGGCCAGTGTAGTGACAATCCACTGACTGGTCATAGGTGCTGTTATTATGAACATTATTGTATTCGTCATCATCACAACATACAAACACAAAGTAACAGGTCAGTCGTTTAAGATTAATTCTGAACATAACCATTTTCAACTTGTTTATTTATATACAATGATGGCGATTTTCGCCACAATATTTTGCAAGTATAGTGGTTTTTGGGGTCGTCAACATCACAACGGCCATTTATCGCCAAAAAATGTTGCAATCTTGGTCAGAATAAGAACTACCAGAGCACGCTCAGTGGGTGTAATGTAACACACTGGTCATAACACCAGTGTCATGATTGCAATGAGTGGAAATTGTTTAAAGGTAATATCATACTTTGGTTTTTATCAAAGAAATAAAGATTCAAGGGCAAAAATATACAGTGACAGATACAGTGACAGTCATCTGTGAAAATTTCAGTCCCATACAGTGCCCACTTTTTGAGAAAACAGTGAAAAACAGCCACAGTATTTCTTAAGTCTTTTCTCTTTTTCTTTTTTTTTGATCTTTTAAAAGATCAAAAAGATTTTCGGTCGTTGTTTTACTAAATTGTGGATAAATACACCATTTTAGGCGGAAATATTTCAACGGTATGTTTCTACCACCACCATCTTCATTTCCTGAAAGTTATACGTAAATCTGTGAACATTTCTGTTTTGGTCTCTTACCAAAGTATGATACTACCTTTAACATAAAATGAAAAAGGGACTGGACTTGTTTGTACCTATATAGTAGTAGCACTAACATTCATCCAGATAGAAACTACAGTGGATTACGGGTTATATACTTAACACTGCATTTGCATTTTCTTCTTTTAAACCATGCAGTCCTGTTGAAGTCTATAAACCGTTCAATGTTTAAATGGATAGGAAGGTCAAAAAACTGAAAAGATCCAGCCCGTTAACCGGGGTAAATGGAAAAAAGAATAAACAAAACCAGCTTGAAGCAATGATAACATTATTATATTATCTGATTTTTAGTTTTAATATTTCACCAAATAAATTGTTGAATGTTTTTTTTTTCATTCTAAGGGAAATTAACAGCAATGACAATAACTAAAATTACTCGCTTCGAAAAGATTTCTGACCATTTTCCAATCATCATTTAAAGCGTGCGGCAATTTTTCAAAATGGAAAAAGAGAATGAAACTGATTCTTTTATAATATGGATTCATTGTTAAAGCAATAAAACATCAATGCCAGGAAACGCCATTTGGATTCCTGGAAAATCTAATAATTAATCCAATCAATCAATGAATTAATTATCTTAGCTGGATTGAAAATATCAGGACTCGTATATAGTCTCCATGAGCCACACGGAGATAACAACCAGTAAAAAAGGATGATGAGAAGCAAGGAGCAATGTGGAGGAGCGGACCCGCCGGCTCGGTTCCCCCAAGCGTGACCTATGGATAGTGTCTATATCTACTGAGCACGAGGTGTAGAAACGTTACAGCAAGTTCCATAAAACCATCAACTAATTACGGTAGAAGACCGCATCACGTAAATGAGCAAATCTCTCGCATCAATAGGCCTTTTAGCTTCTGAGGATACTCGAAGAAAAACCGGGAATACAATTATGAAAACGTGCTCACAGAAGCTACAGTGAAGCAAATTGGATTTGTCAAAATCAAAATAATGACCTCTCTCCTTGACAAACTAGGTTATTCGGACTAAACTCTCAAAAAATGAATTAAAAAAATGGTGCAGTGAGGACAATTTTTCCAACTCTCACAACATTGTGCAAGCGAGATAATTAGCCCTACAGCATCTCCGGTCATGCCTAATATGTGCATTGCCTAGGGCATCTCCGGCCGTGGGAAAAGAAAGAAGAATACATTGTCGAACTTTGTATGTCTTATCAAAATATGAACAGGGTTCGATACATTATATGACGGTGCAAAGGCCAAATACATCAATGAAATGTATACTATTTATTTCAAACTGGTATTTTAGCACACCTAGTGTCGACATCAAATTGTAAATTAAAATATTTTTTTACCAGTAGAATACATGAGATAGACAAAAACACAAAATAATATTTGGTCGACTTAATTATTAGCTCTTATACTGACATGCAACTGGACAAGCTATGAAACCTCTTGGAATGTGGTCATAGACAAGCATCCTATCAGCAAGGAAACAGTTCACATGTATAGTATGCCTGTATAGTAGCAGTCAGTAATATTGTATGTTTTGTCGTTGTTTGGGTTTTTTTTGTTAATATTTTAATGACCACAATGCCCTAGCAACAACAAGGTGCGATATGTTTTTTTAGTAAATGGCAATAAGAGTAAGATGTTACTGCTTCTTAAATTTGTTTCATTATAAATGAGCCCCATTTGGGAATAAAATAGCTTCCGTAAGGCGTTGATCCACTTCTAAGATTATATCATTTTGGAGCATCAAGAAAAGACCGTACCTAGTATCAGTTCGTAGATAGATATCTGCTACAAACAAAATATTCAGACCTTAAGTGAAAGAAATATACTGACAATAACTAAAATTACTCGCTTCGAAAAGATTTCTGACCATTTTCCAATCATCATTTAAAGCGTGCGGCAATTTTTCAAAATGGAAAAAGAGAATGAAACTGATTCTTTTATAATATGGATTCATTGTTAAAGCAATAAAACATCAATGCCAGGAAACGCCATTTGGATTCCTGGAAAATCTAATAATTAATATGTTTTTTTAGTAAATGGCAATAAGAGTAAGATGTTACTGCTTCTTAAATTTGTTTCGTTATAAATGAGCCCCATTTGGGAATAAAATAGCTTCCGTAAGGCGTTGATCCACTTCTAAGATTATATCATTTTGGAGCATCAAGAAAAGACCGTACCTAGTATCAGTTCGTAGATAGATATCTGCTACAAACAAAATATTCAGACCTTAAGTGAAAGAAATATAATGACAATAACTAAAATTACTCGCTTCGAAAAGATTTCTGACCATTTTCCAATCATCATTTAAAGCGTGCGGCAATTTTTCAAAATGGAAAAAGAGAATGAAACTGATTCTTTTATAATATGGATTCATTGTTAAAGCAATAAAACATCAATACGAAAGCCCAGAAGTGGCGCTTAAAATATATAAACTAATCCGTAATTACGGATTACTTGTTCGTAATTACGGATTACTTATTCGTTATTGCGGATTACTTTTTCGTTATGACGGATTACTTGTTCGTTATTACGGATAACTTGTTCGTTATTACGGATAACTTGTTCGTTAATACGGATTACTAATTCGTTATTACGTCATTGAAAATTGAACAAAGAAAAATTTACTGGAGCTGGATTCGAACCGGCGACCACATGAATACCTGCCCATGTAAATGGACGAAGTGTTTGCGCGGTCGTTGCACCCCGTTTCCGAAATTACATGACCCCAACCACCTTCTATCTTCCCCTACCCCCCCCCCCCCCCACCCACCCATTTCTTCCACCATCTTAAAGGTTTACTGTAATCAAAGCACATATGAAGTTAAATACATCTGTATTGTTATAAAACTCAACCTGTCTATCATTGTTTGTGCTAAAAAATATTCTATATAGAAAACGGAGGTATCTTAGGCCCATAATTTAGCACCCCACTTTTCCCGACGAAAAACCTTAATGCTTATGTGAAATGCAGAACGCCACGCAGTATGCTGTGTGGCGAGCATATTACTAGTTCTGAATGTGACGTCACTTGCTTTTGTTTTTCTTTGTTTACTTTTCAATGACATTATATTCATTCAGTTTCCCTTGTGGTTATTTGACGATGAAACAAATAAGGAGCTATTAAAGCTAACATTGTTGGTAGCCAAGTTGGTTTATTGTGGTGAGATTACATCAAATATAGGTCAAAGTAAATATATTTCCAATTTTATGCAACAGAACACAGCCACGATTTACCTCACAGTGAATCTATTTAGCATACAAGATTATAGTGATCTGATTGGGATAGGGTACCTATAATCCTCCAGGATATTGCAGGGCCATTGACTTCAACACTACGGCGTGCAATATGCAAACAACAACACACGACCAGCCCAACTAACGGGGAGACTGCCCGACAGCCAGCTATAGACAGACATATGTCATGAGATTCAAAATACATATGGATTATATGCATGTATTATACAAAGACTAAGAGCTAAAATATAACTTCTCCATTATTGGTAAAGACAACAAAGATCGAAACTATTTCTACATTCAATGTAAAATGACAATCGAGTTGGAACCTCACAATTTTCTTGTGAAGTACACGCGGAATCATATAGATTGTTACAGTGCAGTGTCCAATTTCATGGAATCCGTTACCGTAAACAAAATGTCCTCGCTTACGGTAGCAAACCTTTTTTGCTTACGGTTAGCGTACCTTTCTCTTTCTTTTTGGTAACAATGCATAATGCACATGAAAGTGTGTAAGCAGAAGAACAAGTTTAGCCTCGAAATTCTTCGCTAACCGATACTAATGCTTACGGTTAATACAAAAAATAGACCGTAACGGACTCGAACGGACATGGATTTGGGCCCTGTTCTGTGTCCTTAACCAATAAAGTGGTGTCCCTTTAATGTAGTACATAGGAATGGTGAACAGGTTAGACACTGACATTGAAGGGAAGGTGGATGTGGTGATAAAATGGTAAATAAAATGGTATGGTGATAATACATTTCCACCGTGGTGGTGATTGATATGCAGGTCATGTTGGTGATAATGATGATGAAGATGATAAAGGTTGTGATAAGTGAAACTGTGGTGATTGTGCAGATGACGATGACATTGATAGTGGGTAAAATAGTGATTGTTATATGAATGCTGCTGGTGGTGGTGGTGATGGTGATGGATGGTGAATAAATGACGGTTATAGGAATGGTGGTGATATATGGTGATGGTGTGTAAATTGATGACGGTTATGGGAATGGTGATGATATATGGTGATGGTGTGTAAATTGATGACGGTTATAGGAATGGTGATGATATATGGTGATGGTGTGTAAATTGATGACGGTTATAGGAATGGTGATGATATATGGTGATGGTGTGTAAATTGATGACGGTTATAGGAATGGTGATGATATGGTGATGGTGTGTAAATTGTTGACGGGTATTGAAATGGCGATGATGGTGAGGGTGTGTTAGATGATGATGGTCATGTGAATGATGGTGACGGTGAAGATGGCAGTGAAGAAATCGATCGTACCCGAAATATTTCGTTCTGTGAACGTCGTGGTTTTTTAAATCCCAGTTTAATTCCATCACATTTGCAATACTTTTTATTTTAAAATGTGTGTCAATACTATGTGTATAAGGCACACCAGAATGAAAGAATAATCATAATCTCATAATTCTACCTGGCCTTGCGGCCTCGGTTGCCATGGTTTCTTTCAATAAACTGTAATTTATATTTTGCCTGTGTTGCTTATGAACTCTCTGGCACCTAATAATTTAACTCATTTCCTATGTAAGAGCCACGCGTCTATAAATCCACACTCATGCCGCTTTCTGATAAAATTGGAAAATACGAGATATTTGATATTATAATGATGACGCCATCTTGTTCTTTTCTTAACTTTATTATTATCCGCATGGAGATGAATGCTGCATTGTAATCGTGGCGAGATCCCCACAAATGAATTACTGAGTTAGCCTTTTTAATACGTTTTAGGCAAAACAAAACCCAAAATACACGGTCTCTGGTCAGACCAAAGTTCCAGAATTGATGACTCGATACTTAATTGTTTTGTTTAAGTTTGGTTTGACTTAATTCTTCTTCTTCTTCTTCTTCTTCTTTTTTTTTTTGGGGGGGGGGACGGGGGGGGGGGGGGCAACATTTAGACATTGCTCTAATTTATTTGGGCATGCAGTATCTTTAGACAATAAGCAATGTGGTTGTTAAATGCATGTTGGGACCAGAAGCCTTTTAAACATGATAAACACAAGCTTTTAAATTAGGTTTAAAATTTGTTTTACTTCGAAACCTCCCAGTTTTTCTAGCAAAAGTGGTCAATGAAAGCAAGTATTAAACTATTGCTTTCCAGGTAAACATTCTGTGTGCATGCATAGTTAAATTGAAAAGTAGATAAAGGCCTAATTTTGAGAATTTGGAGGAAAAAATGGGGGGGGGGAAATAATAGACGCGCACGTTCACAAATCGACGCGCGCGAAGACCAGAGGCGGACTATTTATTTCCTAGTATGGCCTATTCATTCCTTTCCCTATAATTCCCTATAATTATTGCAAAGTCATTCAAGGGAGTACCCAACGCTGGTTTCAAAGTAACATAACTTTTCCATATTGGTAAAGACACGGTCTGGTTTCCTGCCCAAAGAAGCCCCTGACGATTACAAATCTTAGGTTAGGGTATAACGGTTAAAAATAGAACATGACATAGATGCCATGTCTGCGCCTGCGCGGAAGGTATAGTTTTAGAGTCTGGCGAGGTTCCATTTTAGCGTTCATTTTTACACTTTTGTATAATTAAGCACATGCAATTTTACTTTGGCAAAGTAAACGTTTAAATAGTGGGGGAAAAACATGCAACAAACTCCCCAAAAGTGCATACAGGAAGAATGCTCTGTTGTATGTGGACAGTAATTTTTCGTTATGCTCCATTTTGGCTAAATGTAGCACGGAATTAAACGTATAAAATACATGGCGTGTCTTTAATTGCTGTTCATGAACCCGCGTGACCTGTCGGAAATAGCCGACAGTCAACGTACCGGTAACTATCCGAAGTAGGACGAAATTCGAAACGAGTTCGTAATGTTTAGGCTATTCCAGGAAAAGCCCCAAAAATGTTGTTTTTTGGCAAGTGCTCCTCCGATACATTTAGCCGATACCGGACCCTAGAATTGACAGACAATAGTCGGTAGATTCCTGGTCTGGGAACCAGACTAGGTTAGACACTACCGTGAAGGAAAGTTGAACGCGGTGGTAATAATAATGATGATACATGGTGTGTTGAAAATACATTTCTGATTGATGTGCAGTTCATGTTGGTGATAATGTTAATAAAGATAAAAGTGGAGGTGTGAACTGTGGTGATTGTGCAGATGCAGATGACGATGACAGCGGGTAAAATGGTGATTGTAATAAGAATGCTACTGATGATGGTGATGATGGTTGATAAATAAATGGTGGTTATGGGAATGGTGATGATATATGGTGAGGGTGTGTAAATTGATGACGGTTATAGGAATGGTGATGATGGTGATGGTGGCTTAGATGGGGATGGTAGTGAAGAAATCGATCGTACCCGAAATATTTCGTTATGTAAACTCATAAGCTCCATGGCACCTAAATAATAACTCATTTCCTGTGTAAGAATCGCGCGTCTATTCATGGACACACATGCCGGTTTCGACTAAAAATAATGAGGTCAAAATTAATACGTGCTTTAGCTGTGATTTTCACTCCGTGTCAACCTAGAAAATTCAGAACTCGATCCAAATGTTCTCATAACAGAAATTCCCTCCTTATTGAGTTGTATCCCCGCCCACGTGAAGGGAAAGTTATTCCATAACCACATTTCTTACCCGAAAGCAAATTTTTTCATAGCATCCCCCCCCCTCAATACGTGCCAGTAGGTTGTTCATACTACCGAATAAATCATCTTCATTTGCAGATATTATACCGATTGTATGACACTCTCTTCAGAGATTGGCATGTGAAAAGTCAGTAAAAAACGCTTATTCCATAACTACATTTCTTACTCGCGACCCTTTATACACAGGAAACAAGTTGGATATTTAGAAGTCAGGGAGTCAATAAGCAACAAAGGCAAAATATAAATTACAGTTTATTGTTAGAAGCCATGGCAACCAAAACTGCAAGGCCAAAGATAACTACGAGATTGATCATTATTCTTTCACTCTGGTGTACCGATCACACATATTATTGACACTATTTTCAAAATAAAAGGTATTGCTTGAATGTGGTTGAATACGTGAGCTAAAAATAAAACACACATTTATACGAAATATTTCGGTGTACAATTTTGTCATTGTCATCTTCCTCATCATCACCATTTTCTATACTACTGACCCTGTTCTTCACCGTAGTTGTAGATATTATTATTATAAGGTTTCGATTCCAAAATTTAAATTAAAAGGTTTTGTTGAATGTGGTGGAATACATGAGATAAACAAAACACGCAATCAAAGATGCAATCATACGAAATATTCCGTTAACAATTTGTTCACTGCCATCTTCACCATCATCACTACTCATATAACTATATATAACCAATTTTACACATTCAACAATTTACACCATCACCATCGTTAAACATTAACAATTTTCCCACCATTATCATTCATCGTCATCCGCCATTATCATTCATCGTCATCCGCACAGTCACCACTGTGACAGTTTCATCCATCACCACTTGTATCTTTAGGTGCATTCGTTTAGCTAACACGGGTCCGCCCTTACTGGGAATGGTCGTGTTTTACTGCACAAAACAAGCGAGAGAATGGGGACGAGGTTGACTGGCGTCGACCCGGGGAAGCTTAACGAATGCACCTTTTATTACCATTATCAGATCACCACCATGACCTGCACATCAATCACCATCACGGTGGAAATGTATTATCACCATACCATTACATTTACTATTATATCATCACCACATCCATCTTTTAATATGTTCAATGTCATAGCCAGCCAGTGTAGTGACAATCCACTGACTGGTCATAGGCGCTGTCATTATGAACATTATTGTATTCGTCATCATCACAACAGAAAGAACCTAGTATAATTCAAAATAACCAGATGATAGGAGCTTAGAAAGAGAACCAAATCACTAATACAAACAAGCAGATAAACAGCACCAGACAACAACCAATAAGATTAAAGAAATGGGACATTTGAAAACAAATACAAATCAAACTAATTCTACAAACTTACATTTAATAGGAATATTACAGGGTTGAAAAAACAACCCCATCATACATACAGCATAGACATCTTTTAGTTTCAGTTTCGCTTGTAAACAGGACTTTAAAATGTTGGAGGAAAATAAGGTAAAATCAATTAGATTGGTTGTAATTATTTTCACGTATTGCATAAACTTAGGAACTTAGTGCTAGTTTTATATGACGCCAATGAGAGCCCTTTCAATAATAAATTAAATAGAAATGTCTATCACAGACGCGCAAATAAATGAATTTGGAATAATATGTAAACAATTCCCTTTTTCTATGAGATGAGAGAATTGTAAAGCTGTGATTTTCACTCCGTGTCAACGTAGAAAATTCAGAACTCGATCCAAATGTTTTCATAACAGAAATTCCCTCCTTATTGAGTTGTATCCCCGCCCACGTGAAGGGAAAGTTATTCCATAACCACATTTCTTACTCGAAAGCAAATTTGTTCATGGCCCCCCTCCCCCTCAATAGGTGCCAGTAGGAAATTCATACTACCGAATAAATCATCTTCATTTGCAGATATTATACCGATTGTATGACACTCTCTTCAGAGATTGGAATGTGAAAAGTCAGCAAAAAGCGCTTATTCCATAACTACATTTCTTAATCGCGTCCCTTTATACACAGGAAACAAGTTGGATATTTAGATGTCAGGGAGTCAATAAGCAACAAAGGCAAAATATAAATTACAGTTTATTGTTAGAAGCCATGGCAACCAAAACTGCAAGGCCAACGATAACTACGAGATTGGTCATTATTCTTTCACTCTGGTGTACCTATCACACATATTATTGACACTATTTTTTTTAAATAAAAGGTATTGCCTGAATGTGGTGGAATACGCGAGCTAAAAAAAAGCCACACATTTATAAGAAATATTTCGGTGTACAATTTTGTCATTGTCATCTTCCTCATCATCACCATTTCCTATACTGCTGAACCTGTTCTTCGCCGTAGTTGTAGATATTATTATAAAGTATCGATTCCAAAATTTAAATTAAAAGGTTTCGTTGAATGTGGTGGAATACATGAGATAAACAAAACACTCAACATGCAATCATACGAAATATTCCGTTTACAATTTTTTCACTTCATTATCATCACTACTCATATAACTATAACCAATTTACACCATCACCAGTTTACATCATCACCATCGTTTAACATAAAAAATTTAGCCACCATTATCATTCATCGTCATCCGCACAGTCACCACTGTGACAGTTTCATCCATCACCACTTGTATCTTTAGGTGCATTCGTTTAGCTAACACGGGTCCGCCCTTACTGGGAATGGTCGTGTTTTACTGCACAAAACAAGCGAGAGAATGGGGACGAGGTTGACTGGCGTCGACCCGGGGAAGCTTAACGAATGCACCTTTTATTACCATTATCAGATCACCACCATGACCTGCACATCAATCACCATCACGGTGGAAATGTATTATCACCATACCATTACATTTACTATTATATCATCACCACATCCATCTTTTAATATGTTCAATGTCATAGCCAGCCAGTGTAGTGACAATCCACTGACTGGTCATAGGCGCTGTCATTATGAACATTATTGTATTCGTCATCATCACAACAGAAAGAACCTAGTATAATTCAAAATAACCAGATGATAGGAGCTTAGAAAGAGAACCAAATCACTAATACAAACAAGCAGATAAACAGCACCAGACAACAACCAATAAGATTAAAGAAATGGGACATTTGAAAACAAATACAAATCAAACTAATTCTACAAACTTACATTTAATAGGAATATTACAGGGTTGAAAAAACAACCCCATCATACATACAGCATAGACATATTTTAGTTTCAGTTTCGCTTGTAAACAGGACTTTAAAATGTTGGAGGAAAATAAGGTAAAATCAATTAGATTGGTTGTAATTATTTTCACGTATTGCATAAACTTAGGAACTTAGTGCTAGTTTTATATGACGCCAATGAGAGCCCTTTCAATAATAAATTAAATAGAAATGTCTATCACAGACGCGCAAATAAATGAATTTGGAATAATATGTAAACAATTCCCTTTTTCTATGAGATGAGAGAATTGTAAATTATCAGAATGTCTCCCATTGACATTGACATAAAGCACGGGAAAGGGGATCTCACGATGACATGTTTGATCAATAATAGAGACCAGATTAATGGTTAAAGTCGATCACCGTGACATCTTCATTCTTTTTCTGTTTGAAAATAATTCGTGGAGTTTGTCTTTAAACATGCACAACGTCTGTAAATGTGCATTGGTGCCAAACTACCATCCGCAATGAACAACCCTTTCCTTTAAAATTTAAGAATAAACGGGCTGAAATTGGCGAAAAAATTTCCAATTACACATAATGTGTATGAAAGAAAGATGAAAATCGGGTTTTGAGGCCGAGTAATTCAGTCTTAGTTTTTTTCCTCAATAATAATTTCAATTTTGCTCAAAATCTTCATGGTGATATCCATAACATATCACATTATCTGAATCTTGTATAGTTCTCGACACAAAGCGTTGCGGTTTTTTGGGGGGACACCCTGTATATACAAAATGAAATTCGGGGGTGGACCCTCTTAACCTAAATAATGGTAATAATAATGGTAAATGATACATGGTGTGTCGATAATACATTTCTGATTGGTATGCAGTTCATGTTGGTGATAATGTTGATGAAGATAAAAGTGGAGGTGTGAAACTGTGGTGATTGTGCAGATGCAGATGACGATGACAGCGGGTAAAATGGTGATTGTTATAAGAATGCTACTGATGATGGTGGTGATGGATGGTTAATAAATGCTGGTTATAGGAATTATGATATGATATTATGGTGAGGTGAGGGTGTGTAAATTGATGACGATTATGGAAATCGTGTTGATGGTGATGGTGGCTTAGATGGTGATGGTCATGTGAATGATGGTAAGGGTGAAGATGGCAGTGAAGAAATCGTTCTGAAAACGTCGTGTGTTTTTTAATCCCATGTATTCCACCACACTTAAGAAATACATTTTATTTCAAAATGTGTGTCAATACTATGTGTATTAGGCACACCAGAGTGAAAGAATAATCATAATCTCGTAATTGTATTTGGCCTTGCGGCTTCGGTTGCCATGGTTTCTATCAATAAACTGTAATTTATATTTTTCCTTTGCTACTCATAAGCTCCATGGCACCTAAATACTAACTCATTTCCTGTGTAAGAATCGCGCGTCTATTCATGGACACACATGCCGGTTTCGACTAAAAATAATGAGGTCAAATTTAATACGTGCTTTAGCTGTGATTTTCACTCCGTGTCAACGTAGAAAATTCAGAACTCGATCCAAATGTTTTCATAACAGAAATTCCCTCCTTATTGAGTTGTATCCCCGCCCACGTGAAGGGAAAGTTATTCCATAACCACATTTCTTACTCGAAAGCAAATTTGTTCATGGCCCCCCTCCCCCTCAATAGGTGCCAGTAGGAAATTCATACTACCGAATAAATCATCTTCATTTGCAGATATTATACCGATTGTATGACACTCTCTTCAGAGATTGGAATGTGAAAAGTCAGCAAAAAGCGCTTATTCCATAACTACATTTCTTAATCGCGTCCCTTTATACACAGGAAACAAGTTGGATATTTAGATGTCAGGGAGTCAATAAGCAACAAAGGCAAAATATAAATTACAGTTTATTGTTAGAAGCCATGGCAACCAAAACTGCAAGGCCAACGATAACTACGAGATTGGTCATTATTCTTTCACTCTGGTGTACCTATCACACATATTATTGACACTATTTTTTTTAAATAAAAGGTATTGCCTGAATGTGGTGGAATACGCGAGCTAAAAAAAAGCCACACATTTATAAGAAATATTTCGGTGTACAATTTTGTCATTGTCATCTTCCTCATCATCACCATTTCCTATACTGCTGAACCTGTTCTTCGCCGTAGTTGTAGATATTATTATAAAGTATCGATTCCAAAATTTAAATTAAAAGGTTTCGTTGAATGTGGTGGAATACATGAGATAAACAAAACACTCAACATGCAATCATACGAAATATTCCGTTTACAATTTTTTCACTTCATTATCATCACTACTCATATAACTATAACCAATTTACACCATCACCAGTTTACATCATCACCATCGTTTAACATAAAAAATTTAGCCACCATTATCATTCATCGTCATCCGCACAGTCATCACTGGGAGAGTTTCATCCATCACCAGTTTTATCTTTATCATCATTTTCAGATCACCAACATGCATATCAATCACCATCACCGTGCGGTTGAAATGTATTATCAACATACCATTACATTCACTATTATATCATCACTACATCCACCTTTTTATAGGTTCAATGTCGTAGCCAGCCAGTGTAGTGACAATCCACTGACTGGTCATAGGCGCTGTCATTATGAGCATTATTGTATTCGTCAGCATCAGAACAGACAGAACCTAGTATAATTATAAAATAACCAGATGATAGGATCTTAGAAAGAGAACCAAGGCCAGGGGGGCACGTGCCCCCCTGGAAAACCTTGTGCCCCCCCTCGTGCCCCCCCCCCCATTTGAAATATATAATATATAACAAGTTTGCCCCCCCATAAATTGCTAGTGCCCCCCTTGTGTCCCCCCCCCCCCCCCCCCAGGTCCAAAAGTCTGGTGACGCCACTGATCACCGTGACATCTTTCATTCTTTTTCTGTTTGAAAATAATTCGTGGAGCTTGTCTTTAAACATGCACAACGTCTGTAATTATGCATTGGTGCCAAACGACCATCCGCAATGAACAACCCTTCCCTGAAAATGTGTATTGAAGTCGATCACCGTCAGTGGCGTCGCCAAGGGGGGGCCAAGGGGGCACGTGCCCCCCCCCCCCCCCCCCCTGGAAAACCTTGTGCCCCCCCTCGTCAAGGGGGGCCAGGGGGGCACGTTTGAAAATAATTCGTGGAGCTTGTCTTTAAACATGCACAACGTCTGTAATTATGCATTGGTGCCAAACGACCATCCGCAATGAACAACCCTTTCCTTGAAAATTTAAGAATAAACGGGCTGAAATTGGCGAAAAAATTACCAATTACACATAATGTGTATTGAAAGAAAGATGAAAATCGGGTTTTGAGGCCGAGTAATTCAGTCTTAGTTTTTTTCCTCAATAATAATTTCAATTTTGCTCAAAACTATAGCTGTATCACATTATCTGAATCTTGTATAGTTCTCGACACAAAGCGTTGCGGTTTTTTGGGGGGACACCCTGTATATACAAAATTAAATTCGGGAGTGGACCCCCTTAACATCCCCCCTCCCCACCTCCCAATGATCTGCGCCCATGGCCGTGGTCATGACTCATTGCACTGGGGTGCACTGCTTCACTGTTATCGATGATGGCAGGCCTGGTGAACAGTGCGTTTAAGACTAGTCACTGCGGTGGTACATGGTTTGGCACCCTAATACATAATTACAGACGTTCAGCATTGTTCAAAAACAAGCTCCACGAATTATTTTCAAACAGAAAAGAATGAAAGATGTCACGGTGATCGACTTCAACCATTAATCTAGTCTCTATTATTGATCAAACATTGAAAAGTATTCATCAACAACGTAGGGCTGGATGGCTCAGTTGGTAGAGCGCCTGTACGGTATTCAGGAGGTCGCCGGTTCGAATCCCGCTCCAGTCAATTTTTCTCTGTTCACTTTTCAATAACTTTGAATTAAGTCAGTTTTCCTTGTGGTTATTTGATGATTATATTAATTAAAAAGCCGCATCCTTTTTGAGGGATCCCCCATGTACGGTTCCATGTACAGAACCGTACCATGTACGGTTCCCAGGTTGCAGCAGTGCTGCGTGCATCGCCGTGAAATGATCCTTGGGTTTTGGCGATGTGTGCATAGTTTCATGGCTTCTGACTGCCAAACGAACAAAGATAATTGACTATTGGGGTCGCCACCAACGTAGGGCTGGATAGTTCAGTTGGCAGAGCGCCTATACGGTATTCAGGAGGTCGCCGGTTCGAATCCCACTCAAGTAAATTTGTCTTTGTTCACTTTTCAATGAAGTGGTTTCAATGAAGTTTAAAAGCTTATATCAGTGTAATCGAGCACAGAAAAACTTAAAGAGGCATAGTATGTAGTTCTTTAAGATGGTGGAAGGTAGAGGGGGGAGGGGCGGTTAGGGGAAGATAGAAGGTGGTTAGGGTTGGGAGTGGGTCGTGGTATTTTGGAAACGGGGTGCTACGCTTCCTTGCCCGTTTATCTTGTGTGTAAACTGCCGCCGGAAACGATCGGATGCAAACACTTCGCCTATTTATATGGGCGGGAAATTTTTGGAAATGCACTCTGGTCACACAGCTGAACAGACAGACAGTTTGAATGTTTTATCAATATTTCCCTCTTAAACTAAATCAAATCAACAATATCAAGAGAATACCCGATGCTCGTATTTTCCGCCGTTTCGTAAATGGTACACTGTATTCCAGAGGGCGCCCTTTGTTCGCCCGGCCTTGGTTGCGTCAAAAGTCTTTACATGCTTATGCAGTATGAAAAGCACAGAGCATGTATAAATCTTTGGAAAGGACTCGGCCCGAATTCGGCGCATAATGAGCCCACAGGGAAGCCGTGAATTGCTCCGATATACGGCGTGTTTCCGCCAATAGTGGACGACTTGTCTCACCTGCCAACCTCTCTCACCGGTCGACTTGTCTCATCGGTCAGCCGGTCTCACCTAGAGGACTTGTCTCACACTGAGACAAGTTGTCCGAAGGTCGACTTGTCTGATATGTCTATAATGATACGGAGTAGGGTAACTTCTATGCGTAATTATTGTTAGAGGGCGCCCTTGTTGTTCTTCGCTCACTGGTTGCGTCCTTTAAGTTGCAACTCTGTGCATATGCGCAGAGGCTACATGACTTTGCTCAAAGCAAAGGAACTGGAAAATATACTGTAGGGCCTACCCGGAAAGTTTATTAAGCAGATAGTTACAAGATCAGCCAACATGCAGCATGGAAAACTCTGTTTCTGCCAAAAGTCCGTTTAGTTTCTTTTATAAAGACATTGAACTATGCTCTTACATTTTGTAGATACAGGCGGGGTTTGTAGGCCTATAGTATAGGGTGCACAAAAAGTAATTTCCGTTGATTTTGACGCCCGACTCCTCTAATTTTAATCGGTTTGGGGTGATATGAGTGGTATGAGTGTCTAGGGGACATCTTAAGCTTCATTTTGATACCCTACTTGATGCCAAGGACTCAACACTGTTCAATGCACACAGCATTGTTTGTCAAAAGGTACAAAACCAAAAGTTGCGCTTTTAGGTATAAAATGTCGTCAGCTGTGCGTAACCCATTGTCGACCCAAACAATATCGCCCACGCAATGTAGCGCAGATTTAAAGGAGTGGGGCATCAAATTTAACGGAAGTTACTTTTTGTGCACCCTTTATTATTCTGATGTGGTATGCCTGAATTGTGACTGTCCAGTTTGAGAGAGTAAAGCATAGCGTACACTCTCAACATTTTCAATCTCGGTAACATGTTGCCCAGGTAAGTTTTGTCATTGTATACAGAGCAAAACGAGTTGGGTAACATGTCGGAGCAACATCTCGGTAACATGTTGGCCAAATGTTACTTGTGTACAAGCCCAAAGTCGTGCTGCCCAGGTGTGTTGCCCTAATTGGGCAACATGTTACCGAAAATGTTACCGAAATTGTTGATAGTGTACACTCTACTTAAAGGTTGGTAAGACACCAAAACAGAAATGTTCACAGATTTGCCTATAATTTACAGGGTATGAAGATGGTACTGGTAGAAACCTACCGTTATACTTTTTCCGCCTGAAATGGTTTATTTATCCAGAAATGAGTAAAACAACGACAGAAAATCGTGTTTATCTTTTAAAAGATCAAAAATAAAATAGAAAAGACTGAATAAATACTGTGGCCGTTTTTCACGGCAAGGCCAGTGCCTCACTGCAGCGTCCCGGCCTCCGGTTCCAAACGCGTGCCTCACGGGGAACTTCAGACGAAGTAGGCACGGTCGTGCATGCAGCTTGCAGTCCCGATGTCATGGAATAAGTAGACACACCTTAAAGTTCGTCGCCCGTTTTTATATCACGGCGAACACAATATAGCAGACCTGTATACCAGGGATGCTATATGAGCCGTTCAGTTCTAAAGAATAACTAATCGGTTCTCCGCACGGTTCTGCTTGCCCATCAACTTAAATATAAATAATTCACGATTTTTCTGCTCGCCTTGCTAAAGAATGGCTACAACGACACATTACATAAGCATTCTGGACATTCAGCTTTAAGTCTATTAGACCGCGTTCCCACTTGTTTTGGGGAAAGGTGGATCAAGATCCAGCATTTTGTGTGATCGTTCTCTACCCACAACAAAACCGCAAGTCGCGTTCCCACTCGAGCTTGATCCTCCTTTTTAAGCGGAAGTGTCGAGTCTTAAAAGGTCAGAGTTGACAGGGAGAGCGCGCGTTCTGCTTTCCATGCTGGGTAGGCATGATCAGCGTGTTCAAAAGCAAGACTCATGGGCGATCGGCCACGTGAATGCCCGCCCGAATGTTATGTCTGTCCCGCGGCCCGCTGAATCAAACTGTGTGTAACAGATCGGAGAGCGTAAAGATCATTCCTACAACGTCGTCAGTTACAGCGTGCCAAAATTTGATCAAGTTTTTCGAGCTAAGATGGCCTTATCCTTGCATAAACTTCTGTTAAAATATCACCACGAATTAATGCAGACAAAGTTTTATTTTTGATGAAATATCGGGGAAGGTTCTAAAGGCCATTTTTGTGGGGTTAATTCTGACATTTTGACGAAGGTGAAACGAAAGTACTAGATCGTCGCTCAGTAACGGGCCGGGGGTGACGGCTCTTCACATGTTTACCATTTTAGCGATCGTTTAGTTCAAGAATAATGTACAAATTATTGAATATTTGTCATATTTGTGTACCCCAGCATGTTTTAGTGCTTTAAAATGAATGATAAATGATGTATTTTGAGTTATTTTCCGTCACAAAGATCACCGAAACATAATTATTTGTTGGATGGAGACACACAAATTTCACGTTATACCTTGTGAAAATGCATGCACTGTGCCGATCTGGACGTTCGTTTCAGGATTTTATTGGGGTCGAACTTAAGTTCGAATGGGCGTGTTTATTCTTTAAAATAACAAATTGACAAAGCACACGAAATATAAATTTCATTTTCAATGATTATGATGATAAAAAGACATTTTTTATCAACTCAAAACATCGGAGAATATTACAAAATCTAGCACGTGGTTGCACAGCCATTTTGGACCAATCCATTCTACGCAGGGGGAGTAGATAAACCATAAAATAATTCAATCGGCAACTAAAATATTATCCCCTTTCTTTCATGATATAAGACTCTGGTAAATCACACTAACATAATCTATGAAATCATTTTGCTCCGTTCTCTTTTTATTTTATGGGTATTATAATTGATTCCAATAAATATAATGTTCTATTTTACTTTTCTGTCACCCCCCAAATTGGCCTGAAATTGGTTCGATCCGCCCTGTTTACTTTCGGGCAGCAGTTGGGTGAAATACCTTGTGTTTTCCAAGGCAGTCGATCAAAGTAAGCTCGCAAAATGCAAAAAACGAACAAAATCTCAAATGAAATGCGTGTCTACTTGTACGATTTCCTTCCTCCATGATTTTAATAAATGTGTAGCTACATGCATGATGCACACACTACAGATTTTACAGTAGTTTAGTTGTTGTTTATAGTGTATGTCAAGCCCGTTGCTGATTGTCACATAATCTACATGTACATGGCTGAAGTCTTCTTTCACGAAACCGCAACATTTTCGCGCCACTCGTGTACAGGCCGGATATTGACAGGTAAAATTGCCGGATCAGATCCACCTTTTGCGTTCCCACTTATCGTGATAATCCAATTGCCGGATCTGATCCACCAATTGGGGGATCTGTATCCTACTCTGGAGGTGGATCAAGAAAGGTGGATCAGATCCTGATCCACCTTATAACGGTTTGCGTCCCCACTACACGCTTGATCCACCAATTGGGGGATCTGATCCGGCAATTTGGCAAAAGGTGGATCAGATCCCCCAATTGGTGGATCTAGTGGGAACGGGGTCTTAAACATTGAGTAAACTTAAACAAATAAAGCCAAAACCTTATAAGTAATGTACATGTATCTCTTAACGTAACTTATTCCTAAATGCATGAAGAAGATAAAAACAAACATGCACATGTAAATTGCACGACTCACTTAATTGAGTATAAAGTATCATTATCAAGGTCATACTGCAGCTATAGCTAGATACGTGCGACGCCTATGATTGCCTTTTTAACGTGAATCAGCCCTGCACATGCAGAATGATTAGGTTAGCAAGAACTGACTTGCATCCATGGCAAAGAACGTCTTCCGTACATGCAGCAATTATCTAAGATCAGTCTGTTTCAATTCCCTGCCCAAAGATGAAAGATTCTCATAATAACATCTTAGCTCAGGTATTGGCTACGGTTAACAATAGAGCATGACCCAACTGATGATACACGCCCTGGCCCAGAAGCTAGTGCTAAACTTTTCAGTCTACTGCCTTTCATTTGTGCACTGTTAAGCACATGCAATTTTACCTGGGGTAAATTTAAAGTGAAAAGAGTTGGGGAAAAACAGGCAACCAACGCCCCGAAAAGGAAGAGTGCTGTGATGTGTGTGGACAATAATTATGCTCTATTTGTGTAACTGTAGCACGGAATGAAACTAAAGACTTTCTGGCAAAGTTTCTCTTCGTGTACATGATCCCACGTGACTTGTCGAAAATGTCCGACAATATTAAATCGTTACTGTGCGGATTTTGACGAACATTTTTGTTGTTGTGGTCATGTGAACCTCCTGTACATTTAGCCGATAGGACTACCATAGCTAGAATTGACAGAGAATGGTCGGAGATCCTTGGTCTGGGAACCAGACTATTCGAAAAAAAAAAGCCTGTCTTCAAAAATATGAGCAGTAGGAATTGATATATACAATTAAGATTCTGTACGTGTTTAAACTAATGGTTCTCGACTCTCAAATTTCAAAATATGAAAATCGGTTGATATTACTTATAGCTGGTATGTTTTATGCTTTTCGTTTGTGTTATTTCGTTTGTGACATGTAAAAGTGAACCGCCTCGTTATCAGACCAATCAACGTTAAAATTGAATACCACTTTATGTCCAGGTTGATATTTAATGCAACAGCAGACCTATATAGAGCCCAGTTACAGAACTGAAATCAATACC